>VZQC01005960.1:1734495-1748436 GCA_009823505.1 Rhizomys pruinosus
ATTTGTTACACTGTCAGCCATGGCAGCCCAGGTAGGGCAGGATGACCACAGGGCCTCAACAGCCAGAACTAAGGAAAGGGACATGTGAGAGAAGATGTGTGTGGCTTTCCATCTGAAAGACCTTGGCACACTTTCAAGGTACACTGTGAAAGGTACACACAGAGCCAGCATCTCCACACCTCATCCTGGTTCCTGGGTCAGGAGCACATCTGACAAATCTGTGCCACCATCACCGAGGCCACTATCTAAAGAGAGCTGAACTTACTGACTCTGAATAAAAGTCTGTGGAGACACAAATGCAGCCACAGGCCTGGGTCTAACTTCCCATCACAGACCACACATACGGAAGTGGCAGGGCCGCAGCTGAGAGGGGCAGCTCTTGGAAAGTGTTCGCCTGCAAGCTGTGGAAAGGAGCCGGTGTGGACACATGCTGGCTGGAGAAGCAGCAGAGCTTCCACCACCAGTCACGGCAGGAGTCCTAGGATCAGGCTCCCCAGAGAAATCCCTCTGGGCATACGGCTATGTGCAGATCCATCACTCTTCTCATTTCCCAACACCTCTAGCGAGGACTCGAAGCCCTGACCTGGGGCCAATCTGACCAGATACTAGCCACACCCCAGGAAACATACATATACGTGCACAAATACATACATACACATGTACACACACATCTCAAGGGCAAAAGGCCCAACCCATCCAAGGCAGGAGGTGCTAGACAGAACTCCAGAGGCAAAGGAGCAACCTGCTCCTCCCCAGCTACGGCAGACCTGAATTACAGGACAAGACAGTTAACGTTAGAGCTGAGTTTAGTCTTGCGGTGCACCCCTGCAGTCAGAGAAATTCAGGAGGCTGGGGCAAGAGGAACGCACAAACTCGAGGCAAGCCCAGGCTACTACGACCATCTCGCAAAACCAAAAAAGAGAACAGAATCAATAAGACCCTGCCTGATGGGGACAGACACACACTCAAACACTACGAATAATTACTTTGTGGGATAAAGTCAATATCATCTGCTCTAAGTTATAAAGAAAGATGGGCAAACGAGATGGCTCAGCAGGTAATGGAGCTCGCCTGAAGCCTGGTGTGTTCTGTCCCATCCCTGGAACCCGCATGGTGGAAACAGAGAACCAAGTCCACAAGTTGTCCTGTGACCTCTGTGGCACCGTGCACTTGCTCATTCTCAAATCCCCCACTCTAACCCACTTCTGTCTCTACCTTTCTCTTATTCTCATATACATGCACACTAAATAAAGGTAGAAGATTACTTTTTCCTCCTAGGTCAGCAATCCCAGAGATGGGAGATTAGCTGGCCCTGCCCTACATAAAAGACAAAAGTCCAATGATCAGCATGCACGACTCAGACCAGCCTTGACCCTCACGGGTTCCAACACCTACAGGCCAAACACAGTCTACCATTCTTCCTACTGGTGTCTGGACAAAGCTGTGCATCTTCCTGCCACTCCTGCCCTTTGTACCCATCCTGTCTGCTGATCAGAACTTGCCTTCTGGTCACACTCAGTAGAGGCTGCTGAGATGAGGCAGTCTGTGGGACTCATGGGAGGTGATCTGCACCTACAGACTGAACAGCAGCAAGACTGTAAGTGAAGGAGCACAACTGTTTTCAACAGCAGCAGACCCTGAAAAGAGGTCCTATGGTTCTTTCAGCCCCTCCTGCCAGCTGCGGTGTTACCACTGGGATGATCTTTTGGTACATGGGCACCATGGCTAGGACAGCAATGATCTGCTTGAATCCAGGTTGGTGCAGAAGCAAAAACAGAAGCTGGGACTTGGGCTCCTGGGCCTAGCTGTACATTAGTCCACAGATGATCCCCCATGAACTGAACAAGAGAACACAGCTGGAGAGCTAGCACTCCAGAAAAGCACACACCTTGGGCACAGTGGCAGACCCTCAGAGTGGAGAAGCACTGCCTTTCAAGTCACCCCCATGGAGGATCTACCTTTGTGCTGTGCCTACTGATGGCCAAAGAACAGGCTGCAGAGGCCACAGAGGAAAGCTGCTTAACTGCAAGCTCTGGTGCCGCTCTAAGGAAGTATCCTTACACCACCATTTCTGCTCTTTTTCCAGTACCAAGGATAGAACCCAGGGCCTTTCTCATGGCAGGCAAATAATCTACCACTGAGCTGTGCCCCCAACCCCTCCCTGGGTCATTCTAGGCAGGTGCTGTACATAGACACTGAGCCATAGTCCCAGCCCATCACTGGGGAAGTCTAAGCAAGTGCTCTACCTTCCAAGCCAGGCTCCCAGCCCTGGAAGTGTCTTCATAAGCAGTCAAATCTCATTAGGATCCTTCGTCAGTCACAATGAATTCTCACTCAACATCATTCACCCCTGCATTCTAACTGTAGGACCCACATATTGTTGGGATGAAAATACAAAGTGCAGGTCTTGCCTATGAGTGCTCTGGTGAAAATGAGTTTTAGCCTTTCCATCCTTATCACCAGAATCTTCACCACCTAAAATGTCTGTACGCACCTCAGTGATATAGAAAACATGGCTAAAACATCTCAGAACTTAAGGGTGAGTTCAGACCAGTCTGGTCTACAGAGCAAGTTCCAGGCTAGCCAGATGGGGCTAGAGAGAGACCTGTCTCAAAAACACGCCCCCCCCAAAAAAAAGAAGAAAAAAAAAGTAGCCTCAAGCAAATGACACAAAGCTAAGGCACAGAACAGAACTTCAGTTCTGAAATAAAACAAGCACAGTATTTCCCTCCTGGTCCCTACAAAGAATGAGCTCCCTGGACTGGGCCTGAGGCTACTACTGGCCTCATCTGAGATGACCTGCACCCACAAAAATAAGGGCCTAAGAATGTCCCAGAGACTCTTGGAAAGGCAAACTTGAAAGTGGCAGTAGACCACTGCACGTCCAGAGGACCACAGAAAGAGGAGGAAAGCAGCCAGGCTGCAGTCCTGTGCTAACACTGATGAGGTGCACCTAGAAAGTCACTCCCACAGCTTTTACCAGAAACCACACTGACCTGCCTCAGGAGGACCACTGTACATCCACCCCATATGAGCTCAAATCCCGAGACTCAGGTCTGAGACTACATCCTGAGCCCTCACTGCTAGCTGTCCATGTGGGATGGGGGTAGGGATACCAGGCCCTGCTCCGGCTCCCTAGAAAGTGCCATCTGTCATAGGCCTCACCCCAAGAGTGCTCTAAGTCCTACCCCATACCAACTCAAGGGTGTGTGCTCCCTCAGTGCTTCCACATGCTCAACCTAATCCTCCCCCAAGGACCTTCCAGAAGACATTTAGAGGCAACACCACACACGGGCACAGCACTCCTATCCTTGCTTGTTCTAACTCTACCTGACTAATCCTTACTCACCCACAACTCGGCTTCCACAGCAGTGAGGTGCTGCTACCGTCCATTATTAAGAAAAATACTGGGCCAGGCATGGTGGCGCACGCCATTAATCCTAGCACTCGGGAGGCAGAGGCAGGCGGATCTCTGTTAGTTCAAGGCCTACAGAGTGAGTTCCAGGACAGTTGGGGCTACAGGGAGACCCTGTCTCAAAAAGACCAAAAAGGAAGAAAAGAAAAGAAAAATACTTATGGAGGCTGGAGAGATAGCTCAGCAGTTTAAGAGCACTGACTACTCTTACAGAGACCCCAGGTTCAATTTCCAGCCCACATGGTGGCTAACAACTGTCCACAAATCTAGCTCCAGGAGAACCCAATGCCCTCTTCTGACCTCTGCAGGCATTGCAAGACACAGATGCACTTAGACATATGCAGGCAAAACACCCATATACATAAATTAAAAATAAAACAAAAAAAGAAAAATACTTATAAAAGTGTCAACCGAGCCCTTTCATACTACCTGTTTCCTTCTTTTTTTGTGCAACTAGGGATTGAGCCCAAGGCCTTGTCTGTGCTAGGCAAGTGCCTTACCCCTGAGCCGTATAACTTTTTTATTTTAAAAAGTTTAATTTTTTTTTTTTTGGTCTTTTTGAGACAGTGTCTCTCTTTAGTCCCAGCTGGCCTGGCGCTCGCTATGTAGACCAGGCTGGCCTTGAACTCACATAGATCCACCTGCCTCTGCCTCCTGAATGCTAGGATTAAAGGCATGCACCACCACCCCCAGCATAACTTTATTTTTTTTTTAAATTACTTATTTTGGGGCTGGAGAGATGGCCTAGTGGTTAAGAGCACTGACTGCTCTTACAGAGGACCCGGGTTCGATCCCCAGCACCCACATGGTGGCTGAGAACTGTCTTTAACTCCAGTTCCAGGGGAATCTGATGCCCTCTTCTGACCTCCACGGCACTGCACGACACGGGTGCACAAACCTACATGCAGACAGTACATTCATATAAATAAATAAATAAATAAATAAATAAATAAATAAATAAATAAGAAAACTATCATTTTAAAAAATTATTTATTTGGGGGCTGGAGAGATGGCCTAGCGGTTGAGAGCTCCGACTGCTCTTGCAGAGGACCTGGGTTCAATCCCCAGCACCCACATGGCGGCTGAGAACTGTCTTTAACTCCAGTTCCAGGGGAATCCGATGCACTCTTCTGACTTCCGCGGCATTGCACGACACGGGTGCACAGACCTACATGCAGACAGTACATTCATACACATACAAGAATAAATAAAATTTTTAAAATTTATTTTTATCTTATAAGTGTTTTACCTGCATGCATATAGGTATACCACATGTATACAATGCCATGGAAGCCAGAAGAGGGTGTTGGATTCCCCAGAACTAGAGTTACAGATGGCTGTTAGCTACCATGTGGGTTCTGGGAGCAAAATCTGGGCCCCCTATAAGAGCAGCCACTGCTTTCAACTGCTGAGCCATCTCTCCAGCCCCATAGCTAATTCTGCCAGGTGTAATGCATAACTTAGAGAAGTGGGGTTGACTCAAGATTATCTTCAGTTCCAAACTAGTCATGTGCATAAGTATAGGAACTAAAAAAATAATTCTGCCATGCCCCTTTAAAAGTATTTACAGGGGAGCTGGAGAGATGGCTCAGCAGTTAAGAGTGCCCACTGCTCTTGCAGAGGACCTGGGTTCAATTCCCAGCACCCACATGGCAGCTAAGAACCGTCTTTGACTCCAGTTCCAGGGGAATCCGACGCCCTCTTCTGACCTCTGTGGCATTGCACGACACGGGTGCACCAACCTACATGTAGACGGTATACTCATACACATAGAAAATAATAAATAAATTTAAAAAATTTTTAAAAAGCAATAAAAAAAATTATTTACAAACCCCTCAGATGAGGTATAGCAGGCTAAGCCTGTCATCTCAGCACTAGGAGTACAGAGAATTAAGCAGCCAGGCTGAGATTACATAGCTAGACTCTGCCTTAAAAACAAAACAAAACAAAATAAAAAATTGGGCATTGTGGCCCATGCCTTTAAACCCAGCACTCTGGATGCAGAGGCAGGCCAATCCCTGAGGCCAGCCTGATCTACATAACAAATTCCAGGTCAGTATCTCAAAAAACCAAAACCCCAAAACCAAAACAAAAAAATCTGCTGGTTGTAGTAGTGGCACATGCCTTTAATCCCAACACAGAGAGGCAGGTCTACACAGGGAGTTCCAGGCCAGTTGGGGCTACAGAGATATCCTGTCTCAAACCAATCAACCAAACAAACAAACAAAAGAGGCTAGAAAGATGGCTTAGTGGTTAAGAGCACTAGCTGCTATTCCAAAGGACTGAGTTCAGTTCCCAACACCTACACGGTGGCTAACAGTTCCAAGGGATCTGATGCTCTCTTCTGGTCTCCATGGGTTTACTTGCATGTGGTGCACTTACATATATGTAGATAAAACATTCATACACATAAAAATAATTTAAAAAACAAAACATAAAAAGAATAACAACAACAACAAAAAAAACAAGAAAAACCACGAGCCCAATGTGGTGGTATACACCTTCAATCCCAGTTGGGAAGCAGGGTTTCCCCAGTCTCAAAAAAAAAAAAAGAAAAAAAAAAGTCACTGGGGCATTGTCCAGTTCCTAGGAGGCAAATTCATCTGGATCTCTGAGAGTCTGAGGTCAGCCTGGTCTACACAGCAAGCTCCAGGGCAGCCATGGCTGTATTAGAGACCCTATCTCAAACTGCCCCCTTAAAAAAAAAAAAAAAAAAACACAACTCACACTAGCCAGGCATGGTGGCGCACACCTTTGATCCTAGCTCGGGAAACAGAGGCAGGTGGATCTTTGTGAGTCCAAGGCCAGCCTGGTCTACATAGTGAGTTCTAAGACATCTGGGGTTACAGGGAGACCCTGACTGAAAAGACAAAAACGAAACAAAAAACAAACAAAACACAACCCAGCACTAAACCCTGTGTCGAAGTATAGTCAATAATCTCAGATACCTCGGAAGCCCGAGACAAGGCAAGTCTGGACTAAGAGTGAATTCACAGCAGCCTGCAACCTGGACTTTGTTTCAAAATAAAAAGTTTTTTTTTTTTTAAAGGAAAAGCAACAATAGAGAGAGAGAGAGAGAGAGAGAGAGAGAGAGAATGAACACAGGGGATATGCCTCAGTAATAGAGTGCTTACCCAGAATGCTTGAGGACCTGGGTTCAATCCCCAGTACAGGAAAAACCACCACCAGAGTGGCTGAGACAGACACCCAGTAGCTTTGCTTTAAAGTAACCACACCCTGAGAGAATCCTCTGCCTCAAGATAAATCACTGGACCTGCAAGCCCTTTCACACTGCCTGTCTCTAACTTGAAGCTTAATTCTCCAAAGGTCGAAAGGCATCTGTCACATAGATCTTGTCTCTGCACTAAAATTCTCAGCCTGCACCATCAGTGTGCCCTTATGGTACTGAAAGAATTCGGAGCACCCGCCGGACCCAGAGGAGTACTCTCTTCCAGGTTGTCAGAGGCAGAGCTCAGCAGAGCACTGGGTGAGGAGAGGCTTCTGGGCAGCTCTGAGGTCCTATTTCTCATCTGTCACCCAATGCAAGTGAGCAGCTTTGGATAAAGAGCTAGTATTCTCAGATTCCCATCGGAAAATCAGGTGGGGTCCAGAAGAGCAGTGGGGGGCTGGGTCAAAGCTGGGGAGCAGGAGGAAGGAGAAAAACAGAGCCAGTTTTCAACCAAGGAGGTGGCATGGCAACTCTCCAACAGGTAACCAGGACCACAGCCCCCTGAGCATTCACCAAAAGCAACAGAGAACTCCTTTCCCACATGGCCCGAGGATTAGTGCCATGTGGGAAACCTGTCAGTCCCCTGGACTCTCTCTTGCCTCACTTGAGCCCTCTGACAAGAGTTCTGAGGCCACATGAAAAGCAGCACCATCCTGGGTCACCAGTTATAAAAATGCCTCCATTGTTTATCAAGAACAAATTCAGACTGGCCTTGTTTGCAGGACCTGGCCCCAGAGAAACAGAGTATCTGGGGGGAAGAACTCAACTGTCACCAATGTGGGTGATGATTCAGCAGTTAATTAAGAGCACTGACTGCTCTTGCAGAGGACTTGGGTTCGACTCCCAGCACCCACATGGAGGCTAACAACCATCGGTAACTCCGGTTCCAAGGGATCTGACGCCCTCTTCTGACCTCTGTAGGCATTGTACAACACGGGTGCACTTAAATACATGTATACACATAAATTTTATTTTATTTATTTATTTTTTTTTTGGTCTTTTTGAGACAGGGTCTCCCTGGAGCCCCAGCTGTCCTGGAATTCGCTCTGTAGACCAGGCTGGCCTTGAACTCACAAAGATCCACCTGCCTCTGCCTCCCCAAAGGCAGGCGTGTGCCACCACGCCTGGCTAATTTTTACACAAGTAAAAGTTTTTTAAAAATCCAGAAAGGAGAAACATTAAATACCCACATTCTTTTAAAATAGGTCACCAAGGAATCTCTATTTAAAAATATGCTGAGCACAGAGCCAGAGAGACGGCTGAGTAAAAGCGTCTGCCACCAAGCCTGACAACCAAGTGGAAGACAAGAACAAACTTCCACAAACTGTCCTGACTTCCAAATGGGTCCTGTGGCACGCACCCCCCCAATCCATCCATCCATCCATCCATCCATCCATCCATCCATCCATCCACCCATCCATCCACCCATCCACCCACCCACCCATCCACCCACCCATCCATCCATCCACCCATAAAAGGTGTTGAATACAGATGCTGTATTCCACACAAAGGCATATATGCATGGGAACAGAAAGAAAGAGCCACAGCAAGAAATTTCTGGAAGCCAGATGAGAACTGACTAGAGCCAAAAAGGCCAAAGGGGAACATTGAAAGGCACCCAGTTTTCACTGTAGAACCCCAAGGACTCTTGAACTAGGGGCACCCACTTTAATACCTGGAAGTGAGGGTGTCAGGTACCATGAGGGGCTTCCAAGTTTGTTGGAGATGGCCCCAGGCAAAACCTCATGACCACTTCAGTATGTACAGAAAAAATGCTCTGGAGAACCGCAGACCCCTTCATGCATGGTGCAACCCTCATACAGGCGTGGCAATACTCATCCCTCAACCAGGTAGGCGTGGCAATACACATCTGCAATCCCAGTAAAAGGACTCCCAAGTCTGAGGCCAGCCTGAGCTACATAGCAGACTGCCTCAGAAAATAAATTAGTGGGGGGTGGGTGGAGGGGTGTCAGCTGGCACATTACCCATCTACCACCATCCCCTGGCAATGCACCAGGCACAGTACTGCACACCCATCCCAGCACTCTGGAAGCGGAGGCAGGAGAATCAAAAGTTTAGAATCATCCTGGCTCTGAAACCATCAGAAAATAAGCTGTTGTTTTTTTCCTTCAACAAACCAGGGAAGTTCCTCAACACTATGCAGACATCCAGGAAAAGCCCCCAGCTGACATCACACCCAAAGGTGAGAAGATGGAGCTTCCCTGAGATCGGGAATCAGATAAGGCTGGCGGCATTAGTTCCCAATCCTGAAAGCTCCAGCCAGAGCACTCAGTCAAGCAAAGGGGAAAGCACTGGACAAGGGGCACCACAGCACCACTCTAGATGGTGGGATTGCACACACAGCAGCAACGAGAGCTAAGGATTTCAGCAAAGTTGCAGGTCCAGACCCACAGAAAGCCAGCCGGGCCTCTACTGGAGAGCCACAGAAAGGCAGCCACGCCTCTACTGGAGAACCACAGAAAGGCAGCCTTGCCTCTACTGGAGAGCCACAGAAAGGCAGCCGCGCCTCTACTGGAGAGCCACAGAAAGGCAGCCGCGCCTCTACTGGAGAGCCACAGAAAGGCAGCCGCGCCTCTACTGGAGAGCCACAGAAAGGCAGCCGCGCCTCTACTGGAGAGCCACAGAAAGGCAGCCGCGCCTCTACTGGAGAGCCACAGAAAGGCAGCCGCGCCTCTACTGGAGAGCCACAGAAAGGCAGCCGCGCCTCTACTGGAGAGCCACAGAAAGGCAGCCGCGCCTCTACTGGAGAGCCACAGAAAGGCAGCCGCGCCTCTACTGGAGAGCCACAGAAAGGCAGCCGCGCCTCTACTGGAGAGCCACAGAAAGGCAGCCGCGCCTCTACTGGAGAGCCACAGAAAGGCAGCCGCGCCTCTACTGGAGAGCCACAGAAAGGCAGCCGCGCCTCTACTGGAGAGCCACAGAAAGGCAGCCGCGCCTCTACTGGAGAGCCACAGAAAGGCAGCCGCGCCTCTACTGGAGAGCCACAGAAAGGCAGCCGCGCCTCTACTGGAGAGCCACAGAAAGGCAGCCGCGCCTCTACTGGAGAGCCACAGAAAGGCAGCCGCGCCTCTACTGGAGAGCCACAGAAAGGCAGCCGCGCCTCTACTGGAGAGCCACAGAAAGGCAGCCGCGCCTCTACTGGAGAGCCACAGAAAGGCAGCCGCGCCTCTACTGGAGAGCCACAGAAAGGCAGCCGCGCCTCTACTGGAGAGCCACAGAAAGGCAGCCGCGCCTCTACTGGAGAGCCACAGAAAGGCAGCCGCGCCTCTACTGGAGAGCCACAGAAAGGCAGCCGCGCCTCTACTGGAGAGCCACAGAAAGGCAGCCGCGCCTCTACTGGAGAGCCACAGAAAGGCAGCCGCGCCTCTACTGGAGAGCCACAGAAAGGCAGCCGCGCCTCTACTGGAGAGCCACAGAAAGGCAGCCGCGCCTCTACTGGAGAGCCACAGAAAGGCAGCCGCGCCTCTACTGGAGAGCCACAGAAAGGCAGCCGCGCCTCTACTGGAGAGCCACAGAAAGGCAGCCGCGCCTCTACTGGAGAGCCACAGAAAGGCAGCCGCGCCTCTACTGGAGAGCCACAGAAAGGCAGCCGCGCCTCTACTGGAGAGCCACAGAAAGGCAGCCGCGCCTCTACTGGAGAGCCACAGAAAGGCAGCCGCGCCTCTACTGGAGAGCCACAGAAAGGCAGCCGCGCCTCTACTGGAGAGCCACAGAAAGGCAGCCGCGCCTCTACTGGAGAGCCACAGAAAGGCAGCCGCGCCTCTACTGGAGAGCCACAGAAAGGCAGCCGCGCCTCTACTGGAGAGCCACAGAAAGGCAGCCGCGCCTCTACTGGAGAGCCACAGAAAGGCAGCCGCGCCTCTACTGGAGAGCCACAGAAAGGCAGCCGCGCCTCTACTGGAGAGCCACAGAAAGGCAGCCGCGCCTCTACTGGAGAGCCACAGAAAGGCAGCCGCGCCTCTACTGGAGAGCCACAGAAAGGCAGCCGCGCCTCTACTGGAGAGCCACAGAAAGGCAGCCGCGCCTCTACTGGAGAGCCACAGAAAGGCAGCCGCGCCTCTACTGGAGAGCCACAGAAAGGCAGCCGCGCCTCTACTGGAGAGCCACAGAAAGGCAGCCGCGCCTCTACTGGAGAGCCACAGAAAGGCAGCCGCGCCTCTACTGGAGAGCCACAGAAAGGCAGCCGCGCCTCTACTGGAGAGCCACAGAAAGGCAGCCGCGCCTCTACTGGAGAGCCACAGAAAGGCAGCCGCGCCTCTACTGGAGAGCCACAGAAAGGCAGCCGCGCCTCTACTGGAGAGCCACAGAAAGGCAGCCGCGCCTCTACTGGAGAGCCACAGAAAGGCAGCCGCGCCTCTACTGGAGAGCCACAGAAAGGCAGCCGCGCCTCTACTGGAGAGCCACAGAAAGGCAGCCGCGCCTCTACTGGAGAGCCACAGAAAGGCAGCCGCGCCTCTACTGGAGAGCCACAGAAAGGCAGCCGCGCCTCTACTGGAGAGCCACAGAAAGGCAGCCGCGCCTCTACTGGAGAGCCACAGAAAGGCAGCCGCGCCTCTACTGGAGAGCCACAGAAAGGCAGCCGCGCCTCTACTGGAGAGCCACAGAAAGGCAGCCGCGCCTCTACTGGAGAGCCACAGAAAGGCAGCCGCGCCTCTACTGGAGAGCCACAGAAAGGCAGCCGCGCCTCTACTGGAGAGCCACAGAAAGGCAGCCGCGCCTCTACTGGAGAGCCACAGAAAGGCAGCCGCGCCTCTACTGGAGAGCCACAGAAAGGCAGCCGCGCCTCTACTGGAGAGCCACAGAAAGGCAGCCGCGCCTCTACTGGAGAGCCACAGAAAGGCAGCCGCGCCTCTACTGGAGAGCCACAGAAAGGCAGCCGCGCCTCTACTGGAGAGCCACAGAAAGGCAGCCGCGCCTCTACTGGAGAGCCACAGAAAGGCAGCCGCGCCTCTACTGGAGAGCCACAGAAAGGCAGCCGCGCCTCTACTGGAGNAGAGAGAGAGAGAGAGAGAGAGAGAGAGAGAGAGAGAGAGAGAGAGAGAAACAGCTGAAGGTCTGTGGCCTAACAGCTGTTTCCTTGTGACAGTGATTGTGTTTAAAGTTAGTCCAAAGGCAGGAAGTCAGATTAATGCACAGTGATTCAGCAACTCCAACCTTTCCACACACTTTCTTGTTGCCTTTGCTTTCTAATCATATGTTCCTTTCTCTGTGGCCCTTGAGAGAGTACATAGGGAAAGCAACAGCCATACAGAACATTTTATAAGTAGGTCAGAAAAACCACAGAGCCACTTACCCAGATCACTACTGTATCCCTCAGACCCAGAGCTCGAGGATGTTCACAAAAGAAAATGGATTCTCAATGGCAAGTGTTCCATTAAAGTAGACAGGGAGAGAAAAGAGTTGGTTTCTTCTTTAGAGAGCGGCCTTCTTAATGTTTGAGGCAGGCAGAGTCTGTGTTCTTCATGAGGAGCAAGCATGACTATAGAAACAGAAAAGAAAATCATCATTTTGACAAAAAATTAACAAAAAAATGACAACTAGTTTACCTGCTTGGCTTCCTTCTTACAGATCATTTCTTTCTCTCATTTCTTCTCTGCTTCCCACTGGTTCAGACGTACGTGACTCAGGTAATGCCCTGCAGCCTCCATAAGGGTCACATTATTTTTAGAGCTATCTGCCCACTCTGCCCCCTGCTTGCCCTTCCAGGTCAGACAGACTGCATGGGAGGGGGATTCAGGAGATGCTCAGAGGCCAAACTGCACCCCATTTCATACTGGGGTGACCACTTCCAGACTGTCCCATGGCCAGGCACCTCCCTCCACTCATGTTCACCACATGGCTAGCCTTAGAGGGGAGAAGCACCCCAAGAGAGCTGGGATGCGCTCTCTCTGCAATACCGACTCAGTGCACACTCAGTCTTGATCTGATGTCAAGACATGGACAGCTCTTAGAAAAACAGCTCTCCTTTGACCTTGAGTCCATTGGTGCAGCAGCTAGAACTCTCACACCAGTGAGGTCCTATTCTTGTCTTTTGCAAGACTGCATTTTTAATACCTTTCCTGTCTTCTCGCCATCTTAACTTACATTCCTCTAATTATTTTGATGATTATTTCTATACAGATATACTTGCAGAACATTCTTGTTGCAGTCCATAGTAATTCATAACTGCTTTGGGAAATGTAGATTGTAACCTTTACAAGCTAAGGTTATAAAGGGCGGGCAGGTGTTTTAAGAGAGATTTGAGGGCCCTATAATAGCTCAGCTATCTGGAAATTCCACCAGGGTGACCCATAAACAAACAGAGCTTAGCTGCAGGGAGCAGAAGGTGGCTAGCCGCCCGCATTATTTGCAGGTGTCTGCATGCACGCCCCTGGCCAGCCTGTCTGCTGTATGACGCATGGCCATGCCGCTCCCCCATGACAATGCCATTTTCTAAATCATAGAGTCATTGCTCATCTATTAGGTGCAAAACAGTCTAACACATTTTACCAGAGTGAAGACGACATCATCTTGGTCCCCAAAGCCCAGGTCATTTCCCACTGTGTGTGTTTTCTCTGACCAAGCCTTCTTATGGGATTGTGTCATCGCAGATCTGGGAATTTTCCGGCGGGCTGCTATGGTGTTCTACGCGGACTGTATCCAGCAGTGCAGCAGGCCTCTCTATATGGTATGTGCATGCTCCTGTGTTCCCTGGCCTTGTCCCAGAAAGTAGGGGAAGGCAGGGGAGCTGGGCTTGGGGCAGTAATTCAAACCTCCGAAGGGCCGGACGGCCTAGAGTGGCTGGGGTCCAGTCGGCGGGGGAAGAAACACATTACGTGCTTACTCTTTTCTTTTTATTTTTGGTCTTTTCGAGACAGGGTCTCCATGTAGCCCCAGCTGGAACTCGCTCTGTAGACCAGGCTGGCCTTGAACTCACAAAGATCCGCCTGCCTCTGCCTCCCAAGTGCTAGGATTAAAGGCGTGCGCCACCACGCCTGGCCTGCTTGCTTACTCTTTTAAAAACAGAAGCTAGTTCTAAAAAATAAAATAAAATATATTAAAAAAAACAAGCTGGGATGGTCCCATTTTTATAAATGAAGTATTTATTAGTCTACAAAGAAGATAAAGGATACTCCGCCAGGGTGGTGCACAGCTTCAATCCCAGCACTCAGGAGACAAAGACAGGTAGATGTCTGTGATTGAGGCCATCCTGGTCTACATGATGAGTTCCAGGCCACCTGGTGTTACAAAGAGACCCTGTCTCCAAGATATATATATATATATATATATATATATA
>VZQC01005960.1:1757438-1805922 GCA_009823505.1 Rhizomys pruinosus
TGCGGGGGGGGGGGGGGGTGTAGGAAGGTGCAAGCTGTCATGGCTCCCACTGGGACTTAGCGTATGTTGATAGTATGGAGGTGTAAAATATTCTCTCTGCCTGATACTTCAAAAGAGGGTCTTAGGATATGAAACCTCACTTTGGTGAACAGGTGAACAGCTCATCCAGGCCTTATCTAAAAGGTTGTCAGGATGGTGAGAGCTGGACCCCTATGGTGCTCAAGCCAAGCGGAGCTTCATCCCATCAGATGGATGGATGATGGATGGATGGATGGATGGATGGATGGATGGATGGATGGATGATGGATGATGGATGGATGACGGATGGATGATGGATGGATGGATGGATGGATGATGGATGGATGGATGGACGGATGGATGATGGATGGATGGATGGATGGGTGATGGATGGATGGATGGATAGATGGATGATGGATGGATGATGGATGGATGGATGGATAGATGGATGGATAGATGGATAGATGGATAGATGGATAGATGATGGATGATGGATGGATGGATGGATGATGGATGGATGATGGATGGATGGATGAATGGAGATAGAGATAGCTTATATATGTAAATGATACAGATTGATGATACAGAGATAGTATCTTTTTTTACATGTATGAATGTTTTGCCTGCATGTATGTATGTGCACACATGCCTGGTACCTGAGGAGGTCCAAAGAGGGCATAAGATCCCCTCAAATTAGAATTACAGATGGTTGTGGGTGACTATCTAGGTGCCAAGAACCAAACCCAGGTGCTCTATAGGAGCAGCAAGTTCTGTTAACCACTGAGCCATCTCTCCAAACCCCAAAATAACTCCAAAAGCCTAAAAAAATCATAACCTACAGGGGCTGGAGAGATTGCCTAGCGGTTAAGAGCACCGACTGCTCTTACAGAGGACCCGGGTTCCATCCCCAGCACCCACATGGCGGCCGAGAACCGTCTGAAACTCCAATTCCAGGAGAACTCCAGTTCCAGGGGAATCCGAAACCCTCTTCTGACCTCCGCGGCATTGCACGACACGGGTGCACAAACTTGCATGCAGACAGTACATCATACACATACAGAAATAAAAAAAAATTTTTTTAAATCATAACCTACATAGATCTCCAGCTTCCTTTGTGATCTTAAGTTGTTTTTCAATGGCTTTCATGGACTGGGAATTAACAGATTGGTGGGAATGGAAGGACCTGTGATTTCCAGGGAATGGAGAGGTTGGACCCCCTGATGGTAGAGGACCAGAGAGCAACAACTGCTTAATGACTCAGTGAGTTATATGTGTTGGTCAAAAAAAGCAGGTCTTGGGCTGGAGAGATGGTCTAGTGGTTAAGAGCACCAACCGCTCTTGCAGAGGACCCAGGTTCAAGTCCCAGCACCCACATGGCAGCTGAGAACTATCTTTAACTCCAGTTCCAAGGGGAATCCAACACCCTTTTCTGACTTCCACAGCATTGCATGACATGGGTACACAAACCTACCTGCAGACAGTACATTCATATACATACAAAAATAATAAATAAAATTTTTTTAAAAAGCAGCTCTGGAGCCAGACATCAGAGCTTTCAATTAAGTGGCCTTCGGCTGGTGTGCAGACTGGAGTGGGGATATATGCCGCTCTCAACCTGGATCAGACAGGCTTTCTTTTGCAGTCAACAGCAGTTAACGGCAGACTTGTGGCTGATCAAGTTGCTGAGAGAACACGACTGTTAAGTGCTCAGTCCTATATCTCACCCTCTTCAAAGCTCAGGAGACACTGTGGAAGAAGGGACAGAAAGAATGTGAGAGCTGTGTGACAGGGAAGAGGGCTGTGCAGCACCATCCTCTGACATGATATGGCTGCTGCAATCGTGAACTCACAGCAGCTGCAATAGAAGAAGGCGCCTGTTCTCACCTAGTCACTGATGGAACAGACTCGTGGGGCTCTGTCTCTGCCCAGGGAACCACTGCCCATTGGGGGCTGTTGGGAAGGAGATGAAAGTGTTGTAGTCATCAGTGCAGCCACTGGTGAGCAGCCACTGCTCCACTGGACAGCACCACAGCTATGCTCAGTAGGGAGCTAAACAAACCAAAAAGATTATGGAAGGGGAATCATTGAAAGAAAGAAGGTTGATGGGGGTAGGAGGCGGCCAAACACAACGCAGCTGCGTTATTACATGTATGAAAACGTCAAAGAATGAATTTAATTAAAACAAAATGAATGGCTTTCCTCTTGTATCTCAGCTTGCTTCCCAACAAAACAGTCTCCTCTTATACTAGGCCATTTGCCCTAAGCGTGGGGCCATGACCAACATTTGTAGTCTGCTGGCAATCTTGGTATAACTCAAATGAAGACAGAAAAATAAAATAAAGTATGCGTGTATGTGTGGCACACTTGTGCGTACATGTAGTGGTCAGAAGACAACCTTAGGTTTCATTCCTCAGGTATTTCACACTTTTAGTTTGAGAAAAAAAAAAGTTTGTTTCTCAAAAAAAAATTCGCCCAGGGAATTTCCCCCTCTGTCTTCCTAGGCAGCATAAAAAAATTCAGCATTCTATAGTAAAATATTTGCAGTCATGAGTCAATAAGTAAACACACTGATGCACACCCTGGGCATGTTAGGATAAAACACAGCCTTTCCCACTTCCCCACTTCAAGGATGTCCATGGATATGCTCGGTCATGGAGCCAACAACTCCTTGCAGGCATGCAACAACTCCTTGCAGGCATGAGCCGATGAGTGTCATGACAGAAAAACAAAACTGGACACAGTTACCCTTGAGGTAACAATCCACACACCAGCTTCACAGTATAACATAATCAGAGGACTTGGTACAATAGACACTGTGGAGCCAGTCCCAGACGGTCCAATTCAGTAGGCCCTAGGTGGGGTCCCAAGATCTTGGGTTGTGAACAAATTACTAAGTAATGCTGATAGAGCCTGTCCAAAGCCCATGCTCTGATAACCACACCCCTGAAGTGTATCCATTATGTCAAAGCCACACTGAAAAGATTGGTATGGACACTAATCTTTTATTTACTTCCAACAGGGTAATTGATGGTCAGTGATCCCTGCAAGGGTTTACCATATGATTTGCAAATCCAGGCCTAGATACTTACTGTGTGAATCATTCTGCAGCCATCCAGAATTTTCAGGAATTCATGGACACCAAACCACACTCTCCTGAAAGCCTTGTCTAAAAGGGAGGCTTAAGAGAAATCATGCTGGGCGTGGTGGCGTACACGTTTAATCCCAGCACTAGGGAAGCAGAACCAGGCAGATCTCTGTGAGTTCAAGGCCAACCTGGTCTACAGAGCGAGCTCCAGGCCAGCTGGGACTAAAGGGAGACCCTGTCTCAAAAAGACCAAAAATAAATAAATTAAAAAATAAAAAATAAATAGGGAACCGTGTTGGCCTTGTCAAACTTAGCAGAGGCTGTTGGGAAACTAAGAAGAGAGAGATCCTGTCAGGGCTCAGCGGCATCTGTCTTTGCTTACTTTCCCGCTCCTCTGTTGAGCCCCTGCAACTTGGATTGAAGAGGATCCAGAACTTTTCGGCTGCCTCAGCTTTCCCCTGACCTCACAGGCAGAGGTTTTGCAGATGTTGCTTCCTTCGGAAGATCTCTTGTCAAGAATAGCATTCCTCATGGGGAGGGGGTTCAAGTTGGACTGTGACTGGAATGTTGCTTTTGGGGGTTGTATAAATGTATTGCTGGCAGGACAGCTGCTGGGGCTGGGAATGCACTCAAGGTTCCATGCCTGCCTCGCAGGGAGAGTGCCAGTATCCAGGATGCTGGCTGCTCTCACAGTCTGCAGCCTGGAGAGGAGAACCAGAAATGCTGAGGCTTTTTTCCAGGGGCATCAACCTAGCTTTCATGATCCGTTAATTTCTTGATCCTGTTTTCTGTTCACAGTAGAAATGCCATGTGCTTGCATGAGTCTTCCTCCTTGTCATTTACATTTGAATTATTGTATATGTATGTTTTAAGTTCATACACCCTTAAAAATTAAAATTAATTTCTGCCGGATGTGGTGGCACACACCTTTAATCCTAGCACTAGGGAGGCAGAGGCAGGTGGATCTCCGTGAGTTCAAGGCCAGCCTGGTCTACAGAGCGAGTTCCAGGACAGTTGGGGCTACAGGGAGACCCTGTCTCGAAAAGACCAAAAAAATAAAAAATAAAATTAATTTCTAAGGGCTAGATAGATGCAGATCTCAGAAGTATCTCCTTTGAAAGCTTGTCCAAAGGTGTCGGTGAGTAGATGGATGGCTTTGTCCTGGGCCCATAGTAGGGTCTCAGAGAACACCTATATGACTATTGTTGGTTTTTTTTTAATTCTTTTTCATTTATTTTTGTATGTGTATGAATGTACTGTCTGCATGTAGGTTTGTGCACCCGTGTCATGCAATGCCTCGGACATCAGAAGAGGGTCTCGGGTTCCCCTGGAATTCGAGTTCTCCTGGAATTGGAGTTACAGACGGTTCTTAGCTGCCATGTGGTTGCTGGGGATCAAACCTGGGTCCTCTGCAAGAGCAGTCGGTGCTCTTAACCACTAGCCTATCTCTCTAGCCCCCAGACTATTGTTGATTTTATATTGGGACCTGAGAGCCTAACAAGACGTTCTGGTTAAACTGAGATCAACTGTACACCTGGAAAGCTGCCATTGAAAGACTTGGCCAAATTGTTTACTGAGCAGCAATTTTTTTTTTTCCCTTTAGTCCCAGCTGGCCTGGAGCTTGCTCTGTAGACCAGGCTGGCCTGGAACTCACAGAGATCTGCCTGCCTCTGCCTCCTGAGTGCTGGGATTAAAGGTGTGACACCGTGCCCTGCTACTGAGCAGCAATTCTATCCCCCCTTCCTGAGTCTGCTGTAGCCCCAGAGATTGGAAGAAAGGTCTGATAACTGACAGTCTCCTTCTGAGGATGATGAGCAGGTGGCACTGGGTTTCAGAAGAGCCTGCGTCTGACTTCCTCGAAACAAACAGACACAGCTTGGGGATTTTCAGGAGAAATCAGGCCTCAACTCTGAAAACTGAGGCAGGGTAGGCAGTCGACTGTTTTAGGTCAGGAAATGGTTAAACTAGTCCTGGCCTTCATCCTGTTTGTACACTGACAGGTCTTATCTGTATATCAGATAGAATGCTGGAATCTACTGAAGAACCTTGCTTTTGAATATTTCTCAGTCTGGTGAAAATGGAAAGCATGGTTTGGGAAAAGGGGAAGAGAGTGTTCCCTGAAGTTGCTAAGGGGCCTGTGTTCAGTTCAGTTCTCTACCCAGCGTTTCCCCGTATCCAACCACTGTCAGAATCCAGAGGTAAGCCTGTCTGTCTCACATTTGCAATCCAAAGACCTACCCAGCAGAACCAGCCCCTTCTCTGCAAAATCTTGGAATCATAAGAAGGGGTTTGGGTTTTGTTTTTTTCTTATATTTTTACATTTCATTTTGGTGTGCACAGGGCATTCGTTCGTGTGGTGTGTGTGTGTGTGTGTGTGTGTGTGTGTGTGTGTGTGTGTGGTGTTCAGGAGACAACTACTGGGAGTCAGTTCTGTCTTCTATGTGGGAACCAGGTATCAAACTTAGGTCTTCATGTTTGGCAACAGGTGCCTTTACCAGCTTGTGCAAGAGTTGCTTTTGATAGTTTTGTCTGGAGTGTTTCGCAGGTTCCCTTTGAAAGGCCATAAGTGTGGGTAAGCTAGTAGCATAGTAGTAAAGACAAGTATTAATATTTACTGTGGGTTTTACGGCCCAGTGCTGTCAGTGAGACACACTAGGGACTCTTGCTTTAAAGAGGTGATGCTATAACTGGAGAAAGGAATGAAGCCTTGAGAAACATCTACCATGGAAAGAGCACTGGACATAGACTCAGATGACCTTGCTGTGACAGTGGTAACAGGAATGCGGTGTGTTCTGACGGTGGTCCTAGCCCTGGAAAACCCAATAGATAGTACCTCCACTCTCAACTACTATCCTAAGATAAGACACTGAGAACGACTTCATCCCAGGCCACAAGGCCTTGAAGAGGCACAGTGGGGTCATGGCTGTGCCGCCATTTCTACCCCCTCTGCATGACTGAATAGGCTTGGCTAAGTTCCTCTGCAGGGCCTGGAGGGTGTGCCCAGAGTAGCTGTTGCCAAGGAGTGTGGAGGTGGGGGAATTATCTGGGGACATTCCAGCGTAGGCATATTGTCCTGCTGCAAGTTCAGGGAATCCAGTTCTCTCAATCCAATTTAGAAAACATTTCTTGAACAACTACATTCATTAACATTTAGAACAGGGCAAGCCTCGTGTCCAGACCAGCATTCTATGGAGTCATAGATGTTAATGAGTGCCCCTTATTGAAAAGTTCTGTGTTCACATTGAGCAAATCCTGGCCAACTCCTTTTTAATAGCTTAAAGCTTTCAACAGTTACCCTATCACCATTGTAATGCCTAGTGTTTGGAGGATGGGGATTAACTACCCTTAACTGCTCCAAATACAGTCTAATAAAATTAGGAAAGCCAGGTCTGGTGGCACACAGCTTTATATAGCCAATTTGAAGCAAGCTAGCCTGGGCTACACTGTGATCCTGTTTTGTTTTGTTTTGTTAAAAGGGGGGGCAGGGGTGGGAGCANCCACGGAGTGGGAGGAAACATCACTGCAGCATACATCTGACATGCATTGATGTTCCAGAATATATAAACGACTCAAAAAACACAAAGAAAAAAGAAAAACAAACGACCTTGCGGCGCTCAATAGCTGGAGCAAAGAACTGAACAGAGACTTCCATGCGGAGGAATTAGAGATAGCTGAGAAAACCCCTCAAGAATGTCATCATCACTAACATTAGGAAATGCATACATCAAAACCATTTTAAGATATCATCTTACTCCAGTAATCTGGGCTGGATCAAGAAACAAATGATGACCAAGGTGCGGAGAGGTTTGTGGGGAAGGGGAAACACTCATCCCACTGTGCTAGTAGGGAAATGTAAACTGCGTACAGCCCTATGGAAAAGCAGCTGTGGAGAGCCCGTGAAGATTGGACATGAACTTTGCACCCGACCAGCCATACACTCTCCTGGCCATGTTCCCTCAAGACTACGCCCACCAAAATAATGCACGGCCCAGTTTATTTCATCAGCTCTCTTCACATAGCAAAGAGCTGGTGAACCAACCAAATGCCCACTCAAGTATAGTGTAGTAGAATGTGGTTACATCTACACAATGGGTTTATGCGCAGTAACAGAAAAGACGACATCAAGAGGCTTTGCAGGGCAATGCTGAGACTAGAGGACATCATGCTGAGTGAATAACACAGTCCCAGAAAAACAAACGAACGAATGGTAATCCCTTATCTTGGATTGCTAGTGCCAGTACCTATTTTAAGTATTTTTCTTGTTGTAGTGGGCCCCTGAGCTGCTGTACAAAGGCAGGTTGACATAATTGCATTTGGAAAACAAAAAATCAACAACAAAAATACTGCATCAAAGATCTTGACTGAAACAGTGAATTTCTGCTCAAAACAGTCAACGTCCCTCATGGAAACATATTGAGAAAACTAAGAGCTAGAAATCAGTTTGGCGAATATATCGAGCTCTGACGGGTGTTAGGGTGAATGAGCGGGAACAGGGTCTAGATTTGTTAAAAATAAATAAATAATAAATACAATTAAAAAAAAAAAAAAAAAAAAAAAAAAAAAAAAAAAAAAAAAAAAAAAAGACTTAAGGCCGTAGTGGAGCAATTCCCAGGAAGCCAGAAGCATTTCAGAATGTGGGTTTGTCAACTGACAAAACTCAGAAAGGAATTAACTGGGAGGTAGTTTTTTTTGGGGGGTCTCCCTATAGCCCCAGCTGGCCTGGAGCTCACTCTTAGCCACCGCTGGCCTTGGACTCCGCAGTCCACACTCCTCTGCCTCCCAGAGGCCAGGGTTACGGCTGCACCACCATGCCTGGCAATTAGATGTTTTAATTTAAGGGAAATGCATTTTAAACCACTTTAGATATCTGTTACTCCAATAAGACTGGCTAGATAAAAAATATGACCAAGTGCTGGAGAGGTTGTGGAAGGGAACACTATACCATTGCTGATTGAATGTAAACTGGTCAGCCCTATGGAAATCAGTGTGGAGAAACCCTTAGAAGACTCAAAATGAGCCTTCCTTTGACCCAGTCATACCACTCCTGGGTATATACCCAAAAGAGACATCCTATACTGCAAAGAAACATACACAGCTATGTTGTAGGTGCACTCTGTTCACAATAGCAAAAAGCTGGACCAGCCCAAGTGCCCCTCAACTGATAGAGTGGAATAGAGAAAATGTGGGTACATGTATACAATGGAGTTCTATGCAGCGGTAAAAGAGGGACAACATCATGATCTTTGCAGGTAAATGGATGGAGCGGGAAGACATGATGTTAGTGAAGTACATAGTCCCGAAAAACAAACGACAAATGGGGTCCCTCACATGTGGATGCTAGTACCAAAAACCCAGTATAAATCTTTTCTCATGGAGAGGGAGCGCATGTAAAAGAACAAAACAGAAAGACTGCATCAGAAAATGGACCCAAATGGTGAATTGGGAAGGGGAGGGTGTGGGTGAGGACAGGGTGTATATTAGATTAAGCATATTTAAATGACGTGAGTTCAACAAGTGCCAGTTTTGCCTAGACACTGTCTACAGATACATGGTGTTTTAGACTTAGTAAAAAGTAAAATATGTGTATATTAAACACATTGGTTTACAGACTCTGATAAAAAACGGTAATGCATCCGATAAATGGAGATATAAATCACTGTTGTCCACGTTTTGTTTTAATAAATTTGTAGAGCAAAAAACCGGGATGGCAATACAAATGTTCTCTATAGTGTCTCGTTTGTACAGTATCACCTCGTAGCATATCTCTTTAATGACAGATTTAACATAAAAATTAAGTTTGCCCACCCAATTAATCATATATAGTCACCCAAAACAACATGGGTAATTTGATGAAATCTGAGCCAAGATTCCACCCTATAGTTATGTAATACAACTGTCTTCTGGGACTCATGGTTTAAAAAAAGGGGGGGGGGTTACTATGACATGAAACCTTCTCGTCAAAAACCTTGCACTTCAAATCTTGAAAACTAACTATGGGAAAAGTATGTGTGTTCCAACAGGACAAAATGTCACCAACTTAACGGCTGAGAAAGAAAAGATACACTTTGCATTGAGTAGGATGTACAAGAGAAAGTGCCAACTGAAAGGTTGACCCGTTGAACAGTAAAGGAAGAAAAGCTCAGATTGCCATAAACATCGAACCCTCTGTGGCCCTACATGTAACAACTATTTATAATGAGTCCTAATGAAACTTACCTTAGGTGCCCAAAGTTTTAAAATGAGAGACTTTTTTGCCTCCCCCTCGGAACAAGGAGAAATATGACGATAAGATGAGGTTCGCTCTCCCACTGTAAATTGGAGACACTATTATAGAGGTATCTCTTATAAAACTGGGTAAAACTGCCTTCTTAATTGACTAATAGATATAGAACTGTGAAAAGGATTACTCTCTGTTCAGAACAAATATAACACTAAAGTCCTTAAACGATGCGCTTAAGCAAAATATATCAATACGGAGCTCTGACATCAGTAATAGATTATTCCACCAGGGAGATTTGGCCAGGGGATCTAGGCCCCACAAAAGGTAAAGGCTCCTTGCCTCAAACTGGGATATTTGAGGAAGAGAGGCGAATAAGCCCTGCTGTAAAGACCTGACGTTAACATGGGAAAGGCATTGAGACCACATGCAAGTGTACAGATGGCCTCTGGAATACCAGAGAGTGTTACGAAGGCCACTAAACCAATAAGCAAATAAACGGGTTCCTTGAGTCAAGCAAGACTCCACCGTCAGCCCAGCTACACCTCACCTCCTGAAATACTGTGCAGCAGAGGCAGCCATGCCTGTATCCCAAATCTAATTGCTTTGGTCTCTCCTTGGAGGAATGACCCATGGCTCATGCCACAAGCTTACACCTCTACAGGTTAGGAATATCATAAGCCACAAGTAAGACCCTGTCATATTAAACAGAAAAAATGTAGTTCGTGGATCAACATTTCATCTAAACATATGTTCTATACCAAAGTAACCTACCTATAATATTAATGCTGCTTAAGTACCTATATATCTAATTGCTTGTGCTTCATTAGTAGGATCGAAAGGTTATTCCTGGACAGAACTGTCAGCCCATGAAAGGAAACAGCCAGAATTGACCAGAAATCCAAAGACAACAGCTCCAAAGAGAGTGACTGTTCTGCTTCTCATCCACCTGTGCCCCTTTTCTAAGCCCAGGGAATAATCTGGGGAAGGGGGGCATGGTAGATGTAAGGGCTGCGATTGGGTGAATGTGACAACTACAGCAATGTAGTCTGGACCCCTCATTTGATAACCTGATTGAACATCAACCCCTCTCCCCCCGCTGGAAGGTGGGGCTGTGGGTGTTTGGGCACAACAGCCTCAAATTGGTTTTACATAAAGGATGCTTGACTCATGGACTATCACTTATAGCTAAAAAAGGAAAAAAAAAAAACTGAGAGATATGCAGGATGGTCATGGCAGAATGCATGATCTCGGTTGGGGTGGGGGGTGGGGGGGAAGGGAAGGGGAATATGCCTAACTGAATTGGAAAATGATGTATGAAATGCACAGCACAATAAAAAAAAAGTTTTTTTAAAAAAAAGACGGTCTAGCCACATGTGAGGTGCGGGAATCGAACCCGGTCCCTGCAAGGCAGTTCGGCTCTTTTTTTTAATTTTTTATTATGTGTATGATGTACTGTTTGCGTGTAGGTCTGTGCACCCGTGTCGTGCAATGCCGCGGAGGTCAAAGAGGGTCTCGGATTCCCCTGGAACTGGAGTTCTCTGGAATTGGAGTTAAGACGTTTCTCAGCCCCATGTGGGTGCTGGGGATCGAACCCGGGTCCTCTGCAAGAGCGTGGCGCTCTAACCGCTAGGCCTCTCTCCAGCCCGCAGTTCGCGCTCTTAACCGCTGAGCCATCTCTCCAGCCCCCAAGGTAAATTGTTTTACAGTTATGTGGATGTGCTTTTCCCTGCAAGGCTATGAAGGCAAAGGTGAGAATGAAACCCAGAGCAGACAGTCACCACAGCCTCTTAGACAGTACTGTCTCTGTTAACTCTAGATCAAGTCTCTCCTTTGGAGGGTTAAATTGGTGAGAGAAAGCCATCTTCCATCAGAGGTCCAGAAGGCAGCCAGGTGACCCCCCCCCAACACCAGACACACACACACATACCCCCCACGCCGCTTACCTGCTCACATGCCAGGATTGAGTCTTCCACCATTTGTTGATAGCTGTAAGTATTGGGAGGAGTCCTTAGAATCTAATCCCTAATTTCCAGGCTGATTGAACTGGTTTGTAGAAGTTATCCCAGACCCTCTACAGAATACATGGACTTTGACATAGGTCTTCCAACACAAAGCTGACTACAGTTAGTGCAGTGAGAACGCCTGGAAAGTGGGTGTTAGGACCCAGAAATGACCCAGTGGCCCCATCTACAGGGGATGTTTAGCCAAGAATCCACAGCTTGTTCCTGAAGTTTAATCCCGAAGCCCGAGACACAAGCCTTCCGGGAACTCCTGCTGACAGCTGAGGGCCTTCCCTGAACCACACCTACAGACACAGGCACTCTTGCTTATCCAGTCATTGACTAGACTGAGTGGCCTACATACATAGCCGAGATCTGCAGGTCCTGGTAGGCGCAGCACCACCATCTCCAGCAAGTTTTTGTAGAAGCTCCACCCCCTTGAAAAAAAAAAAAAAGAGAGAGGGAGTTTCTTTAACAACACCATATACTGTAGGTGTCTTGGCAAATGAGGTCTTTGCAAACAGTTGCTGTGCTTGTTAACTGGGATATTCATTTCTCAAGATACCTCTGACGTCTTTTGTGGTCTCCATTTTAGTTTTCTCTTTCAGCATAATTTTAGTAAAGTATTTGTAAAACTTAGCCGGGCGTGGTGGCACATGCCTTTAATCCTAGCACTCGGGAGGCAGAGGCAGGTGGATCTTTGTGAGTTCAAGGCCAGCCTGGTCTACAGAGCGAATTCCAGGACAGCTGGGGCTACAGGGAGACCCTGTCTCGAATAGACAAAAAAAAATTAAAAAACCTCAATGTAAGGGGAGTACTTTGTCCAAAAGAATAAAATCAGTTACAAAATGATAAAAACATCAAGCACACATGACGATAGCATTAAGTGCATGGGTATATCTCTTTTCCTCTCCCTTCCACTTCGTACACTAAAGCAAGGGGTCCTGTTGCAATTATTTCTGTTCATGGACAGAGACAGAGACCCAATCCTTCTAGAGACAAGGTGCATAGACACCTTTAGAAAACAGGAGAAGTTGGGCATGGTGGCGCACGCCTTTAATCCTAGCACTTGTGAGGCAGAGGTAGGCGGATCTTTGTGAGTTCAAGGCCAGCCTGGTCTACAGAGCGAATTCCAGGACAGCTGGGGCTACAGGGAGACCCTGTCTCGAAAAGACCAAAAAAAAAATAAAAAAACAGGAGAAAGGAAGCACTAGGTTGGTCACCTTAAACCCAAATAAAAACATAAACTCTCTTAGAATCAATTGGTGGTGGCACACGCCTTTAATCCCAGCACTCAGGAAGCAGAGGCAAGTGGATCTCTCTTAAGTTCAAAGTCAGCTTGGTCTACATAGCCAGTTCCAGGACAGCTGGGGCTACAGGGAGACCCTGTCTCAAAAAGACCAAAAAGGAAAAAAAAAGAATTGGTGGTCTCCCCAGATCTGCAATCCTCTCCTCTGCCCGA
This sequence comes from Rhizomys pruinosus, assembly GCA_009823505.1. Lineage (NCBI taxonomy): Eukaryota > Metazoa > Chordata > Mammalia > Rodentia > Spalacidae > Rhizomys > Rhizomys pruinosus. The sequence continues at coordinate 1,770,224 of VZQC01005960.1, forward strand.
GGACTCTGTGATGTTTGTCAATAAACTTGACTTTGGTTTTGCTCTGAGATCCTTTCCTGTCTTAATTACTTAATCAACACAGAAAAGGAACCCACCTGCTAGCCAGTATCCAAAAGGAACAGGTAGCATGGAAAGAATTGGTGTAGTAGATGTTTGTTTTGTTTTTGTAATAACACTTTTAAAAAAGTGAGACCTGTCAGATCTGTGTGATTAAAAAGTATTATCATAATTGAGAAGTGGATCCTGGTGGCTTACCATAGTGGTAGTTGAGATAAAGAGAATAAATGCAGTAGAAATTCACAAAGTTAACAGAGGAGGTTTTATTGGATGTAGGAAGTGAAAACAGAGGGGTTGGAATCGAGGTACAGTTTCTCAAGCTTGAGCTAAAGAAGTTAACAGAGTCAGCAGTGATCAACTGCATGTCAGCTCTGCTGGAAACTGGGGTACAGGGGTGAAGAGGATCATGGAGTCTAGCAGAAAAGGTGGGTGTTGAACACCAGCAGGAATAATGAGTCCTGGTTTAAAAGGGTAATTTCGTGGCACTCAGAAGGCAGACTCATTTTTGCCGTGAGAAACTGAGGCGGCATTTGGGGAAGGTGAAACATGAGATAAGACGTGGGTTGGGTTCTAGAGCAACTCATTTCCCTTCTTTGGATCTCATTTTTCCTGCTCTTAAAATCAGGAGTTGGTCTGACTGTTCCTAGGCGGTAAGGGCTTGTCTGATTTGCCAGTGTTGCTCCTCTAGCCTGGGGTTGGAAAAGGAGGTTTGGATGGATGGTGGATGGATGGATGGATGATGGATGGATGGTGGATGGATGGATGGATGGATGGTGGATGGGTGGATGGATGGATGGACAGATGTACAGTTGGAGGGATGAAAGAATCTCTAGAGGTTTCTACAATTCAGGAATTTACTCAGGGGTCACAGAAAACTGGGGGGGGGCGCTGGGGCTGTAGTTGAAACTCCTAGACTTAGTAACTTTCACGCCGGCACTCATTGAATGCAGAGCTTGAGTGCGGTGTTTTCTTCTTCCCCTAATCTCCGCCCTCCACCCCTTCCCAAACCTTCCTGTTCTGAATCTCCTCGCAACTTCCCTCCCTCTAATGAGACTGAAAGCATCTGGACCGGTGTCACTCCTACCTTTGGTCGCGACATGACCTGGCCAGGAACCTAACAGCCACAGCGCCCCGCTAGAGCTCGTGCGTCCTGTTGCCAAGGCGACAGAAGGCAGTGTCGGGATACGCCACTCTGATTGGGTGAACCTAGGCCACGCCTTTAGGCACGCAGGCTCTGGCTCACTCTGGCACCCAGGTCGGTCCATTTTAACCTTTTTTTTTTTTTTCTGTATGTGTATGAATGTACTGTCTGCATGCACTGTGCACCTGTGTCGCGCAATGCCGCGGAGGTCAGAAGCGGGCGTCGGATTCCCCTGGAACTGGAGTTCTCCTGGAATTGGAGTTTCAGACGGTTCTCGGCCGCCATGTGGATGCTGGGGATCGAACCCGGGTGCTCTGTAAGAGCGGTCGGCGCTCTTAACCGCTAGGCCATCTCTCCAGCCCGGTCCATTTTAACCTTTCCACTCTCCTCGCCCATTTATCCACGTGGGGCACATTTGGTTTCCAGTTCCTGGATCTAAAAGAACTGCAGCTTCAAAATGGTCACTCAGGGGGCTGGAGAGATGGCCTAGCGGTTAAGAGCGCCGACCGCTCTTGCAGAGGACCCGGGTTCGATCCCCAGCACCCACATGGCGGCCGAGAACCGTCTGAAACTCCAATTCCAGGAAAACTCCAATTCCAGGAAAACTCCAATTCCAGGAAAACTCCAGTTCCGGGGAAATCCGACACACCTCTTTCGACCTCCGCGGCATTGCCGACACGGGTGACAGACTTGCATGCAGACAGTACATTCATACCCATCTCAGAAATAAATAAATTAAAAAAAACAAAATAAAAAAAAGGTTTTTTTTTTTTTTTTTTTTTTTTTTTTTTTTATTTTGTTTTCTTATTTGAAACAAGGTCTCATGTCATCCAGGCTAGCCTCAAACTCATTACTCACACTAGCCAAGGATAACCTTGAACTCCTGATAGCCCTGCCTCCGCCTTCCAGGTACTGGAATTACAAGCATATGCTTGGGTCACTTTCTCTGATTCTTCAGCTCCACGCTTGCCTGTAATACTAGCACTTGGCAGGTAGAGGCAGGAGGATCAGGAATTCAAGGGCGTCCTTAACTACAAAGTAAGTTTGAGGGCAGCCTGGATGAGTGAGACCCTGTCAAAAACAACAAAAACATAAGGGCTTGAGATATGGCCTAATAGTTAAGAGCACTGACTGCTCTTGTAGAGGACCCTGGCTCAATCCCCAGCACCCACGAGGCGGCTGAGAACCGTCTTTAACTCCAGTTCCAGGGGAATCCGACACCCTCCTCTGACCTCCGCGGCATTGCACGACACGGGTGCACAAACCTACATGCAGACAGTACATTCATGCACATAAAAAGTAAATTAAGCCGGGTGTGGTGGCGCACGCCTTTAATCCTAGCACTCGGGAGGCAGAGGTAGGCGGATCTTTGTGAGTTCAAGGCCAGCCTGGTCTGCAGAGTGAGTTCCAGGACAGCTGGGGCTCCAGGGAGAATTTGTCTCAAAAAGACAAAATAATAATAATAATAATAAATTTAAAAATTAAAGAAAACCATAAATAATAATAATGTGGCTTTTGTGTATGTGACGCTGGAGATTGAGCCTAGACCCTCCTGTATAACAGGCAGGTACTCGACAAATTGGCTACGTCCCAGTCGTAATAGTTTTGGGGGAGGGGGTTGTTGTTGTTGTTGCTGCTGCTGCTGCTGCTCCTGTTTTGAGACAGGATCTCACTATGTAGCTAGGTCTGGCCTCAAATTCACAGAGACCAGCCTGCCACCAAGCCCTGCTACAATAACAACCCTTAAAAGCACAGCACATGCCAGAGCTCACCTGCTGCAGCCTCATGCCTGTCCATCTCAGGTCCTTCTCTGCCTGGGTTCCACCATCTCCCTACACATGACCAGCTTCCCGGGCTCGCCCAGCCTTCTAAATGGTCTTGCTCCTTCCATGCAGTCTCTGACCTGACCTTTATTTCCCATCACTGCTTTTTTAAATGTACTCTGTTCATCTCTGGGTTCCCTTTGCTGAGGGCTATTTTCTCCCTCTTTGTCCTGGTCTCAGCTTGTATTTTATCTCAGAATATCTTCTCTCACTATCCATTCCTTTACTCTGGGCACATTCCTTTAAGTCCTTACTATCTACCCCATAAGCACCTAGAAAGAAGAAAGTTGGTATAGCTCCCAGAGCTTAGCACAGTGCTGGCATCTGGCAGCTGGCTGACACTGTAGTAAATAAATGAATGAATGAGACACCTTAATTAAATGGATTCTACGCACTATGAAACAATTACACAGAAAGCCCTAAATAAATACCTAAAGGAATTGAGAACAGAACTGGCAGCCAAATACTTCTATACACATGTTGATAGCAACAGGATTCACAATAACCCCCAAATAGAAACAACTTGAATATAGATCCAGAGATAAGTTACAGTGGATACATATAACAGAATGTTACTCAGTCATAAAGAAGAATGGAGTACTGAAACACAACGATGCTAATGTATGGAAGAACCTCAAAAATATTATTATGCTAGGGGGCTGGAGAGATGGCTTAGCAGTTAAGAGCACTGGCTGCTCTTGCATAGGATTCAGGTCTAGTTCCCAACACCCACAGGGCAGCTAACAACCATCCATAACTTCACTTCCAGGGTCTAGGGAACCTGATACCCTCTTCTGACTTCTCAGGCAGTGCACAACATGGGTGCACCTATATGTATGCAGACAATACTCTCATACACATAAAATATAAGCAATAAAGTATTTTTTATTAATTTTTATTTATCTCTGTATGTATATGAATGTACTGTCTGCATGCAAGTCTGTGCACCCGTGTCACGCAATGCTGCAGAGGTCAGAAGAGGGTCTTGGATTCCCCTGGAACTGGAGTTCTCCTGGAATTGGAGTTTCAGATGGTTGCAATAAAGTATTTTTTTAATTTAAATGAGCTGGGTGTGGTGGTGCACACCTACAATCCTGGTGCAGTACAGACAGGAGAACTGTCACAAGTTTGAGTACAGCCTGGACTATATATTGAGTTCCAGGCCAGCTACAGCTACAGCTACATAGTGAGACCCTGTCTGGAAAACAAAACAGGAAAGAAAAAGAAAGAAAGGAAGGAAGGAAGGAAGGAAGGAAGGAAGGAAGGAAGGAAGGAAGGAAGGAAGGAAGAAAGAAAGGAAGGAAGGAAGGAAGGAAAAAAGGAAAGAAAGAAGGAAGGAAGAAAGAAGAAAGGGAAGGGAAGGACATAAATAAGAGAGGAAAGAAGGAAAGGAAGAGGAAGGAAAGGAGAGAAAATAGGAAGAAGAAAGGAAAGAAAAAACTCAGTGGCTAGCAAACAGCTGAGAAATATTTATTAAAACAAGTGTAAATTCAAATACATTCTCTGAAAAAGATAATAAGAGCAGTTTCCAGTCCTGCCTTCCAAGATGACACAGAAAGGAACAACTGTCAAGCCCTAAAGGGCTGTGACCGCTGCAGCCTATCTGCTGCAAGAACTGGATCTAGTTCATGCCCAAGAAGTTCAAGAAGTTCTCCACTAAATCCATAACTGAGGTCCCTGCCATTGGGGACATCTCTGAAACATGGGTCCAGGCCCACCTGCGGAGTGCCCTAATCTTCTATCCAATATGCAAGACCAACCCTCCCTAAAGAACTTTTTGCACCTCTGCATACCTCTGCATAGGTCATATGATCCTGGAAAATATGTGAAACAATCTGAAAACCCATTATGAGCATGTCAGGTGGATAAAATGGATGTGTTCTAATACTAAAATGCAGCACAGATTGTCACCAACAGAGAGCTGTACCCCAAACTATTGTTAATTGAACATATGAAAGTTGTAGAATAAAACATTTTATAGGCTTCACACGATTTGTGTTGAATATAAGCACTCATACAAAGGTATGTTCTCTGCGCTTTTTATAGGTACATGGGTATTAAAAGTTCTGAGCTGGGCATGGTGGTGCATGTCTTTAGTCCCAGCACTCAGGAGACAGAGGCAGGTGGCTCTCTGTGAGAGCAAGGCCAGCCTGTTCTACGGTACATGGACCAGGCCAGCTGGGACTACAGGAAGACCCTGTCTCAAAAGGCCAAAAATAAGTTTTAAAACATGATGATGCAAGCTCATGAGAGTGCTTGACTCATGGGGGTGGAGGAAGAAAGTGGGAAAAGGAACGAGGACTTCAACCATTTGCAATGTTTTATTTTATTCAAACAACACAGTTGCAGCAAATAGGTAAAACTATTAAAAGTTAAGGTTTTCTTTTTTTAATTTTATTTATTTTTGTATGTGTATCAATGTACTGTCTGCATGCAGGTTGGTGCACTCCGTGTCGTGCAAAGCATGGATGTCAAGAGGGGGTCAGATTCCCCTTGGAACTGGAGTTTCTCCTCCTGGAATTGGAGTTTTCAGACAGTTCTCGATGCCTGTGGGTGCTGGGGACGAACCCCCGGGTCCTTCTTAAAGAGCAAGAGTGCAGGGCGTCGGCGCTCTTAAAAACCGTCTAGCCCTCTCTCACAGCCACACAAGTTAGGGTTTTCTTAAGGGTGTTTTAAGAATGCAGACCTGCTGGACATAGGGGGTGCATCTTAATCCACAGCAAACTAGGGGAGAGGAGAAGGAGGTGGATCTCTGTGAGTTCAGGGCCAGCCGGGTCCACATAAACAAGCTCCAGGCCCACAGCTGGGACTAAAGGGGAGCCTGTCTCAAAAAACAAAAAAAAACAAAAAAAAACAAGAAATGCAGAGCCTTGGGGTCTGAACGAGTGTAACTGAGGAAAGGGGATTTTCCTGGGGAATGGGTTGGGAGGAGCACAGGCTGTGGGCAGAGACAATATAAACAGAGCTGAGGCACTGGCTCCTGCCTGTCATCCCAGCATGTGGGAGCCTGGGGAGAAGGACTTCGGTGAGTAAGAGGCCAGATTTGGCTACCTAGTAAATTTTAGGCTAGCCTAAGCTTCACTACAAGACCCTTTCTTTAAAAAATATCCAGGGCCAAAAAAATGCCAGGCGTGATGATACACTCCTAGCACTCAGGAGGCAGAGGCAGTCTGATCTTTGTGAGTTCAAGGCCAGCCTGGTCTACATAACAAGCTCCAGGCCAGCTGGGACTAAAGGGAGACCCTGTCTTGAAAAGACCAAAAATTAAAAAAAATCCAGGGCCAGCACAATGACTCACTGGGCAAAGGTGCAGGCCACCAAGCCTCCAAGACCCCATGGTGGAAGAAGAGAACTGACTCCTTCGAGTTGTCTCCTGACTTCCCACAGGCATGCCACGTGGAGAGTGAGAGCAAGGGAGGCGGGGGCAGAATATAATTTAAAATGTAAAAATCTGTTTCAAAAATCCAAGCAATACAAAGCACAACACCACCAAAACTGAGAGACCCCAGGCATAGCTGAGGAAGTGGAGATCAGTGGAGGGGAAGAGTGGCAAGGAGAGGAGTTGCGAGACCAGCAACGCTGTCTGCCATTGTGTCCTGGAAACAGAAGCCTGGGGACAGAGTAGGACCATGGCTCCTGACATTAGATTTAAATTGGGACTGAAGATGAAAGATGATTTTGTTCAAAAGAAAGGCACTGAGATGAATTTCCCTTTAAGGGGGAACTTTATCAACCTCACAGATAACAACACACATAACTGACAGTGTCTGTAGAGAGGGAGCCTTTGGTCCCACCAGACTAGGAATGGTCCCCCCTTATAGGTTCCTGAGGGAGGGATAGGTCAGTGGGTGTGGTTAATAATTAGTCCATTTTATGTGCTTGCAGTCAGGTTGCCTCTGATTCCCAAGGCAGAGGGAAGGGGAACGAGAGATTCCAGGGGGAAGGGAGATTGCAGGGGGCATGGTCTGATTTGTTCAGACCAGTACTATCTGGAAAGTCTATGATCTAAACCTAACTCCCATCAAGTGCTCCATGACAAGTCTTGACAATAACAATGAAGACGTTCTGTGTAGCAGGCTCTCTGCTACGTACTATAAATAAGTCCTCTCATCTATCCACGCTGCAAACCTATAGGGTCTTAAATATATGACAAACTTTGGGAGGCAGAGGCAGAGGCAAGCGGATTTCTCTGAGTTCCAGCCCAGCCTTGTCTACATAGTGTGAGTTCTAGGTCTAGGCCGTCTGGGGCTACAGGAAGACCCTGTCTCACAAAGACCAAATATATGACAAACTTGAGGCTCATAAGAGTTAAGCACTTTACTGGGGAATCACCGTGGCTCCACGAGATTACATCTTGACATTCTCAGTTACAGTGGGCTTTTCACTGACTTCCCAAAGAGGGGGGTAAGCGAGAGGCCATAGTAAGGTTCTTAAACTGTAAAGCAGATGACACGGTCTCCTGGTTAAAGTATCCCTTGGCTTTCCGTTCCACAGAGGAGAAAACAACACTGAGTGCCACCGTGGTCGCTTGGTGCTGCTTGAGAAGCATCTGCTACACCCCTCAGCCTGTCGCTGACCCCTGCTCCGGCTGTGCCTGCCCTGCTCACAGGCCGCCCTCTTCCAACCCAGGCCTCTGTGGTACTGACCTCCACCTTGCAGCAGCCGGTCCTCCTCAGATGCCAGCTCTCAGCTCAAATGTCACTGTTCAGAGAGGCTCTCCCTGTCCTCCCAGCTCTGTTTTCTTCTGAGACACTGGTGAATTTTCATAAATGCATTAGTTGTCTATTCAAATATTTCCTCTGCCTTCTCGCCTAGACTTGAGAAGTTTGATGTGGTGATGCACATGTGTCTCCCAGCATCTGCCGCACTGACTACGGAGTTAAGGTGCACTCTCAGTGGAAGGCAGTACCACATTTTTGAAGACTTAATACAATGGAAAGGACATAAAATGCATCATTATTAATTTCTAAATACCGACTGAATTGGGAAAGGATAATATCTGGGTATATACTGGGTTAAATAAAAAATATTATCCGTAATTAGTCTGCTCCAACTGTTTTCATGTGTCTACTAGAAAAATTCAAATTATAGACACGGCTGGCATTCTGGATCTTTTAGGCAGTGCTAGGTTAGGGCTTCTTAAACTTTTTTCACTTGCAATCCCCTTTTTTATTTTTTAGACAGGATCTCCTTGTAGCCCCAGCTGGCCTAGAACTCACTATGTAGATCAGGCTGGCCTTCTTGAACTCAGTGTCTCTGCCTCGGGATTGCTGGGATTAAAGGCATGTACCACCACCCCCTGGCTTGTTTTTCTTTTTCTTTTCTTGAGACAAAGTCTCCTATAGCCTAGGTTGGCTTTGAACTTGCTATTCTGGTTCTCTGCCTCTACCTCCCAAGTGCTAGGGTTAGATATGCATACCACCATGCCCAGGTTTATTCAGGGCTGGGGATCGAGCCCTGGGCTTCATGTGTGCTAGACAAGCACTCAGCCAACTGAGTTATATCCTAGTCTCCCCCAATGCCTTTTCACTCAAGAAATGACCCCGGGGCTGGAGAGATGGCTCAGCGGTTAAGAGCACTGACTGCTCTTGCAGAGGACCCTGGTTCAATGCCTAGCACCCACATGGCGGCTAAGAACCATCTTTAGTGCCAGGTGTGGTTGTGCAAGCCTTTAATCCCAGCACTTGGGAGGCAGAGGCAGGATCTCTGTGAGTTCAAGTCCAGCCTGGTCTACATAGTGAGCTCCAGGCCAGCTGGGACTAAAGGGAAACCCCATCTCAAAAATACCAAAAAAAAGGGGCTGGAGAGATGGCCTAGCGGTTAAGAGCGCCGACCGCTCTTACAGAGGACCCGGGTTCGATCCCCAGCACCCACATGGCGGCCGAGAACCGTCTGAAACTCCAATTCCAGGAGAACTCCAGTTCCAGGGGGAATCCGAGACCGTCTTCTGACCTCCGCGGCATTGCACGACACGNGACCCACTTCCCTCCTTCCTTCCTCGTCCTGCCATGCAAGCCCCTCGGCAGCCGACAGGCCCGCCCCCCCTCCTTTCTGCACCTCCCCGCTGCTCCCTCTTTGTCCTTCCCCGCCCGTTGTTCCATTCCCCTCCCTTTCCTCATGCCACCGCCCTATAAGAGCAGTTTCCAGTCCTGCCTTCCAAGATGACACAGAAAGGAACAACTGTCAAGCCCTAAAGGGCTGTGACCGCTGCAGCCTATCTGCTGCAAGAACTGGATCTAGTTCATGCCCAAGAAGTTCAAGAAGTTCTCCACTAAATCCATAACTGAGGTCCCTGCCATTGGGGACATCTCTGAAACATGGGTCCAGGCCCACCTGCGGAGTGCCCTAATCTTCTATCCAATATGCAAGACCAACCCTCCCTAAAGAACTTTTTGCACCTCTGCATACCTCTGCATAGGTCATATGATCCTGGAAAATATGTGAAACAATCTGAAAACCCATTAGGAGCATGTCAGGTGGATAAAATGGATGTGTTCTAATACTAAAATGCAGCACAGATTGTCACCAACAGAGAGCTGTACCCCAAACTATTGTTAATTGAACATATGAAAGTTGTAGAATAAAACATTTTATAGGCTTCACACGATTTGTGTTGAATATAAGCACTCATACAAAGGTATGTTCTCTGCGCTTTTTATAGGTACATGGGTATTTAAAAGTTGTCTGAGCGGGTCATGGTGGTGCATGTCTTAGTCCTCAGCACTCAGGAGACAGAGGCAGGTGGCGCTCTTTGAGAGCAAGGCCCCCCAGCCTGTTCTAACTGTTAGCATGGACCAGGCCAGGGCGGGGACTAGACAGGAAACCAGGTCTCAAGGCAAAAAATAAGTTTTAAAACATGATGATGCAAGCTCATGAGAGTGCTTGACTCATGGGGGTGGAGGAAGAAAGTGGGAAAAGGAACGAGGACTTCAACCATTTGCAATGTTTTATTTTATTCAAACAACACAGTTGCAGCAAATAGGTAAAACTATTAAAAGTTAAGGTTTTCTTTTTTTAATTTTATTTATTTTTGTAGTGTATGAACGTACTGTCGCAAAATGCAGGTTGGTGCACTCCGTGTCGTGCAAAGCATGGATGTCAAGAGGGGGTCAGATTCCCCTTGGAACTGGAGTTTCTCCTCCTGGAATTGGAGTTTTCAGACAGTTCTCGATGCCTGTGGGTGCTGGGGACGAACCCCCGGGTCCTTCTTAAAGAAGCGGGGTCCGGCGCTCTTAAAAACCGCTAGCCACATCTCTCCAGCCACAAAGTTAGGGTTTTCTTAAGGGTGTTTTAAGAATGCAGACCTGCTGGACAGGTGGTGCATCCTTTACTCCCAGCACTTCGGGACGCAAGAGCAGGTGGAAATCTCCTGTGAGTTCAAGGTCCTAGCCTGGGTCCATCCATTAACAAGCTCCAGAGCGCCAAGCCATGGACGTCAAAGTGAAGTGTAAGATCCTGTCTCAACAAAACATAAAAAAAAAGACAAAAAAAAAGAAGCAGCCTGGGGTCATGAACGAGTCGTAACTGAGGAAAGGGAGATTTCCTGGGGCAATGGGTTGGGAGGGTCACAGGCTCGTGGACCAGAGACTAATATTAAACAGATGCTGTAGGACACTGAACTCCTGCCATGCACAGTGCCAATGGTGGAGGCCGGGTGGGGAGGAAGGAACTATCGGTGCAGTAAGAGCCAGATATGGCATCTAGTAAATTACTTAGGCTGCCCAAGACTTCACTACAAGACCCTTCATTTAAAAAAAATCCAGGGCCGAAAAAAATGCCAGTGCGATGGATAGATACAACTCTAGCACTTGCGAGGATGTGCAAGGGCAGTGCCGAATGGTCTCTATGCCAGCCAAGGACCAAGCTCTACAACAAGCCCAGCCGCTGGGACTAAAGGGATGACCCGTCCTGACAATATGAACTGCAAACATTAAAAAAAAATCCAGGGCCAGCACAATGACTCAATGGGTAAAGGTGCAAGGCCACCAAGCCTCCAAGACCCCATGGTGGAAGAAAGAGACACTGACTCTCTTCGAGTGTCTCTGATCCCACAGGCATGGCCCGTGGAGAGTGAGAGCAAGTGAGGTCGGGGGCAGAATATAATTGTAAAATGTAAAAATCTGTTTTCAAAAATCCCAAATCAATACAAAGCAAACACCAAAACTGAGAGACCCCAGGCATAGCTGAGGAAGTGGAGATCAGTGGAGGGGAAGAGTGGCAAGGAGAGGAGTTGCGAGACCAGCAACGCTGTCTGCCATTGTGTCCTGGAAACAGAAGCCTGGGGACAGAGTAGGACCATGGCTCCTGACATTAGATTTAAATTGGGACTGAAGATGAAAGATGATTTTGTTCAAAAGAAAGGCACTGAGATGAATTTCCCTTTAAGGGGGAACTTTATCAACCTCACAGATAACAACACACATAACTGACAGTGTCTGTAGAGAGGGAGCCTTTGGTCCCACCAGACTAGGAATGGTCCCCCCTTATAGGTTCCTGAGGGAGGGATAGGTCAGTGGGTGTGGTTAATAATTAGTCCATTTTATGTGCTTGCAGTCAGGTTGCCTCTGATTCCCAAGGCCAGAGGGAAGGGGAACGAGAGATTCGGGGGAAGGGAGATTGCAGGGGGCATGGTCTGATTTGTTCAGACCAGTACTATCTGGAAAGTCTATGATCTAAACCTAACTCCCATCAAGTGCTCCATGACAAGTCTTGACAATAACAATGAAGACGTTCTGTGTAGCAGGCTCTCTGCTACGTACTATAAATAAGTCCTCTCATCTATCCACGCTGCAAACCTATAGGGTCTTAAATATATGACAAACTTTGGGAGGCAGAGGCAGAGGCAAGCGGATTTCTCTTCTGAGTTCCAGCCCAGCCTTGTCTACAGAGTGTGAGTTCTAGGTCTAGTAGGCCGGGGTCGTGGGCAAGGAAGACCCTGTCTCAACAAGACCAATATAATGACAAACTTGAGGCTCATAAGAGTTACCACTTTACTGGGGAATCACCGTGGCTCCACGAGATTACATCTTGACATTCTCAGTTACAGTGGGCTTTTCACTGACTTCCCAAAGAGGGGGGTAAGCGAGAGGCCATAGTAAGGTTCTTAAACTGTAAAGCAGATGACACGGTCTCCTGGTTAAAGTATCCCTTGGCTTTCCGTTCCACAGAGGAGAAAACAACACTGAGTGCCACCGTGGTCGCTTGGTGCTGCTTGAGAAGCATCTGCTGCACCCCTCAGCCTGTCGCTGACCCCTGCTCCGGCTGTGCCTGCCCTGCTCACAGGCCGCCCTCTTCCAACCCAGGCCTCTGTGGTACTGACCTCCACCTTGCAGCAGCCGGTCCTCCTCAGAATGCCAGCTCTCAGCTAAATGTTCTGTTCAGAGAGGTCTCTCCTGTCCTCCCAGCTCTGTTTTCTTCTGAGACACTGGTGAATTTTCATAAATGCATTAGTTGTCTATTCAAATATTTCCTCTGCCTTCTCGCCTAGACTTGAGAAGTTTGATGTGGTGATGCACATGTGTCTCCCAGCATCTGCCGCACTGACTACGGAGTTAAGGTGCACTCTCAGTGGAAGGCAGTACCACATTTTTGAAGACTTAATACAATGGAAAGGACATAAAATGCATGACTTATTAATTTCTAAATACCGACTGAATTGGGAAAGAATAATATCTGGGTATATACTGGGTTAAATAAAAAATATTATCCGTAATTAGTCTGCTCCGACTGTTTTCATGTGTCTACTAGAAAAATTCAAATTATAGACACGGCTGGCATTCTGGATCTTTTAGGCAGTGCTAGGTTAGGGCTTCTTAAACTTTTTTCATCTGCAATCCCCTTTTTATTTTTTAGACAGGAGCTCCTCTGTAGCCCCAGCTGGCCTAGAACTCACTATGTAGATCAGGCTGCCTTCTTGAACGATCAACTCTGCCTCCTCCAGTGCTGGGATTAAAGGCATGTACCACCACCCCCTGGCTTGTTTTTTCTTTTTCTTTTCTTGAGACAAGTCCTAAGCCTAGGTTGGCTTTGAACTTGCTATTTCTGGTTCTCTGCCTCTACCTCCCAAGTGCTAGGAGTTAGATATGCATACACCATGCCCAGGTTTATTCAGGGCTGGGTATCGAGCCGGGCTTCAGTGGCTAGACAAGCACTCAGCCAACTGAGTTATATCTAGTCTCCTCTCCCAATGCTTTTCACTCAAAATGACCCGGGGCTGGAGAGATGGTACAGCGGTTAAGAGCACTGACTGCTCTGCAGAAGGACCCTGGTTCAATGCCTAGCACCCACATGGCGGCTAAGAACCATCTTAGTGCAGGCTGTGGTTGTGGCAGCCTTTATCCAGCACTTGGGAGGCAGAGGCAGGATCCTGGTGAGTTCAAGTCCAGCCTGGTCTACATAGTGACTCCAGGCCAGCTGGACTAAAGAGGAAACCCATATCAAAAATAACCAAAAAAAAAAAAAAAAAAGAAAGAAAGAAATGACCCCAGAATATAGATATATAAAATAGATATACAAATCAAACATTTACTGATAACAAATCATAAAGGAATTTATTTTAATATAACATATATACATAAAATTTTGTCATATATAAAAAACTAAAAATAAATTTTCGTATTAATGAGATGGTGTGTTTAATTTTTACATAAAGAATTAAATCTTGGCTTGATTTGAAGGTTTTAGTAAAATTTTACTACATTTTATTTGCTGTGTATGATGTGTGTGTGCGCGAGACACACACACACACACACACACGCAGGTACCACAGGGCACATGTGAAGGTCGTAGGACAGCTTGAGAGTCTATTTTCTCCCTTCACCATGTGGGACTAGGGGACTGAACCCAGGTGATCAGGCTATTGAAAACTACTTTTACCCACTGAGCCATCTTGCAGGTCCTTAGCTAAATATTTGACACTGCTGGACATAGAGCATGATCGATGTTTTCCAGGGTTGATATTTTGATTTTATAATCACCAATGCTGAGAACACACAAATACATAGCACAAAGTATGTTTAGGGCCATGTCAGAAATTGTTGGAAATTGTGTCCTAATCCCAACCCAAAATTCATTTAACAATTTTTATGAAACTGAAGTCAGCAATTCAAACAGTAAGTTCTTTTTTAAAAATCAAACATTCTAAAACAATCTAATCCAAAGATATTCCAACTTGGTACATGCTGAAGGATAATGGTAGGAAAATATTAAAAGTGCTTGTTTGGGGCCCAGCATGGTGCCACCTTTAATCACAGCACTCTTGGGATGACGAGGCAGGGAGAGCTCTGTGAATTCCAGGCCAGCCAGGGCTACAAAGTGAGACCCTGTCTCAAAACAATAGCCAATTTCGTTTTCCATAATTAAACCATTGTGGTTCTTTAAGCCTAGAAAACACTACAGTTCACAACATACTATAGTCTCAAACCTACCTGAGCTAAGGTGTCAGGCAGTGTCCTTTGGCGGTGTGTGTCTGACAGCATACAAAGAGCAAAGTGTGCGTGCTATGTATTTAGAACCACGGCTGCGGTGAAACCATATGATGCAACAGGGGTAGATGCTGCCCGAACACCTCAGGTTATTATTTCGATCTTTATATGTTCAGAAACCTTTTACTTTTACCAAGTATTCACATTTATATAAGGTCACAGCTTAGGGAGCTGGGGTCTAGACTGTTGGCTAAGGAAAGTAGGTGCAACCTGTCCCTTTTCCCATGACTGTGTGCCTAGTACCAAGTGCTCAGTAAATATTTGACGAATAATTTGGTTTTTATGAGAACAGAGAGAGTTGAGACATGTATACTGTGAACTCGAGGCATAAACATGAAGAAAGGATTTCTTTTCCTCCAATCATAAACAAACAGACTCTGTCCTGCCTGCACCGGCGCTCCCCTGCAGTCATCTACTACTATAGATAGGAAGACGGGGATGGTGCTGAAGAACAAAGCTAACTCAGCTGTTTCAATTCAGTCCCCATAGGAGGTGCCTAGACTCAATTATTTTGCATGCTGGCCACTCTAGGACTTAGAGGGTCAGCTGGGGCCCCAAGGGGACTTTCTCAGGTCACTCAGAAAAAAAGAAAGGTGAACATGGCCTTGAACCTTGGACATCTTGTAGTTTCCAGAGCCAGAATCCAAGAGACTGGAGCCTTTCTACACCTCCTTTCCACACACTTAACCCTTGGCTTCTTCAAGCCTGTAATAGCAGTTAAGTGTGGTCCCAGTAGAATTATCCGCCGTGGCACTATGATCAGAGTGGATGGGAGAGATGGAAGGAGGGTGAGAGGGAGAGAGGGAAGAAGGGAGGGAGAGGAGATGAGATGTGTGAATGAGTACAGCTGGATACACGGATGGAAGATGATAGATGGGAGGAAGGTGATGGATGTGTGGAAGGCGAATGAATAAAATTGATGAGTAGGAGGGTGGGGGTGTAGTGGTTGGATGAGTCGGAAGGGAGGAGGGATAGCTGTTAGGATCACGGCTTGGGTTGGGGAAATCACACATTTTTCTTGACGCAGACAGAAACTGAAGAGCAGAACCTTCAGTGATCAGAGTCCAGCCTGGCTCGGGTTTCCCTAAGGAAACCTAGGCTGGAGAAGCTGGGTGCTTTGCCCCTGGCCCACAGGCAGGTGCAGGCCGAGCTGAGACGGACTGACCCGCTGGGGGCTCCCCACCACACCCCCAGCCGCCGCGCCTGACAGTGCCAGGGTGGGGGGAGCGCCCCGCCCCGACCTCCGGAGGTGACGCCCCGCGCGGCCGCAACAAGCTGCCGTTGTCCCGCGGGCCGTGGGCCCCGCACACTGGGGCTTTGTCCGGCCCCCAGCCACGACCCACGGGGGAGGGGGGCCCACATGACCGAGGGGGTAGGAGGAGCCTGCGGCGGCTGCGGCAGCGGCGGCGGTGGCGGCGGTGGCAGCGGTGGCGGCGGCGGCTCCATTGCTTCTCTACGGGGTTGGAGGTCGGCAGGCGTTGGCGGCGGCGGCGGCGGCTGAACTGGGCTCGGCAGGTTCCCGGGGCCCCGCCAGGCTGCAGGCGCTGGGCCTGGGCCAGCCGGGCAGCTGTGAGCCCAGAGCTTTCCAGGCGGCAAGCTGGGGGTGCGCCCGGCCCCCCGGCCCTGGGATCATGGGGAATGGCATGACCAAGGTAAGGGGGCGCGGGGCGCCTGGCCGTCCGTCCGCTTTCGGGGGTCCTCTGCCCGCAGCTGACCTGCCCAGCGCGGTGTGCCACCTCCTTCTGCCGCCTCTCTGACTCTGCCCTGTCTATCTGTCCTCTGCGCGACTCTGACTCTTGCTGTGTCCCTCGCTCCCCTCTCCCAGAAGCGCCTTCCGGCTTCGGTGTGTCTGTGGGGGTCTGGGAGTCCTGGATTCTGGCTCCTCTCCCAATCCCTCCAGCTCTGCTCTGCACGGCCTTCCACCTGTGCCTGCCCTCCATCCCCTCCCTCTCCACCTGGGACTTTCTGCCTCTCTCTCTTTTTTCCATCCACCTCTCCCCAGCCAACCCCCCCCCCTCCGTGGTTAACTCCATTCACTATTGTCAGAACCCCAGAACCCTCTCAGAGTACCCAGGCATGTCAGGGAGATTGCTACGTCCACCAGCAGAGAGGAGCTGTGGGTTCTCAGCTACCCGGGTGGGAAGGCTGCAGGAAGCACCCTGCTGAACCTTGCTGTCCTGCCTCTAGGTACTTCCTGGACTCTACCTCGGAAACTTCATTGGTGAGCACTGCCCACTCTGTCCCAAGGCTATGGCACTTTGCCTATCCTGGGCCTGTGTCCACTATTCATATTCAGGCCCACACAATTTAGATGCTTTCAGGAACGGGGCCTGGGGGAGGGAGGGTGCCAGGCTGGGAGGAAGGCCGGCTTGTGGAGGACTGGGGGGAGGGTGCATGGGCAGAAGGTCAGGCTAGAAAGGGCTGAGAAGGAGCATGGAGGTCTCACACTAATACCCGCCTACATCTGGCCTTTCCCTCCCATGTCCCAAAAGGTCACAGGGTGGCATCAAGGGCCGAGCCTTGCCCACCTCCTCAGCACAAGGCCTACCAGTCCTAAGGGCTCTTCCACTGGGTTTTTGGTCAAGGTCTGCTTGGGAGTGTGGCTTTCAAGTGGGAAGCTTGGAATTCTTCCCCCTACACCCTCTTTTGAGGAGGTACCGGACCTCCAGGCTGGTTGGTAGGGAGCCAGATCTAAACACAGACCTTCAGCTTTCTGGTAGAAAATGTGCTGAGCTGGTCCGGCTCAAGACTTGGGAACTCATGGTAGAAAAGTCACAGAGGAGGCTCAGGTGCCCTGTCCCCAAAGCCCTGGATCCTTCCACATAGATTTCTCAGAGGATTTGGCTAAGTTAGGTCTAAGTTCTCTCTCCAAGTGTGTAGGTTCCACAAGGGCAGGAGCCATGAAGTTGACTCCAGACTCTCCGTGCCCAGCCAAAGCCTGCATACAGTGGGCAGATGAGGAATGCTTGTTGAGTGGGGAAGCAGATTGCAGAGATAAGAGGGACTGTGTGCTGTTTAGTCCTATTATAAAAGATACACACTGGAGCTGGAGAGATAAGTCAGCTGTTAAGAGCGCTGGCTGTTCTTGCAGAAGATCCGGGTTTGAATCCCAACACCCACAGGTGGCTAAGAACTGTCCATAATCCAGTTCTAGGGGATCTCATGCCCTCTTCTGACCTTTTCGGGCATTGAACCACACGGGCATACTTATGCACATGCAGCCATAACACTCATACATATACAATAAAAATAAAAAAGTTTTAATGTGCACACTGGACATTCATACACCATCCCACAAGAGATGGCCCTGAGCGTGCTGAGGGGTGTAACCATAGGTCATTTGTCATATATTATAGATACAGATATAGTCCAAACAAATGGAAACCTGTTCTGCATACTGGTCTTATAGCTTAAAATATATATTGGGGACATCCTTGCACATCAGTTTATAGAGATCATTATACTTGTGTCTCAAGAGTCCAAACTATGAATATACTAGTTTTTATCCAGCTCTCTTTTTGATGAATCTTAAGTTATTCCAATGTTTAACTGCTTCTGAAGTGCTGCAGAGAAGCCTCTGCATGCAGCTTTCTGTGTGCAACCACTCTGTCAGCAGATTCCTAGAAGTACAGTTGCTGGGTCCAAGGATGCACTAAGAATGGGTGGAAAGAACAATATCAACAAGGGTGGGGCATGCTGGCCTGTGTCCGGTGGGTGCCCTGGGAGTGAGACTGCAGAAGCTTCAGGGTATTGTGCCCATAGCAGAAGATGGGGAAGGAACAGGCAGAGGATGGGCCAAGCTTGAGATGAAAGAGTAAGGAGGAGAGCTGGGCATCAGCTTTGGCTGCTCTTGGCCATGAGGAAGAAACAAATCACTCCTGGCAGCTTGGCTCAAGTATTCTGTTTCTTTCAGATGCCAAAGACCCGGATCAGCTGGGCCGGAATAAGATCACACACATCATCTCTATCCACGAGTCACCCCAGCCTCTGCTGCAGGTACTTGGAACCTGAGTTCCAGGGATGGTAGGTGGAGAGGGTGGACTGTAGACCTCATACCAGCCATTTATCAAGTACCTACTATGCACCAGAGCTGTCACCCTTTTTTTTCCAGTACTGAGGATGGATCCCAGGGTCTCAAGCATGCTAGGCAAATGCTCTACCACTGATCCATAGTTCTCAGGACTCTGAGAACTTGGCCCAGGCTGATTCATCCAGTCTTCCCACTGGACTGTTTTAGGATATCATCCCTATAGGCAATGAGGCCCAGGGAGGTAAATTAAGTCACCTACGGTCACACATCTAAGAAACTGGTCAACTGGGATTTGAACACAGGCTTCCTGACCCCAGAAATCTCATATAAATCTTTAAAAGGTCCCTACTTGGGCACCCTTCCCCTTGCCCAGTGGCTGGATGATTCCAAGCAGAAGACTCTGGATTCTGTGTCCTGCTGTGCAACCTTGGGCTGTGACTTCAGTTCTCTGGGACTTTGATTTCAACTGCCCCAGGGGGCTGTTGTGAGGCTACAAAGAGCCTGATGGGTGGTGAAGATACTTTTGCACACAGAGTCCTAGGAAAGGGGTGAGGGTGTTGGGACCCCAAGAAGGAAAGTAAGAAATTCAGACCACTGGTGCTGGAGTCAGAAGACCATTTAAGTGGTCTTGGTGGGCGTGGTGGCGCACGCCTTTAATCCCAGCACTCGGGAGGCAGAGGCAGGTGGATCTCTGTGAGTTCAAGGTCAGCCTGGTTTACAGAATAAGTTCCAGGACAGCCAAAACTACAAGGAGACACTGTCTCAAAAAAAACCAAAAAAGACCATTTATTGTCTTTGTGACCTGCACAGAACAAGCTGAGCCTTACTCATCCCATATATTAAATGGAAATTTTGTAATGGTACTGACTGCTTTGGGTCACATACAGATGTGGTCACATATAGATGCCAGATAGAGTACTTTGGGTCACATATAGATGCTCAACATATTACAACAGATATAATACCAAAACCCCAAAACAAATAAACAAACAAACAACAATAAGAGCACTTGCTACAAATCCCCAGCACCCAGTGTAAAAGCCAGACATAGCTACAAAGTACCTGAGACCCCAGAATGGGCAGTGCAGGGTGGGGGGGGGATCTCTGGGACTCGCTGGCTGCTAGCCTAGCCAAAAACCAGCTCTATCTAGATTCAGTGAGAAACCCTGTCCCAAGAGAAGAAGGTAGAGAGTGATAGAACAGGACATCTGATGTCCGCCCCTGACTGTCGCATGCATGGTATACAGGACACACACACACACATACACACACACACACACACACACACACACACACACACACTATCCTGACCTCAAAAAAGCCCCTTCTCATCTGTTAGAGTCTCTGTCACCCACCAAAGAGATGGAATGGTGGATTGAAAAAGCTGGGGCTGGAGAGATGGCTCAGCAATTAAGAGCACTGACTCCTCTTGCAGAGGACCCGGCTTCAATTCCCAGCACCCACATGGCAGCTAAGAACCATCTCTAACTCCAGTTCCAGGGGAATCCGACACCCTCTTCCGACCTCCATGGCATTGGATGACACGGGTGCACCAACCTACATGCAGACAGTACACTCATACACATAAGAAAATAATAAATTAAAAAAAAAGAAAAAGCTCTGGAGATCTGCAATGAAAACCAGGTTCTACCACAGATGTAGGATGTGACCTTGGTCTCTCACCCTCTTTGGGTCTGAGGGATTTTTTTCCCACTTATTAAATTTGATGGTCTCTAAGGGAAGCTGACAGTAACCTATGATTTTCATTGTCAATGAAGAAATTTCCAGGCCAGTAGAATTTGCTTTTGCATTCTAGGGCAGCCTCATTCTGGAGTATTGGAGCATATAGTCCAAACATTTTGCATGAGCAGGCTTTCCACATTACTGTGTTTGTTAAGGAAATGACTGCTTACAAAAAAAGAGACCTGCCCAAACACCTCCTCAGCAGCAGCCCTCCCTCCCATCAGAGAATTCAGCAGGCAGGGTTTGATCACATAAGCAAACCCAAGGCCAAATGCATTGCAAAGTGAAACTGCAAATGTTGCAAAAGATTAAGGATTCTATGACCTTGGAGGTGTTAGACAGAGAAGGGACAAACCTCTCACAGAGCCATCCATGCTCACAGGAAGACTGGCCCCGGGGCGTTTAGCCAGAGGTGGGCCAGGCACCCGAAAAGTGTCATGGGAAGCAGTAAAGTATTAAGGGCAACCCTTAAGAAAAGGCAGCAGAGTGCTTGGGACCTGAGCAGAAATGACCTGCAGGACCTTGCATGGAGGCTCAATATGATGCAGCGCCTCAAAGCAAGTGTGTCAGAAAAAAAAAAAAAAAAGCTTAGGATCTTTTCTTTCTTGACTATTCTACTAATTAGTAATGGTTTTAGAACCATAATTTATGAAATCTAAACTTGATCTTTTGGATATTTGAGACAGGGTCTTATCTATGGTAGCCCTGGCTGGCATGATCCTCCTGCCTCAGGTTCCAGAGCTAGATTGCCAGTGTATACCACTATGCCTGGCTATTTTTGTAATTTTTACTTTTCTTTTAAAATATTTTATTTATTCTTTTTATTTTTTTATTTTTTATGTGTATGAATGTACTGTCTGCATGTAGGTTTGTGCACCCATGTCGTGCAATGCTGCACAGGTCAGAAGAGGGTATCGGATTCCCCTGGAACTGGAGTTAAAGATGGTTCTCAGCCACCATGTGGGTGCTGAGGATCGAACCCAGGTCCTCTGCAAGAGCAGTCAGTGCTCTTAACCACTAGACCATCTCTCCAGCCCCTTATTCTTTTTATTTTATGTGTATGAGTATATTGCCTGCTTATGTGTAAGTGCACCCATGTTGTACAGTGCCCATGGAGGTCAGAAGAGGGCTCCGATGCCCTGGAACTGGAGTTACAGATGGTTGTCAGCCACCATGTGGGTGCTGAGGATTGAACCTGGGTCCTCTGCAAGAGCAGTCAGTGCTCTTAACTGTTGATCCATCTCTCCAGCCCCATAATTTTATTTATTTTTTTATTTAGTTTTGTATGTGTATGAATGTATTGTCTGCATGTAGGTCTGTGCACCCATATCATGCAATGCCAAGGAGGTCAGAAGAGGGTGTTGGATTCCCCTGGAACTGGAGTTCTCCTGGAATTGGAGTTACAGATGGTTCTTAGCCGCCATGTGGGTGCTTGGGATCGAACCTGGGTCCTCTGCAAGAGCGGTCAGTGCTCTTAACCGCTAGGCTATCTCTCCAGCCCCCCATAATTTTTAATTTTAAGATGAACCGATCAGCTCTGTCCTTTTTGCTGGGATGTTGCAATCTGCTTTGGGAGGAGAGTCACTTGAAGAAACCCCTTCTCAATAGATGAAAAGCTCCCAAGTCCTGCTCATCCAGTCCTGGTGTCCAGCAGGTGGGGACATTGCTTGCATAGACAGACCTGGGAGGCCTGTACAGACAGCGTCTGCCTTAGGATGTAGGAGCAAGGAGATAATTAATGGTGGCAGGAATGGGCTGGTATCAGACTGGCCTAGGGAAGCTCAGACTGGGCAAGGGGTGCAGGCAAGGCCCCACCATCTGAGCACATTTTGTCCTTGCAGGACATCACCTACCTTCGAATCTCAGTGGCTGATACTCCTGAGGTACCCATGTAAGTTCCCCTGGATGGGCCAACAGCTGAGCAGAGAGGGAGACAGAGTTTTCAAGCCAGAAGTCTGTCACGAGTACTCAGAGCCAGACCTGGGTGTTTCAACCATGCCCTTGTAACATGTCCCTGGCCAGGTCTCTCTGGAGCCTCAGCCTCCTCAGCTGTGGTGTGGAGAAGGTGCCCCTGTCTCTTGGGACCAGGTGAACCAGCAGATGTGAGAGTCAGATTCAACCTGCTCCTGGCTTGCAATTAAGACACCTGGTTCCCAGCCAGGCTTTGCCATTTACCCCGTATGACCTTGGACAAATCACTTCTTCTCTCTGAGCTTTTGCTACATAAAACCAAGATGTGACCAGAGTCAGGGAGGCTCATAGAGGTTGAGGGATGAGGACTGAGGATCTGGGACAGGGCTGGGTAGGTTTGGAGGACTCTGAAAAATAGGATTTTTGTTTGGGTTATTAACATCGATGCCCCCAGCTTGAGATAGACACAGACTGAACTCTTGCCCTTTGGGGCTCTTCTCCCAGACCGTTGCTGACTATTATTTAAGATTCTGTGGCTGCAGAACCAGAGCAGTGGCACCCTCACCCACACTGGTTTTCTTCAAAGAATTCACTCACAGTGGAAGCTTGCTCCTCGGCACCCACTAGAGAGACACCTGACACATAGCGAAGCCAGCCTCTCTCCCTGGTTGAAGTGTCACTATTCACACACACACACACACACACACACACACACACACACACACACACATACCTCTGTCTTCTTCCATAGTTGTGGCCCTATTCATTGCACATGCTGGCTGGACTTAGGAGCCAGGGATTCTTTGACCCTTGTTGTCTAGAAATGGGAAGAAGAGAACTCCTAAGAGACTGTCTCCCAGCACTTCCTCTCCTACTCTTTTTTTTCTCTTAGCAAAAAGCACTTCAAAGAATGCATCAACTTCATCCACTGTTGCCGCCTCAACGGGGGGAATTGCCTTGTGCACTGGTGAGTTCTGAGAGCTTCCCTTCTCCTCCCCTGCAGGCCTCTGAGTGCAGGGCAGAGCAGTGGGGAAGTCTAGGCTAGGAAAAGGGACCTCTGAGTCTTTTCAGGTGTCCCTAGTGGAGAGGATGTCATTCATTCCATAATAGCCTTTTATTTTTAAAAAATCTATTTATATTTATGTGTATGCATGATTTCCCTGCATGTACAGTGCCCACAGAGGCCAGAAGAGGGTGTAGGAGCCCCTAGAAGTGGAGTTATAGATGGTTGTTAGCTGCCACGTGGGTGCTGGGAATTGAACCTGGATCCTCTGCAAGAGCAGCCAGTGCTTTTAACTGCTGAGCCATCTCTCCAGCCCCCATCCCATAATGTCTTACAGAGCACTAATCCTATGTAGGATTCTGGTAGGTCCAATGGACTTACCCTCTTAAGCTTTAGCTCCCCAGTACACATCCAGCCACCCAACCACCCCCATCCTTAGGTCCACAGCCCACCATCTATCTTTGATCTTTGTGTGTACTACATACACACACACACACACACACACACACATGGTGAGCAAGCCTTGTACAACTCATCTATGGAACCAGTCCTAGAACATTCTTGTCTAATCCTTGCCTATCTTTCTTTTCTTATTTATTTTTATGTGTATGAGTGTTTTGCCTGCATGTATGTGTGCTCAGGGTGTGCAATGCCTGAAGAAACCAGAAGAGGGCATTGAATCCCTGGAACTGGAATTACAGACAGTGGTTAGCTGTCATGTGGGTGCTGGGAATTGAACCCAGATCCTCTGGAAGAGCAGCCGGTGCTCTTAACCCCTGAGCCGTCTCTCCATCTCCCCTTAACTTTTTTCTTTTAATTTTCTAATTTATTTTTATTTATTTTTTACGTGTATGAATGTACCGTCTGCATGTAGGTTTGTGCACCTGTGCCACGTAATGCCGCGGAGGTCAGAAGAGGGTGTCGGATTCCCCTGGAACTGAAGTTCTCCTGGAATTGGAATTATAGACGGTTCTCAGCCGCCATGTGGGTGCTGGGGATCGAACCCGGGTCCTCTGCAAGAGCAGTTGGTGCTCTTAACCGCTAGGCCATCTCTTCAGCCCCCTCCCCTTAACTTATTTTTCAAGATTCAGCTCCATGTCACTTCCTGGAGAATCTCTCACCAATACCTCCCCTTCCCCCACTAAAGACATATCTTCTGTTGTTGTTGTTGTTGTTGTTGTTGTTTTTAAGGTTATTGTGTTATTTATGTGTATGTGTAGTAAATGTGAATGTGCTTGTGGGCACTGTACAGGCCAGAAGAGGGCCCAAGATCCCCCGGAGCTGGTGTTACAAGCAGTTGTGAACTGCCATGAGGGTGTTGGGAACCAAACTCTGGTCCTCTAACAAGAGCAGTAAGTGCTCTTAGCCACTGAGCCATCTCTCCAGCCCCTCATCTTACCTTCTAGTAGTCATCAGAACCTAAAATTGCTTTTCTGGTTAGTGGCTATCTCCCTAAGCCAAACTCTCCAGGACATCAGAGACCTTGGGTTTTATTCCCCACTATATCCTAGGACCTGAACAAGGAAAGATAATGAGGAAAGTTTGTTAAATGAATGGATGATGTTTCAGCCAGACCCATGGCGTGGGAAAAAGAATGCTGGGCAGAGGGGAGGGACCTCAGGGGCCAAGGCCAGGAGCTGAAGACAGGTCCTGGAGGGTTCCCTGCCATTGAGGCTTAGGAGGCAAGCCTGGGGGAGCTCTAGCCAGTTAAGGGACCCTGGGGTTATAGAAGTGACTGGGACTAGTCTGAGGCCTGGGAATGTTGGGGATCCAGCTTTGCAGGCATCTCTCGAAGCACCACCATCGTGACAGCCTATGTGATGACCGTGACTGGGCTAGGCTGGCGGGAAGTGCTTGAAGCCATCAAGGCCACCAGGCCCATCGCCAACCCCAACCCAGGCTTTAGGCAGCAGCTGGAAGAGTTTGGCTGGGGGAACTCCCGGAAGGTAGGGACTGTGCAGGGCTGGGGCAGGGGAAGGGGTAAGGGCCTGGAGAAACCTGTGTCTCCCACCTGATTTTGGCACCCACTGAAAAGGACCCTCCCCCCCACACCCCCTATGCTTCAGATCCAGCTGGAAAACTTTCTGGGCTCCCAAGACGTAGACTTCTCTTTTCTCCCCTCCCTCTGCCAAGACTCAGTCCTCCTGCCTCAGTCTCCCAAGAACTGAGATTGCAGGCAGCAACCACCACAGCTGACTTAGGGTTTTGGGTTGGGGTTGTGGGGTTGTTGCTGTTTTGTTCTGTTTTTCTTTTAAACTTAGAATTCAGATGCCTTTAGACCAGGCTGGCCCTTCCATTTATTTGACCATGTATCCCCTGCACAAGGCATTTCAGGGTTTGACCATTTTGAGAATATTGTCTGTGCCCTGGGTCTATCTGAAGCTAAAGCAGTCACTTCTCTGAGCCCTTCTGGGCAGACTGCACATGGAAATACCAGGTTGCAATCCGTCTGGGGACTCTGGTTGAGAGGGAGAGGAAGCTGGGAGGCTCTCAGAAGGTGGTCTGGGCCAGCAGACTGGTCTACAAGGGCAGCCCTAGGCCAGGGGAAGCTGAGGAAGAAACCTTGGAGGATAGGGACAGCGGGTTAAAACCGTCCCCAGCGGACTTCTTGAAGTGTCAAAGGTAAGTGAGGTTGGGGAGAGGCTAGGGGCTCAAAGCTGGGGAGGGGCGCACTGTGAGGGCTAGGAAATGTCAGCAGAGAGCGAGGCGGAGTGCGGAGTGCGGGGTGAGGCTGGAGGAGGTGGACTGCCGGCTGCGGCTTGCGGCCGGCCTTGACCTGCCCCGCTCCCCGCGCCCCATTCCAGCTTCGCCGGCAGCTGGAGGATCGCTTTGGAGACAGCCCGTTTCGCGACGAGGAGGACGTGCGCGCGCTGCTGCCTCTCTGCAAACGCTGTCGCCAGGGTTCCGCGACCACGTCCGCCGCGGCCACGCCGCACTTGGCGGCCTCGGAGGGGACCCTGCAGCGCCTGGTGCCTCGGGAGCACCTGCCGCTGCTGGCGCGCATCAAGCAGACTTTCTCCTGCCTCCCGCGGTGCCTGTCCCGCAAGGGTGGCAAGTGACCGCGCCGGGCCGGGCCGAGCCGCCCGTCCTCGCTCCACAGCCGCTCGCGGGCGTCCGGGCTTCCCACGGCCAGGACGCGCCCAGACGCCGTGAGAGCCCGCGGCGGCCTTGTCCCTGCCCGTGTCCACCCCGCTTGTCAGTGTGTGCCCTCGGCGTCCCCTCTGTGCCTCTGTGTCTGGGCCGGCCTGCAGCAGCCACCTGGTGCCTTAGTCCTTGGGCTGGGGGAGGGGTCCCGGCCCTCCATCGCGAGAGAGGCGGGGAGCAGAGGGAGGTCTGGTGGGGTGGACCCGCCTGGAGGAGATTAAAAGAGACACAAAAATCGCCTGGCCCCGTGCCTCCCCGTCATTCTGCAGAGCCTGGGTCCAGAGCCTGCAGGGCGCAGGGCGAAGCATCTTCCAGGGGTCTGAGGGCACTCCATTCTCCATCAGTCTGCAAAGCTGAACTCTCGGACTGTGCCCCTCCGTGATCCCAAACCGGGTGCCTCCTGGAGCCCTGGTATCCTGAGACTCTCCTCTCTAAACCCCTTCCCTCTCCAGTTCCTTTACCTCCTCTATACATAAATACTGGCAAGAGAGGTCCCGGGGGTCCTTAGGCGCTCACACTTGACCTTTTACTTCCGGGGAGCTCTTTATCTTAAGAACACCCAGAGTCAGAGAAGTGAGGCAGCTGACCCAAGCACACACAGCTGGAGTAGATAATTATGAGTCCCATGATCTGGATCTAACTTGGTTTGAGAGTTGCTCCCTTCAAGGTTGAGTCCCATGACATTTGAAGGGAGCAACTCTTCTGGTGGAAGTTCCTGGAGAGGACGAGCCAGCACTAGCTGCTGGGAGGCAGGCAGAGAGGGACACATCATCAGAGCTGATGGCTTGAGGGTCAGAGGGATCTGAAGTAACTGTCATTCAGTAGACTCTTGTATAGACTCTTGGCTGGAGAGGCACAGATCCCAGCACTGAGCTGGGGGTGGTGGGTGGAAATAGCCACACCAACCCCTATTTCTCATTCACTCAACTGTTCATTGAGCATACAGTGTGCCAGGCACTGTGCTGGCCCCTGGGGCTACAGCACTGAGCAAACTTCTGCCTATGCATTGACAACATTCTGTTGGGGAAGATAGAAGATAGGGAAGAGAAAATCTATGTCGGAGGTGAGAGAGTAGATCGTCTTGTTCAGGTGTAGGGGGGCATTCCAGGCTAAGGAAACAGTAAGTGAAAAGGCCCTGAGTTTCAACAGTGTGAAGAGCAAGGTGTTTGGGCTCCCCAAGGACAGCAAGCCTACAACCAGCCACCTGGTTTCAAGCCCTTCTATCTCAAATAGCATAGTCCCATCTTAAAAATTAAAAAAAATTAAAAGACTGTCGAGATTGCTCAGTGGTTAAAAGCACAAGCTCTCGCAGAGGACCTGGGTTCTGTTCCCAGCACCCACAGGTTGCCTCACAGTGGTCACTCCAGTTCCAGAGGGTCTGATGCCCTCTTTTGGCCTCCATGGGCACTGCATGGACATGGTGCACATACATACACCCAGGCAAAACACTCATGCACATAAAAATATTTTTTAAAGCAAAAATAGGATCTTATCTACAAGCAAAACCAAACTCCTTGGTCTACTGTTCTAGGTTCTTCTAGATGCTCCCTGACCTCTCCAGACTGTCTCCTTCCCACACCCTGACTTAATAATCCAGTGCTCTTTACCTTGTGAGGACTTCAGCACAAACCTAAACCATCATCTGCATCTCATCTCATCCTCACTCCACCCTACCTAGTATGTGTGACTTTTATCAGGTGAGGAACTGAGGCTGTTGCCCAGGTTTGAGAAGAGAACTCAGGCAGCTCAGCTGCAGACCCCATCCTCCCCATCTTTGTGATCTAGAAACAGGATGGGCTTGCCTAGTATGCGGGAGATGACTGCTTTGGGTAAACCATATGCCTAGGATTCACTTCCAGAAGTTCAAGCTCAAAGAACATATATAGCCCAGTGTGGTGGTACATACATATAAACCCAGTACTTAAAAGTAGAGACAGTTGGATCTCTGTGAGCTCAAGACCAGGCTGGTTTACATAGTGAGTCCCAGGCCAGCCAAGGCTACCCACACAGTAAGACCCTGTTTAAAAAAAAATCTCATCTGGGGCTGGAGAGATGGCCTAGCAGTTAAGAGCACTGACTGCTCTTGCAGAGGACCCGGGTTCGATCCCCAGCACTCACATGGCGGCTGAGAACCGTCTTTAACTCCAGTTCCAGGGGAATCCGATGCCCTCTTCTGACCTCCGCGGCATTGCACGACATGGGTGTACAAACCTACAGGAAGACAGTACATTTATACACATACAAGAATAAATTTTTTTAAAAAAATTAAAAAAATCCCAACTGTACTAAGTATTTACTAGGTATTTACTAGGTATGTACTAAATATAACAACAATTCACCTAGCATTCGCATCAGATTAGACATTGAGTATTTGGAAATGTTTCAATATACACAGGAGGATTGTTCAGACTCTGTACATATAATGTACCAATTTATCTATCAGACTTGAGCAGCCATGGATTTCGGCATTCAAAACGGTCCTGGAAACAATGCCCTCTGGATATCAAGAGGCAACCAATTATTACTCTTGTTAACCACATGAAATACTCTGTGCTCCCCTGGAGTTCTATATATCTGAGTCTGAATCTAGATCATGGCTGCTTAAGTGTCAGAATGGGACAGTTGCTCCCATGTGGGGCTGGAGGAGAGGAAGAATAGCAGGCAAGCTCTCCCCTACGTGCCTGTCAGGTAAAGATACTGCTACCCACTTCTGTCTGTGCTGGCTAGACTGCACAACAAGGGCTGGCATCTGTCATATTGCAAATACCTGTTGACAATTTAATGAATGCAAACTTAATGCAAATTTAATGAATGCAAATTTCAGAGCTGGGAATGAAACCGAGGCAGGACGATTTGGGGTTGAAGAGAGTCTAAATAGTAAGACCTTGTCTCAACTATTGTGGTGCTGGACCACTGGGAGAAAAGAGCACAGAGACTCCAGATTCCAGTTAGCCAAATTGAGTTTTTAATTTGGACCGGCCAGGACTGTACCCAAGTCAGGATTTGAAGGCACAGCCCCAGAGGCAGGTTAGGCTGATAAAGGCAAATATCATATCCTGGTGAATTTTTTTTTTTTTTTTAGAAATTCCAGTCAGACAATAAAAACCTCAGTTCCTGCCTGCTGCAGATCACAAAAACTATGATAAGAAGTGGGTGGGCTGCAGGCAATTGTAAAACGGTTTGACAAAGGATAAGGTAGATAGTTAATAGGTGGTTACAAGACATCCTAGAGAGGGGATTCCAAAGATCTGAGATAACCAACTGGCTCTTCCTGGACTTGTTCTGGGCCAAGGTTTGGCCATTAGGATGGAGTCACTAAAACAAAATGGAGTTACATAGGCAAAAGACACCATCACACAACACCCCTTCAAAAGGATACACTCCCCATCCCCTCAAAAAATTGTAGATACAACTTAAGAGGATCATAGCCATTCTAGGAAATCATAAATTCCAAGTGTACCCCTCAGCAGGCTATGAGGGTCCCTATATAAGCTTCAGGTCTCTGGGGGACAGATACACAGCTCTGGAACCTAGCTGTCCGTGGTGATACCACAGATCTGCCTAATATTACTAGAAACTGATGGTACTGAGACACTGCAGGGAAGGGTTTAGCCAAGCCAACACCGCCATGGAGAGTTTTGTTAAGTGGGGCTTCCTGGATGTAAGGGACAAGTGCAGCCCAGGGATGGCCTCGGGGATGAGGGTGGGGACCTCGCCAGCATTCTGGTTGCTAGGCTTCTCCAGGGCGGCAGCATAGAGGTCACCTGCATGCCTTCGAAGTCGGTCAGTCACTGCCTCCCAATGGTGACAATCTAGTTTGGGGAAGCATTTTTTGCCTTCCCAATTTACAGAGTCCAAATCTGGAAAAAAGACTGGTAGTGGGGTTCATGTGGTCCCCACTGTGCTAGGCTGGAGGCAGTGGAGGCCAGTGTGGGTAACAACACAGCAAGACACTGTCACGAAAAAACAAAACACAAAAAGACTCCAAGTTTCCAGACCGGCTAGGGGAAGCAGAGGACAGGCGCACCGGGGCAGCAAGATCGCTCGGTGGAGGGAGGGCCTCCTCCACCTGCAGAACCCAGATATCTCTGAACCTTCCCTGATGCGGCCCAACTTCTAGGACAACCTGCCACCGGGAAGGCAGAAAGGAAAGGCCCTCCGGGTAGGGACCAAACGGAAAGCGAAACTTTGCCCTTGCAGACTTTCAGTTTCCTGGCCTCTGCGCCCCATCCAGGTGGCCTGGTAATCCCGTCCGCCCTCGCGGATCGGGCGCACTGCCCGCAGCGCTTCACCTAAGGAAGGCCCTGTCCGCCAGGAACCTATGGCGGGAACCGGCGGTCCCCTGCGTCTCCGGGACTGGTTGGTGGCACAGATCGAAAGTGGATGCTACGAAGGGTTGTGCTGGGAGGACGCCGGCAAGACCCTCTTCCGCATCCCCTGGAAGCGCGCGGCTAAGCAGGGCTACCGGGCTCAGCAGGACGCGGCAGTTTTCAGGGTAAGAAGCAAGATCCTGGGGACAACTGGCCCAGACGGCGAGCTGTGGACCCGCATAGCCCCAGCGCCCTGCAGGAGCGCAAGACCAGTCCTAGAGTTGTGACCGTGAGCCATCCACGTGGCTGTTAGGGCTGGGTGTGGGTAATATTTTCCAATGTATAGAGGAAGTCCTGCCACAGCCTCTAAAAACAGGATCAGAGCCCGTTGTAGTGGCTGAAGCCTCTAATCCCAGCACAGGGGAGCCAGAGGCAGGTGGATCTCAAGGCCAGCCTGGTCTACAATAGAGAGTTCCAGGCCAGCTGGGGCAGCAGGGTGACCTTGTCTCAAAAACAAAAACAACAAACAGCATCAGCCTGTGGCCACCCGTGACCTCTCAGCCATCTCCCCGATGGCCTGCCCTCTCAGCCCACAGAGAGACTAGAAGGCACCCCTGGAAGTCTCACCCCCAATTCAGAACCTTGGGAGCATTCTTTGCGGGAACCTCCTGCAGGAATGTCCCTTGCCCAGGCATCTGAACCTGGCTGCTTTGCAGGAACATTTAAACACTCTCTGAAATCTCTCCCCAGAAACAGGAGCAACCACTGGCTAGCTGTCCACTGTCACCACCCTGAACACCCAAGGCAACCCCAGCGGCCCTTTCCTGAGAAGCCCTTAGACAATATTCCCTTCATTAACCATGCCCTGGACAATTTCCCCAGTCCCAGCCCCATCTGGCTCCAAGGACAGAGACATCCTGGTCTTCAGCAGAATGGTCCAGCGTCTGGTAGACCCTTCTTTCTCCAAACGCTCACACTGGGTCTCAAAACTAACCCATTCCCAACACTCTCATGTTGCTCCTGCCCATCTTGAACCCATCTCCAGTATTTCTCTCTAGGTCACTAGAGACACTGAGACAGACAGACAGACAGACAGACACACACACACACACACACACACATACACACACACACACACACACACACACGTACATGAGCACACCAGAGTTTCTGTTTTCCCTGACTCTCAGCAATATCCTCAAACCCTCAAGAAGTTTCTTTCTAGTGCGGAGATGGTCATGACACTTCTCTCTTCAGAGTCATTCATGGGTCCCTCCCTATTGCCCTGGTGATGAAGTCCCCTCCTCACCCTGGCCACAAAGCGGCAGGAAATGCCCCTCCCAGGCCTTCTTTCTCCTCTCCAACTTTAGCTGTTTCACTGTCTAAATGCTCATCATTAGAGCTTCTCACACGCTAGTCCCTGGGTCTATGCTGCGCCCACGTTACCTTGCCCAGGCTGTGCCCATCATCCTCAGCTTAAACACCTCTTCCTGGAGAGAGCGTCCCCTGGTGCAACCATTGATTAGACTCCACCTCAGTGCTTCTCCCGAGTCATCCTTGACTGCTTCACTTTTCTCTATGAACCTGGAATGAGCCTGTCACCTCCCCTACATGGTCTGTCTGAAGGCGATGACACTGAATACAGTGTCTGTCATGCAATCAGTGTTTAATAAAATTGAATGGGCGGCTGCACAGCCTGTCCCTTAAATTTTACACACTGCTGTTCAGAGAAGAGGATTTGGGGGCCATCCTAGATGCTCCCCCAACCCCTATATCTACCAGGGGACAGGTGACCTTCCTATTGCCTCAGGGACATGAGATAAAGCTTTGCCTTCAAGGACAATCATGGTGTGCTCTTAATTATCTCTCCTTCCTTAACCCTTCTTCCCTTTTATCCCACCACATAGTACTCTATTTGCAAATTTTCCTGCTTCTATAACTTTTTTTTTTTTTTTGGTCTTTTAGAGACAGCTGTCCTGGAACTCACTCTGTAGACCAGGCTGGCCTTGAACTCACAAAGATCTGCCTGCCTCTGCCTCCCGAGTGCTAGGATTAAAGGCATGCGCCACCATGCCAGCTCTATAACATTATTTTTAGTAGCCAAAAACAATACTTGCAAAAAAAATAAAAAATTAAAAAAAAAACAATACTTGCATTGCAAGCGAGAGGGACAGAAGCCACATGGGCCAAGACTGGGGAGGGAGGGGGAGGGCAGTGATGGGAAGGAGGGAGCAGTGAAGGAGACACTGACTAAGCACTTCTCAGGAGAGGAACTGGGTGTTCAGATGGTGACAGTGGACTGGTGTGCACAGCTGGTTACTCCAGAAAGAGATTTCATAGTGTCTATATAAGTTTTTTTAATGTGTTTACATGAGTGTCTGCCACATGTATGTATGTATGTGGGTGCTCTCGGAGGCCAGCCAAGGACGTAGGATCTCCTGGAGCTGGAGTTTCAGGCAGTTTTACCTGGCCAGATGTGGGTGCTAGGGCCCAAACTTGGGTCTTCGCTCTTACTCGCTACAGCCAGTTTTAGACATATGCAGAGGCGGGGAAATGGGGTTTTAGGGAGTTTGTTTGCTTTTGGTGGTGCTGGGGGATGGGCCTTGTGCATGCTAGGTGTGGGTGTCACCACCGAGTTACAGACACCATCACTCCAGTCCTTGACAGAGAGTTTGAATCACCTGACAGGAATCCTGGAAGCTGAGGTCAAAGAAAGCACCAATCTGTCTTATTTTAGCTCTCATGCTGTAAGTAAGTGTCTATTTCAGTGCCACATTTTATATAGATAGATAGATAGATAGATAGATAGATAGATAGATAGATAGATAGATAGAGAGTGTGTGTGTGTGTGTGTCCTGTTTATTTTTACTTTAAGTGTATGAGTGTATGTAAGTGCACTTACATACATTTACCTAAATGTCATGCAATGCCCATACCCATTAAGGTCAGAAGAGGCCATCAAATCCCCTGAAACTAGAGCTATGGACTGTTATTAGCCACCATGTGGGTGCAAGGATTCAAACTCTGGTCTTCAGCAAGAACAGTCAGTGTTCTTAACCACAGAGACATCTCTGGAGCCACATGTGCACTGTTTATAGTGGCCCTGAGCATAGTGCAAAGTGCTGTCTGGTGCTTCCTAGAGCAGGAAGGGTTTGGTTGGCAGGGAGAATGCATGCTAGGTAGGCTTTGTTCAGGCATAAGGTACAGTGCTGTCACAGGAGTTAGCACTGGTTAATGAATCAATAGTTTGTTTGCAGTAGTATCCTAAGCAGAACCAACAGAAAACAAGGGTAGTGATGGGTTGAACAGGGTCTGACCAGGACCTCATGGGAACCCACCAGAGACTCCATAGAACAGTTCTGCCTTGAGTAATGAGAACAAACCATGCATGCACCTTTAGACATGTGCCTAGCCATTCCAGCCCCAGGCTGCTTGCTACTCTCTGATCACACCACGCCCTTCCACAGCAGCAGGAATTTGGCCATGCTGTTGCAGGAATGTCATTCTACCTCTGCACCTCCTACTTACCCTTCAAAGCCCTGCTCGGGTCACCCAACAGATACTGGCTGAGTTACTATGTGCCAGGTCACTTCTAGTCGCTAGCATCATAGCAGTGAACACATCTTGCCATGGTGCCGGCACCTTCTGCCATAGGCCACATTGTCTTAATATTACATAACACATGTGCAAATGTTATAGCAGTCTCTATCTGTGGGCCAGGAGCTGTGCTAAGCACTTTATGTAGACCATCGCATTTCATACTATCACAATCATGTGAGGGTACATATTGTTGACACCTACACACTTTTTCACACAATGAAATGAAGTCTTCAGGGTATCACTCCAGGACCCAATACAGGAATTGTTGCTTCTTCTATTTTGGTGCCTGTTACCCAACTCTGGAGTCTCTGAGAACAGTCATTCAGAGAAAATAATCAGTTGAACCCCCTCAGTGCTGAACATGCTCAGTGTAAGCAATGCATTTCCCAATGGCCTCCTTTCTTCAAAAAAAAAAATCTATTTATAGGCTGAGCATGGTGGTGCACACCTTTAATCCTAGCACTTGGGAGGCAGAGGCAGGTGGATCTCTGTGAGTTCAAGGCCAGCCTGGTCTACAGAGCAAATTCCAGGCTAGCTGGGGCTAAAGGGAGACCCTGCCTCAAAAACGCCAAAAAAAAAATCTATTTTTTTTAAAGACAGGGTCTCCCTGTATCCCCAGATTGCCTGGAACTAGCCCTGTAGACCAGGCTGGTCTTGAACTCAAAATATCTGCCTGCCTCTGCCTCCCGAATGCTGGGTTTAAAGGCGTCCGCCATCACATCCAGCTTAAAGACAGTTCTTAGCCACCATGTGGTCTTCTGCAAGAGTGATCGGTGCTCTTAACTGCTGGGCCATCTCTCCAGCCCCCTGTTTATTTATTTATTTATTTTTATTTTACTGGTATGAGCATATTGCCTCCATGATGGAAGTCTACCCCTCCATGCAATACCCAACAGAGGCCAGAAGAGGGAGTCAGATCCCCTGGAACTGGAGCTACACAGTTGTTAGCTGCCATGTGTGTGCTGGGAACTGATGCCAGGTCCTCTGCAAGAGCAGCCAGTGCTCTTGACTGCTGAGCCATCTCTCCAGCTCCCCCTCCCTTTGTTTCCAATGGTTCTCTTTTCAACTACAGGGCTCCCCCATCCTGGCTACTCTTCCACTCATCAATCTCTTTCCTGCCTCTGACTCTCTACAGCTGCTGTCCCCGTCACCTCCCCAGTGAGGTCCTATCTTTTTTTTTATTTTTGTATGTGTATGAATGTACTGTCTGCATGTAGGTTTGTGCACCTGTGTCGTGCAATGTCACAGAGGTCAGAAGAGGGTCTCGGATTCCCCTGGAACTGGAGTTCTCCTGGAATTGGAGTTACAGATGGTTCTTAGCCACCATGTGTGTGCTGGGGATCGAACCCGGGTCCTCTGCAAGAGCAGTCGGTGCTCTTAACCGCTAGGCTATCTCTCCAGCCCGGTCCTTTCTAATGTCTCTCTTACAGTAGCCCTTTTGAGTGTGTGTGTGT
>VZQC01005960.1:1807636-1838898 GCA_009823505.1 Rhizomys pruinosus
CAAGAGCAGTTTGCGCTCTTAGCTGCTGAGTCATCTCTCCAGCCCCAACCTTATTCTTTTTTAAGATTTATTTTTATGGGGCTGGAGAGATGGCCTAGCGGTTAAGAGCTCCGACTGCTCTTGCAGAGGACCCGGGTTCAATCCCCAGCACCCACATGGTGGCTGAGAACCATCTTTAACTCCAGTTCCAGGGGAATCCGACCCCCTCTTCTGACCTCCACGGCATTGCATGACACGGGTGCACAGACCTGCATGTGTATTCATACACATAAAAAAAAAAAAGAACAGAAAAAAAAAAGATTTATTTTTATTAGGACAGGTGCGGTGGCTCACATCTCTAATCCCAACACTCAGGAGGCAGAGGCAGGCAGATCTCTGTGAGTTCAAGGCCAGCCTGGTCTACATAGTGAGCTCCAGGCCAGCTGGGACTAAAGGGAGACCCTGTCTCAAAAATACCAAAAAAGAGATTTTTATTAAGGTTATTATTTCTTATTTATTAAGATTTTATTCTATTTTAAAGATTATACTTTATTAATTTTATTTATTATTTTTGTTCTATGTATGTGAGTGTACTTGCATATGTGTAACTGCACACATGTTGTGCAATTCTCACAGAGGTCAGAAGAAAGCGTTGGATCCCCTGGAACTGGCATTATGGGTGGTTGTTAGCCACCAGTGGGTGGTGGGAATCAAACCTAAGAATTCTGCAAATGCAGTCAGTGCTTTTAAATGCTGAGCCATCTCTCCAGCCCCAAGGTTTTATTTTTAATTGTGTTTTGTGTATGTGCATACATGCGTGCGCATGCGTGAGTGTGTGTGTGTGTGTGTGTGTGTGTGTGCAGTTGCTGGAGGAGACAAGAAGAAGGCTTTGGATCTTCTGGAGCTGGAGTTACAGGTGGTTGTGAGCTTCCTGACATGGGTGCTGGGACCTGAAGTTGGGTCCTCTATAAGAGCAGTACTTGTTCTTAACCACTGAGCCATCTCTCCAGCCCCCAGGCACCTTATTCTCATGATGTGTCATAATCCACAAACCAGAAGCTAGCTATTGCATATAACCTCCTTGAAAACAAGGGCCATCTCTGTCCTGGTTTCCATCCAATTCCTAGCCCTGGCTAGAACCAAGTAGAAGCTCAGAGAATATGGGATATAGGAGTAGAGGAAAGAGAAGGGAGAGGAAGAGGGTGGTGGCAAGAGGCCAGACAGTCCCTCGCCCTTAGCGATGCACTAGCCCCATCCAGCTGTTCCTCCTCAATTCCTCCACTCACCTCCAGGCCTGGGCCGTGTACAAAGGCAAGCACTCAGAGGGTGTTGACAAGGAGGACCCCTCCACCTGGAAGACCCGGCTCCGCTGTGCCCTGAACAAGAGCGTGGACTTCTGCGAAGTGCGCGAGCGCAGCCAGCTGGACATCTCCAACCCGTACAAGGTCTATCGGATTGTGTCTGATGGGGCCCAGGGCCCAGGTACCCACTGCCCTGCCCTTGAACTCATAATTGGTAAATTTAGGATCCTTAAACCACCCAGTGCAGACTATTTGAAAAGGAGGAAACTGGGCTTTGCCTGAGGGCAAGCAGTGGGCTGTGGTACTGTCTGCTGTCACCTCCCTTGTGGGGCTCCTCTTGGGACCCAGAGGACAGCTGCTTGTTCTTGCTCCATGCAGTTACCAGGCCCCGAGCTCTCTCTAAAGAGAAGGCCATTACCCAGGAGCCCCGCAGGGAAGTGAATGAGCCAGCCTGCAGGACAGACCAGGTCAGTGTGTCTCTCCAGTCCGGCAGCCTGTGCGGCTCAGGCACCTTTCAGCCAGGCCATCCAGTAGCCCCCGTCCTCCCTAGCAATTACCTCATCACCCCCCCATCAGCCCCAGCTCTACCCTATCCCATCCTCCTATTGGCTCTGCCCCCTTTGGGCTCTCTCCCACAGCTCCCATCATGCTCTGCGTTATCAACCATCCTCCCCCCTCTCCATCGGCCTCCTTGGCTCTTTGTCTCCATTCCTTGCTCCACCTTCAGGTCCATCACTCTACATGCCTCAGTCCTTTTCTCCCCACATCCACCCTCCTCTGTCACCTGCAGGCCTATCAGTCTGCCCACCTGCCCCTCCAGATCCAGCACCCTCGCTGTTTAGGACCCCTGTGAATGCCTCCCCATCACCCATCTCCACTCTCTGGGGGTCTTTGCCCTGTCCTCTCACACCTTCACAGCTGCCCTCTCTGATGCTCAGGATGGCTCCAGATTAGCCACAGAAGAAAAGGACAAGGAGCGGTCTGGCAGGCTGCCGCAAGCCTTTCTCTTCCCAGGCCCTTTGGCTGACCACAGTAAGGACTGGGTCTCCTCAGGCTCTCCTGTCTCTTCCCTGGCCTCCTGGATTTGGGGTTTAGGGGCCAGGATAAAGTGGTGTCTGACTGCTCACTCTCCTTCCCAGAGTACCAGGCACAGATCCCCAGACATCCCCGGAGCCTGACAACCACTGAGGACTTCAGCAACCCAGGTAAGATGTCAGGGCCCTCCCCCCTGACTGACTGCAGAACTGGAGAGGACCTGGGAGCTACCCTACCTTGCGCTTCTCACTCAAAGCACCATCCCAGATTCACCAACACCAGAAGGGCTAATGTTTGAGGCTCTGATATATGGCAGGCAGCCTCTTAAATGCTCCACAGCCCTATACAACAGGTGTAGCGTTATTGCCATTTTATAATGTAAACACGCCTCACGCCCAAGTATTCTAAACTCTGCCTGTTCTCATACAGCTGGTTGCTAGCAAGTCATGGCTTCCCAGCAGCAGGGAGAGAATAGGATCTGAGAACCTGGTACAGGAACCTGGCCCTGCCTAAGGGGGGGCCTGTGCTGCATTCCTCCTCCGGAAGGGGGCCGCAGCCATGATGCCCAGTTAAGAGTACTTCC
The DNA here is from genome assembly GCA_009823505.1 of Rhizomys pruinosus. Taxonomy (NCBI): domain Eukaryota; kingdom Metazoa; phylum Chordata; class Mammalia; order Rodentia; family Spalacidae; genus Rhizomys; species Rhizomys pruinosus. The sequence continues at coordinate 1,810,535 of VZQC01005960.1, forward strand.
TGCTCTTCCAAAAGACCCAGGTTGGAGAGCTCACAGCTGCCTGTAACTCCAGCTCCAATGCATCTGATGCCCTCTTCTGGCTGTTGTAGCCACCTGCATACAGGCAGCATACACATGCCTTTAATCCCAGTACTTGGGAGGCAGAGGCAGGCGGATCTTTGTGAGTTCAAGGCCAGCCTGGTCTACAGAGCAAGTTCCAGGCCCGCTGGGGCTACAGGGAGACCCTGCCTCAAAAAGACCAAAAATAAATAAATAAATTAATTAATTAACAAAAAAATCTTTAAAAGAAAAATCTCTGCTGAAGGAAGCTTCCAGAATCTCAGAACTCAGGTTAACACAATGTCCAGATGGCACTAGACTAGAGACAGAAGTTTTTGTTGCTGTCGTTTGTTTGTTTACACAGGGTCTGGTGTATCCCAGACTGGCTTTGGACTACCTGTGTATAGAAGAATGATCTTGATCCCCCTGCCGCCACCTCCCAAGTACTGGGATTACAAGTGTATGCAACCACACAGTTTTATGTGGTGCTGGGGTTTGAACCCAGGGCCTTGTATATTCTAGGCAAGCCCCCTACCGTGTCCTAAACCGGTGCTTCCCAAGCTCTACAGAGCTTGACCACCAGGGCTTTAAGAGTGAAAGTTACTGTTTATTATTACTACTGCCATGATGATTGGGAGGTGAGATCTGGGAGCACTTCTCGCTCCCTGCGGGGTTGTAGAGGGGGTGAAGAAGGCAGGGGCTGGTGCTGCTGATGCTACTTTTCATCTCTCCGTCCCTGCAGACTGCTGGCTGCACGTGCGGCTCTTCTACAGAGCGACGCTGGTGCGCGAGGCCACGGTGCGCTCGGTGGAGGGCTGCAGCCTGAGCCCGCCGCCAACAGTCGGCGCCACCGCGGCCGCGCACCCGCTGGGGGCGCCGACAAGTGTCTCCCAAATCCACTTCCCAGAGCCGCCGCCCGGCGCCCGCCTGCTGCGGCGCTTGCTGCAGCATCTGCAGCGCGGCGTGCTGCTGTGGGCGGCGCCCGAGGGCGTGTTCGCCAAGCGCTTGTGTCAGGGGCGCGTGTACTGGCGCGGCCCGCTGGCCCCGCACCGTGCGCAGCCCAACAAGCTGGAGCGCGAGCGCGCCTGCCAGCTGTTCGACACGCACCGCTTCCTCCAGGGTAAGTGCTCACAGGGTGAAGGGGGGGGAGGGGGGGATCGGGCACAGGGGTCTGGACAGGGGAGACTGGGCACTGGCGATGTCGGTGCTGGGCTGAGTGAATATCAGGGTCAGTGGGCACGAGATGGGCATTGGTGAATAGCAGTGACTGAGAGATGGGCATAAGGGCATGGAGTGATCTATCCTAGGGATGTGCGTTAAGGGACATGAGCCTGGAACACCAAGCAGCCTAGGGATGTGGAAAGCAGACATAGGACACAGGCACACAATGGGGATGTGGGCATCGACTGAGCACAAAGTGGGCATCAGGTGAGATACCAAGTTCTTGGTCCACCTCTGTCTTGGTGTCCAGAGTTGCATGCCCACACACGGTATGGCCATCCTGAGCCTGAGTACCAGATCTGTCTGTGCTTTGGCGAGGAGTACCCAGGCCCTCAGGACCAGCCAGAGGAGAGACTCATCATGGCCGATGTGAGTCACTCCCTCCAATCTAGCCCGCTCCAAACCCCTCACTGACCCTCTTCAGTCCCAGCTCCCTCTCCCTTTTTGGTACAACTCTCCCGTCTGTATGACTGAGCCTGAAAAGGGACTGTGCTTTCTCATGCGTGGAACATGGGAAGAGGGTTGGCATATTGCTCATTCTCGCAGGTGGAACCGGTCTTCGCTCGCCAGCTCCTCTTACACTGCAAGCGCCTGCACCCTGAGGCCCCACAAGATCCCCAGCTCGGCACCTCCACCTTTGTTCCCCACCTTCTGACAGGGCAGAATCAGCCCTAAGCCACCCACTTCCGTCTCACTCACAGGGTATGGGGCCTTACCCTCAACACTGCCCTCACTGAGCCACTGGACTTGAAACCTCTGCCCAGATCACTGAACATGGAAATCCAAGGTAGCCTTCACCCTCCTCACCTGGGGATGGAGCCCTAAAATCCAGGAAGTGATTGGTAATGGTGCATGGGGATCAGAGGAAACTTGACCTGGATGGAGGCCCCTTGACATGTGGCAGTTGGAGCAGAAACAGAACTAAATCACTTAAGACTACAACTTGTTACGGGGCGTGGTGGAGCACGCCTTTAATCCTAGCACTTGGGAGGCAGAGGCAGGCGGATCTTTGTGAGTTCAAGGTCAGCCTGGTCTACAGAGTGAGTTCCAGGACAGCTGGGGCTACAGGGAGACCCTGTCTCAAAAAGACCAAAGAAAAAAAAAAAAAAAAACCTACAACTCGCAAACGTTGGTTGCCTTACTAACCAGCCTTTCCTGTTACCAACAAGAGCTCTTGCACATTTTTCCCAGTAATAAACCAAGAGCTTTGGTTGGGCCAATCCTAGCATTTGTGGGTGGTCCCAGAAGTGCCTGGGTGTTCGAGTCCTCAAGTCCTACCTGCTGTTTAGTCTCTATTGATATCGTCGGGCATCAGATCCGGGGGTCCAAAAAATAGCTTAACTGAATCCGGAGCTGTTCAATGCTATAATATGAACCACCAGCACCTGTAGGATCCTGTCTTTGGAGAAACTGAGACAGGCTCCGAAACACATCTCTAAGGCAGAAGCCAAGGGGAGTCCAGCAGGACTGCTCTTTACAAACCATTAGAGGAAGGGTCACCTTCAATGTACATGGACCATACGTTACCCCGCCAACTTAGGAACTAACCTTTTTCCTTTCTAAATGCCTGAGCATTCTTTAGAGGACTTACCTGTTACCGATTACTTGATCCAACATGTAAAGTATCATTGTCGGTTAATACCATCGTATTCAGGTTTTTTGTTTTTGTTTTTGGGGGTTTTTTTTTTTACTGGGAGTAAATCAGTCCTTTGTGTGGTGCTGTGACATTGTCTAACGGCATCAAATTGAGGGGGGAAGCGAGACTCTACTACATGAAACTGGCCCCCAGCAGCAGGTAATAGACGACATCAGTCGCAGAAAATAAGAAGGAAAAATAAAAAAAGAAAAGTTTGATAAGTCCATATTGCAACAGCGGAGAAATAATGGCTGTTTTTGGGTCTTTTGGTTAATATCAGTCCTTAGGTCTTAAGACTGTTCGTGTAGCAAGGATTGGGTTGTGGCTCAGCTCACCTTAACATACCTAAGGATTAATTCCTAGCACTCTGGAGGTAGGGGAGACGCAGTTTGCAAGGGCGGTGTAGCGTTTGGTGAGTTCACGCGCCACGCCTGGTCTACAAGACGTGAGTGTTCCAGATCAACGAAGACTGGTAGCTACAAGGGACAGCTGGGCACAAGTTGCAGCCACTATCTCGAAAAGACCAAAAAAAAAAAAAAAAAAAATTTTAACGAAAAAGTTGGTGGTTGGCACACACCTTAATCTTAGCCTATCTGGAGCAGATGAGGCAGGTGGATCTTATGTGTAGTTCAAAGGCCAGCACTGGGTCTACAGGAGTAAGTTCCAGGACAGCTGGGGCTCAGGGAGACCCCTGTCCTCAAGAAGATCAAGATTAATAATATAATGTCGCGGGTTGAGGGCTGGAGAGATGAGGCTCAGGATGTACAGAGCATACCTGGTCTTGCAGAGGAGACCCAGGTTTCAATTCCACAGCACCACATGGTGGGCTAAGATCATCTTTAGGCCGGGTGGGTGATGTTCCTTTTGATCCCTCAGTGCTCCGGAGGCAATGGCAGAGGATCTCTTGTTAGTTCAAGGCCCAGCCCAAATCTACATAGCGAGCTCCAGGGCTCAGCTGGGAAGGAAAGGGAGACACCTAGTCTCAAAACGACAAAGAAATAAAAAAGTGCAAGGAGGAAGAAGGAGGAAGGAAGGAAGGAAGGAAAGAAAGAGTAGAAGTAGAGTGAGGGGAAGGAAAGGAAGGGAAGGAATGGAGGAAGAAAGAGATGGAAGCTATACTATGATCGATATAGGAGATCCTACAAATAAAGAAAGACAGAAAGAAGAAGAGAAGAAAGAAAGAAAGAAAGAAAAGAAAGAAAGAAAAAGAAAGTGTTGAACTCCTGCTCTGTTCCAGTGTCCAGTGCTGGGTATGGAGACAGAGCAATCAGGATGGTCTTTTCTCTCTTGAGATAAACAGGTTCACAGCCTGTTTCCCATCCTGAGGTCCTTTGTCCCCATTTCTGCCCCTCACAAAAGAAGTATTGAGGAGTCACACGATCCTGGATTCAGAGCTCAGGTTTATCATTTGCAAACTGTAGTCTCAGGCAAGTTACATAACTTCTCTGAGCCTTAGGGCCCTCATCTGTTCAAAAGAAGCTATGAAGATCTCCACAGCTGCAGCAGGGCTGGTCTGAGGAGTTAATACGGGGTGGGAGTGAACTGCCGTGACCCACAACAGGTGGCCACTGCCTCCGAAGCAGGGAGGACACTGACCCATCCAAAGGATTGACTGTTTCTTAGGCTTTGTTGCACCCTGGCCTACAGCTGGAGCTGGGGGAGCCGGTGTTCACAAATGACTGTCTACAGCACATTCGTTCAGCCCTCCTCTGGGCTAGGTTCTCCCAGGGTGCTGGCTTTTATGTAAAGGATCCTGTTGGCTTCTTACCATGACCTAGGCAGTGAAAAGTTGCCAGTTCCGTTTTAATGAAGAGGCAACTGAGGCCTTGACCAGGATCTCTAGAGAGTATGGCAGCTCTGCCCAGATGGCTGTCCTCCCTACAGCAGTCACTAGAGGGTGCCAGGGCTTAGGGGAACTGGGTTGAGCAACCTTTGTACCATTCTTGTTGCCCTGCAGAATCCTCAAACCAGTGCCTCAAGGACTTTGCACTGTGGGGAGGAACAGCCAGAACTAGGTTGGAGACTTGAGAGGTCACTGTGGCTTTTCCCACAGTATGGGGGGCTCTGCTCAGAGTCTCCCTGTTCCTCCCTGCGTCTCCGTGGCTCCTTCTCCCTGTCAGCAGGTTTCTTCATTCCTCCCGTCAGCGATTAACACGTTCCCTGTATGCTTATCTCTCTCTACATGTCTGGTTCTCTCTCTCTCTCTCTCTTTCTCTCTCTCTCCCTCCCTCCCTCCCTCCCTCCCTACCCTCCCTCCCTCCCTCTCTCTCTCTCTCTCTCTCTCTCTCTCTTACTTCTTCCTTCACCCTGCAGCTGCTCACAGCTTCCCAGTGTTGAAGGCCAGCCTCTCTTGCCCGCCCCTTGAACTTGGCAGGGTGTGGTGAAGGCGGAGGGGAGGGAAGCCTGGTGGGCCCACCCCCTTTTGCCTTTCTAGGCTGAGAGGCTGGGCCAGTGGGCCTTTAAACAGTCTGGGCAGCCGGCGCAGACCGCCAGCCCTGGATGCAGTGCCTGGCTCTGTGGTCTCGGCAGCTTAGCCAGGATGCAGAAGCAGCCCTCACCGGGGACACTGGCTCCCTGTGCTGAGCCCACCAAGCCCCCCTACAGCTACATAGCCCTCATTGCCATGGCTATCCAGAGCTCGCCAGGGCAGCGGGCTACCCTCAGTGGCATCTACCGCTACATCATGGGGCGATTCGCCTTTTACCGCCATAACCGGCCTGGGTGGCAGAACAGCATCCGCCACAACCTGTCTCTCAACGAGTGCTTTGTCAAGGTGCCCCGGGATGACCGCAAGCCAGGCAAGGGCAGCTACTGGACCCTGGATCCCGACTGCCACGACATGTTCCAGCATGGCAGCTTTCTCCGCCGCAGAAGACGCTTCACCCGGCGGGCAGGTGGCCAAGGCACCAAGGGCCCTGGCAAGGCAGGCCATGGACCCTCCAGAGTCACCAGCCAGGACCCAGGAGTCCCCAACACCACAACTGGCAAGCAGTGTCCATTCCCACCGGAGCTGCCAGACCCCACGAGCCTAAGCTTTGGGGGTCTGATGGGGTCATTGCCGGCTTCCATGTGCCAGGCATCTAGTGACACTGGGCCCCAGCTCCCCACGGAGCCCAAAGAGATGTGCTCACCCAAGCCTGCAGCAGGCCCCGGGGGGCTCCCTGTGGCTGCCTCGCCCTCCCCATGCCCAGCATTCGGCATTTCGGCTGGCTTCTCTGAATCGGGGGGTTTCAGCAAGGCTCCCACACCTGGCTTGGCTCCTGAGGGCAGCTACCAGTGCCGGCTGCAGGCACTGAATTTCTCCATGGGAGCTGACCCAGGCCTCGAGCCCCTCTTGGCCTCTGCAACCCCTTCCCCTGCATCACCTACTCTTCCAGCTTCACTCCGGGCCCCGCTGCCCCTTCCAGCTGACTCTAAGGAGTCACCATGGGTGGCTGCAAGTTTTCCAGTCCAGGGAGGCTCCAGCTACCCACTGGGGCTACCCCCTTGCCTTTACCGGACACCAGGAATGTTCTTCTTTGAGTGATGGCAGCCGTACCTCTGCAGTGTTCCTGCCAACTATCCCCTCCTGAGACCCGGCCTGGCTCCAGGACCTGGAATCCTCTTCAAGGACTCTGTCTTGACAGGCCAAGGACAACAAGGGCTGGAAGGAAGGAGTGAAGTAGCGAGTACTCAGCGAGACAAACTTGGGGTGAGGGGAAGTGGGGTCCTCGGGATTTCCTCTGTGGCTCCCAGGGCCAATAAAGGCAGTATGGTAATGAGGGTCTGCCTGCTGGATGACTGGGGGCTGAAGACCAAGCCTCTGGGTTGTTGGGGGGGGGGCTATAGTTGTGGGGTATTGTGGTAGAAGTCAGACTGTGACTGGAAAGGTCCTGCCTGAGGCTGTCTCCTGCTGGGGACTTTCTTGGGGAGTTTTCCAGGAAGGGAAAGTCGACCATGGGGGCAGGCAGATAGGCGATGCAGCAAGAGTGAAACCAAGTCGAGGCTGGGCTAGTCTCCCAACCTCAAATTGTGGCTGGACAGCCTCATTATGAGCCGTCATGCCTTCTGCCATTCATCCCCTCCCAGGCTTCTGTCTGTCATCTTGCCTGGACTATGTAGAATGTCAGTCCCATGTCCAGTGGCAGAAACTGAGACTCAGAGCTCAGAGCTCAGAGTGCACTGCAGCTCCAGGGGAAGCTGGAGGGAATGGCAGAGAGGGAAGGTACCCAGGTGTGTGCTGCTCCAACCTTCACCGAGGGAGGGGGGATGCAGGGTAGGGAGTTGGTTCAGGGAAGCTTAGGCTGGCCCCAGAAGATTGAGGGTTTTTCTGAATGCCAGCATTAATGAGGCACCCCCTCATCCTGTGCAAACAGGGAATTCAAGCTGCAAAGCTTCTACCTGCTCCTTTGAATTCCCCATACTAATGGGTCCTCTCCTGGGTCCCCAGCTCCTTGAAGTCTCCAGTAACTTTTTTCTACTAAATTCTGTGTTGTGTGTGCGTGCATGCATGCGTGTGTGTGTGTGTGTGTGTGTGTATGCATGTGGCAACAAAAGTCAGAGAACACCTTGTAGGAGTTGGTCCTCTCCATCTACCTTGTGGGTCCCAGAGATCAAACTCAGATTGTCTGGCTTGTCAGCAAAAACCTTTATCCACTGAGCCATCTCACCAGCCCTCCTGGAGACTACGAATACATTTCCCTGGGGTAGGTAAGTGAGCTCAGGCTTTCCCCCTCTCTAGCCACCATCTTGGGTAGAATAGGATGCACAGTGGAGTGTGCGATACCCACTAGAGGAATAAGCAAGAAACTTAGACCCCATTGTCACCCAGCCCTGACACTGGAGGGAGCAGAAGCAAAGGTCTTCCTCAGAGAGACTCAGTCTGTTATGGGCCATGGATATGCGATGGGGGAGCCAGAGGGGCCAAGGATGCTGTGGACTCCCCTTTTGAACTTTAGTAGAGAACTCAGGTCTTTCGTCCCATGAGGTGGCACAGAGACCCCTTCCTTGGGCAGGCTTCCCAATCCCCTCCTGAAACCCCTCCCCTTGGCACCTGGCCACACTGACTTCAGCCTCTATAGCGCCCTCCTCCCTTCCCAGGTCCCCTGGGGCCTAGGAGGAAGCGAGCTGGCTGGCCAGCCTGAACTGTCTGGTTCCCACAGACTCCAGAGCTAAGATGGAGGAGGACCTGGGGGGCACAGGCTTGCTGTAGCCAGAAGGGGCTGGGAAAATTCCTGAGCAGCTGGGGAGGACCCTTCCTTCCTTCCCTTTCTCCCGTCCTCGCCATGTCTGCTGTACTCCATCAGAACAGTGTGTCCATGGGAAGGTGGGCAGCAAGGTCCTACGTGGCACAGGGCCAGGGCAGGCAGAGGAAGGGGATGCTCATACAGCTGTAGGTCAAGATGTGGAGTGCAGGGGGAGTGGGCGTGACGCAGGGGCACAGTCCGTTGGAGATAAGATAAGGGTCCCTATGGGCTTTTTCTGGGATGGGTCAGGGAAGGAGGCCTCTTCCAGGCACTGTTCCTGCTCCGCATTCCTGTGGAGCCCTGTGACCCCAGCCCCTTCCCAGACCACCTCCTAGCTGGTAGGAGGATGGGAAGCCGGTGGGGCTGGGTTGGGGGTGTACCCTGCCCATCAGAATGCTCAGCCTCTGAGTCGCTCCCCACATCCATATCCCAGAAAAGGAAACTAAGACTGCAAGGAAGCCCTCGTCTCTGCTCTTTCCGGAGCTGAGGTGATAATGTGGTCTTGGGCTCTGCTCCTCTGGTGGATACCACGCATCCCACCATGTCTTGCTTCCACCCAAGGGAGTAGGTAGCTCAGAGTGAGACTGTGGACAGCAAAGCTGAGGCGTTACTCACCTGGCCCCTGGGGAACATGCAAAGGTCAGCCGTACCCAGGTGCACAGTACAGCTCTGCCTCCCCCCAAAGACTTCTTGTCTGTCAAGAAGTGAAGACCGGCCACCTCAGTCCCAGTCCCTAGCAGGACCTCGGGCTAGGCAACTACCCTAGACTCTTCATTTGATCCTGGACCAACCCCACCTCTCTGGGCCTTGGTTTCATTTCCTTTGCCTGGTGAGTAAGAGGTGGGCATCCTGACCCTGTGAGGATCTCTGCCCTGGGACACATAGTGGAGGTGAACTCATGCCCAGAAGTGTTGGGACAGGTGGCCAAGACCCATGATCTCACTGGTTCCTTCTGCTTGCTACCCAGCAGGGACTTTCTGACTGGGCCTCCTACCCTTTCTGTAGCATACAGACACCTCTGGCTCTTGCCTGACTGTCCACACTGGGACGTGGGATGTGAGGCCTAAGCACCCTTCATCTAGGTCAGCTCAGATAAACCAGAGAAGGTAAGCAGCACAGACATCTACAGTCGCAGAGCAAGGCACACCCTCTGCTGCCTGTCTCCAGCCCCAGTCCCAGGGGCTGCTTGCTCCTCCTCAGCAGAGCAGAGCAGAAAAGGATTCTGAGACTGAATCAAATCCTAAAATGGTAGAATCAGTATTTAAGAATATTCCAGAGTTCTTAATCACAGCTACTCAGATTCCTGGAATAAATCATGACAGGGCGTCTTCTAGCCAATTTCTGACCCTCTACATTTTGTGAAGTTCCAGGAAGCAAGAAGGGCCAGTCCCATCAAACAACCACTCAGTTGGACTCTCTTTACCTGCTGGTTTTTCCAAAGTCAGAGTGGACATCTGCCACCAGAGGCCACCTCCACCCTAAAGGCCCACCTCTCTCACAAGCACCCTGTCCGGCTTATCTCGGGCCTGCCTCCCACCCACAGCTTCCTTCCCTGTTGATGGCATTCCCCTGCCCAAGTAAGGCATGTCTTCCCACACGCCAGACAGCATTTGGCTAGCCGCGAGACCCTCTCCCCCAGAGGGTGGCTTCCTGCAGCCGCCACAATGATGAGAAAGCAGGGGAGGCATGTCGGCCTGGATACCTGCCCACTGTGAGTTCAGGAACCCAGGAACTCGAGCCCAGCACCCCTTCCCTGCCCAAGCTCCCGTCGCCCCACAACCCAAGCTGCCAGAGGCACAGCCGCTTTCATTCCATTCTTAGCTGTGTGACCTGGGCCAAGTTACTTCCTCTCTGTTTTCCTCCTCAGGAAGATGTAGCGACTCACAGTGCCCCATGGGACTAGTGTGAAGATTCCTTGATATAGAAGTTTGCAGAGTGCTTAGAGGGAGGTGTGGCATGTGGAACTACAGTGTAAAAATGTTAAATCTGTATTTGGGAGCTAACATGTCCCCTTAACCCACATTTATTACCCACCAGGGCAGTGTCTGGTTGCTATGGAGGAAGGGGACAGGATGAGGCGGGAGGAAGGACTAAACAAGGCTTTGGACTCCATTTCCAGCCTTGCCACATTCTCGCTCTATGGATTCGATTTCTGGGCTTCCTTTTCCTTATCTGTAAAATGGAGGTCCTGGTTTTGATGCTCTAGGCACGTGGAGACTCCATCCACATCCTGCATGTACAGTTTGATCAATGTGAATGAAATTAGAATAAAATCTAGCCCATTGCGGGGTCCTCATACCCTCCACCCAGTCTCCTCCGCCCTGTCCCTCACACATGCCAAAGCCATAAACCGCAGGCTCTTCTGAGGTGCCCGATTCCCTGTCCTCACCCTGCTGGTAACTGGGTGGTGACTCAGGGAGGCAGCTGGTGGGGCAGGAGGAAGTAGCTCTATGGCTGAAAACAGACCAGAAGCCCTTTGGTCACTCAGTCAGCCGGCAAGGCCAGGACTGCCCCCAAATCACTGTCCTCCAGGGCCAGGTTCAAGGTTCCCCAATGTCTCCCTGTATAAGAGCAACTGGCACGCTTGCTCCCACCAGGCAGTCAGCTCCGGTGGACTCCGCTTCCATGCTTCTGTGTGTTCCTGATCTCCCTGGAGTGTCCCCTCCTCACAGAGTGACTTCCCACCTAGAGTGCTCGTCATCAGCCACCCCTAAAGGAGCCCCTTCAGCCCCAAGCCTGCTTAGCCACCCTGCACACTTCCTCATCTGTGGCTGCGCATTCCCACCAAGTGAATCACAGGTATAGATCTGCTCTCGTGAATCTTCTTAGAACACAGGCTTTGGGGTACAAGGGTTGTGTCAGCCCTACCACTTTTCCTCTTCTCTATCCTGATGAGTAGCACACAGTAGGGCCTCAGTGAATATCTGCCAAATGAAGGACATCTTGACTACCTATTCTTCACACACAAAGGGTGGTCTCGAAGGACCCCAGGGACTCCCTGGCTCACTCGACACCAGCTGGAGCTTGCAGGTCATGGTGTTACCAGATCCCCTCACTGACCCCAAACAACCTTCATGCCCCCCATTCCCTCTGCCCAGACAGCCCTCCGCCGCTATCTAAAGGTTCTCCCCATACCCCCAGCCTCCTTCAAACATTCTCTGAGGAACACTCCTTGGCCACTGTCCCCTTCTCCCCACAGTCACTGTTTCACCTGCTAGAAAGAAGCTATCTAGGGACCAGGGAATTTGTCCCTAGCACCTACGGCCGGGTGTGGAGTCCAACAGGCATCTCCTGAAATAGTTAACCAAACACAGTCTCAGGAGCCCGCACCAGGCTCTGCCCGGACATCCCATTTGACTTTGGCATGGACCTTGATATTATCATCACCCCATTTTACAGGCAGGTGCCTGAGACTCAAAGAGAGCCTCAAGTAAGTAGAGGTGAACTTGGAGCCTCATGTCTGTTATCTAGCAGCCTGTGGCTGGAAGTGTCTGGTCTCTTCTGACTCCTAGCTCTGTCCCCAGTTCTTCTGGCCTCCTATGCTCTCCCTGCCTCCAGTCGTTCCCATTTCCTCACCTGCCTGGCTGCAGATATCTATTAAAGGTGTCCACATGACCATGCCCCCCCTTACTCAAAACTCCCCTATCGCCCTGAGTCAGACTGCCATTTGGGGCTCCTGACAACTTCTGGATGACCTTCTTTGATTCACGAAGAACTTCACAAGAATGCTGAGAAGCGCTCTTTCAGCCCCAGGCCTTTTGTGCTCGCTCTGGCCTACACTCTGCCTACTGAAAAGCCCTGCTCCGTATGCCGGCTTACTGAAGTGCCACTCCTAGAGAAACACCAGGCTGGTGACTCTTTCCTGCCCCCATGGTTTCCCAAGTTTTCTTCCAGCTTCTCCCAGACCCCACCCTTGCATCTTGACTTCATGGGGAGCCCTTGTACCTCCGTTTCCTCAGCTGTGGAATGCTATATGATTAACACATGGGGCTTCCTCAGTACAGTGTGGGCTCCGGAAATGCTTCTTCTCAGAGGGCAGAGAAGAAACAGGTGCAGGTGCAGAGCGGCCTCACAGGCGCAGGCTTGGCCTCTCTCCCCAAGACAGACTGGCTGCTTTACTCCCTTAGGGAGCTGAGCATGGCCTACATCTTTTCCCACCACTGCCTGGTCGGGTTCAAGGTGGCCGGTGGAATTCAAGGCCACTAGACCCAGACAGGAAAAGACAACGTCACCAGCTCTGGTGTAATCCAAACCAGATGTGGCCCCAGTGGCTTCCAGACCCAGGGGGTGGTCACTGTGGGCCTGGCCCAGGCACAGAGGCAGGAAATGGTCTTGGAGGAACGCTCCCTGGGCTAGGCCCAGCTAGGAGGAGGGTCCGCTAGAGGCTCTTAACCCTTCTTGGCCCAAAAGCATGTCCAGGCCCAGCCCTGGGAGGGCACACACATGGTACAGAGGATAGTCACAGCACTGGTACTGAATGGACACAGTGTAGGAGAAGCTGTGCCCAAGACCATGAGGAACCGGCTCTATCACTGCAGGAGACAGAGAACTTGCAGCTTGGCATCCTGGGAATGGCAGGGCCCCAGGCCCAGTGCTCCGGCCCTGAACTATGCTCAGGCCTGGCTCCAGCTCGGCAGTCCTCAACCAGCTAAGGGCTGCCTCCCTCCTTCCCTCCCTCCGTCCTTTGAGGCAGCTGTAGGGTACAGAATCCTCCAGGGACAGAGCTCTGTTGGGAGCAATAGGACTTGGGCCCCAGTCTCCAGAGAGGCAGATTCAACTCTGTAACAGGCCTGGGGCCCCCAAGATTCTGCCTGGGTGTGCTCCGCAGTTGGCAGAGCTACCAAAGTCCCTGTGAAGCCTCATCTCCCATCTATATTGTCAAAATCTATATTCTCTGCTTCCAGGGACCTTGGGGGCCCAAAGGAGGTGTCTTGTAGACATGCTTCTGGGAGGAGATAGATGGCACAGGGATGGGTTGGTGATGCAGTCATCAGCTCTGTCCGTGGCTCTAGGTAGGCTTCTTGCTCAGGCCGGGCTAACTTGCTTGTGTAGCCTTGGACAAGTCACTTTCCCTGTCTGACCCTGTGCCCTCCCTGGTGACATACAATGGAAGAGCCCCATCCTATCTCTCAACTGTCGAGATGGCTCTGGAGTGGCGGAAGAGAAGAGCCGAGGTTGTGGCCGTCCTGTTCCAGAGGAGAAAACCAGCTGGACTAGAACAAGGGTTCTAGTCCCAGCTGCTGCAGGCTGGGTAAGGGCCTTCCCTGGGCTGGCCTTGGTTTCCCTGGCTCCATCCAAGGCCTGGATCTCTGCTCAGGCTGGACCTCATTCCCTCCCCTCCCCTCCCTTCCCCTCCCCTCGCAGTGGTGACTCATTTCTCATCATCATGCTGTGTGGCCAAGGCTCAGCCAGGGTGGGGTCGGTGAGGCTGAAAGGACCACTCGGTGGAAACCACAGGCCCAGCTGGCGGGGATATTGATGCAGCAGGAAAGCTGATGGGCAGTGGACAGGAGCGTGTGGTCCGGGGGCCCTACCTGTAATCACACCTCCCACTCACAGCTCAAGCCAGGTTTTTGAAGCCCCAGGTTCTGAATGCAAAGATCAACCTCAAGCTCCAAAGTCCAAGACCCCACACCCTACGTAGTGAGGGGCCTGGCCCCACCCTCCAAGCCAGCGTTCATGGAGGCAGAGTGATGCACAGCATCACAAATCTCTTATCTGTGTGAACACCCAAGTGCGGCCTCCCCGTTTGACGAGGGCGCAACACTCTCATGCTGGTCTCTGAAAGCTCAGCGCTCTGCTTACTGCTGGAACTTCACCTAGGACTCGGCCGCCTCACAATCAGAAAAGCTGCACCCCACGACGGCTCTGCTTTCCCTCAGCACACTGGTCCCTCCCTGCATGGCTGGCCTGGAGGAGGCCAGTGGGGAGCAGACAGCAGGACTCACCAATGGCAGGACGGGGGACCTGCTAGGCTTCCCTGGATGTCCCGAGCTCTGTTTCCCACCTCACTCAAGATGAGCTCGAGTAAAGAGTTCATTTTAAGGCCTAGGCTTGGACTTGTTGAGCAAGCTCCAAGTCCCTTCCTTGCTCTAACTCTTGGTTCCCTTACCTGTCCAATGAGGATCCGGACCCTCGCACTCCCCCCAGCTCTCCCCGTTGGCCGTGCACAGTGTCTCAATCCCATCAGTGTATCAGGGTCTTCTCTGTGATACAGCTCCACCTCACCCCCAGACCTGGCTTCCCTCTGGGAAATAGAAATCGAGTCTGCCTCATCATCCTGCTCTGAGGAAGAGTGAGCTAATCGATATATAAGCCCTCAGCTAGAGCCTGGCACAGGTCACCCTGTCCACTTTGACTCTGTCTCTTGTGTCCTCCCTCTTGCCGTGAGGAGACCAAGGCACAGAGAGGAAGCCACTTGACCGTAACGAGTTGAGCCTGCATCTGTGAACACCACGGATGGGTGAACTCTGCCTGGCACACAGTAGGTGCACAATGAATGCAGTCATCTGTGATCTCACACAAATATGTGCACATGCAGAGGGAAGGAGGCTACCTCCAACCTGTACATTTATTTACAAGGCACAAGCTGGGAGCAGGCTGGGGCGCCCGACGGCCTTCACATTTCTCCTGGGCCTGCTCATCCCGTACGCTGGGGCTGTGGATGCCCCTGGGATGGGCCGACAGTAGCTAGGTCCCTCAGGTGAGCTCAGGGATAGTCTCGTGTCCCCAGGCCTCTCTCCCCACCACCACCACCCCAGGCCTAGGCTGGTCCTTTCTCAAGACTTCCTGTATGTTGGTGGTCATAAGGACAGTGGGTGGGGGCCGGGCAGCCAGATGGTGTGCGCAAGGCCATTTGTGTCTGTCAGAAGTGTCGGGTGGGGCACAGAGGTCCTCTCCCACAAAGCCTGCTCTGTCTCCCCTGGCAGCTGGGCTGCATTTACTACCCCACCTGGAGCTTCCGGTCCACCACCACAGCAGCCCACCTGCTGGACTCCAGCTATCCCATTCCAGGCAAGGGTGCCCCGGGTGGGGCAAAGCAGGGGCCACCAGGGCAGCCGTTCAAAGGTGGGGGGGCTAGGGAGAGAACAGGGAGTGGCCTGACATCCTTGGAGTCTGGGTGGTGCTGGGCCACGGCCCCTTCTGGGGAGGAGGTAGCGGGATGGATTCCAGGCCACACTCCGCGCTCACATCGGGGAAGCAGCATCGAGTAGGGGCGTGGGGAGCCCCGAGCCTCCCAGCCTAGCGCAGCTTTGTCCTGCTCAGACTGCCCAGGAGACCTGGCCAGCTTTCTCCGGCCTTCTGAGCTGTGTGGCTTCAGCCCTGGGCACTGGGCAGCTGCATCCAGGCTCAGCTGCTCCCGGGGCTCAGACCCCCAGAGTCATGAGTGCCCCTGAGCTGCTGATCTTCTTGAAGCGATTCGCTGCACTGACAGCAATGAAGTTTTTCTGGAGGATGAGAAAGGAAGCCTGGTCAACACCTGTGCAGAGAAGCGTGGGGCAGCTGAGTGTCCTTAAGGTTCCCCCTGCAGGCTGGCAGTGTGGCTTATTGGGTAAAGGTGTTTGCCACCAAGCCTGAGTTTGATCTCTGGGATCTACATGGTAGAAGGAGAGAATCAACTCCCAAGAGTTGTCCTCTGACCTCCAACACATATATGTACACCCATGTTCATCCTCACAGGTGAACACGCAATACTAAATAAAATTTTTAAATTTTTAAAAAGTGGAGCTAGAAAGAAGGCTCAGAAATTAGGAGCAGGGACTTCTCTTAATGTAGACCCCAGATTCAGTTCCCAGAACCCACATGGAGAATAACAACCATCCATAACTCCACTTCTATGGGATCTGACGTCCTCTTCTGGCCTCCTCTGACACTGCATGATACAGGTGTACTTACATACATACATGCAGGCATAACACTCATAAATAATTTAAATTTTTTCTTTAAGTATTCCCCCTTCATTCAAGGAGAGTGAGGGAAGGCATCTGCCCAACCTGGCTATCAGGGGCATCATAGCACTGTTTGTCCAAGTTAAAGACCCTCCATCCCAGCCCAGGAGTCCCTCCACAGTCTGGTCCTCATCCCCCTCTGACCACCCCCCTCCCCCGGCCATGCGGGCCTGCTACCTGTCTCTCTCGTTGGCCACCCAGGTGGTGCCATGGGACTTTGCACTGGCTGCTTCTCTTTCCGGATATTCTCCCTGAATCTCCTTGAAGTCTGGGTTCAGCTGCTCCTCCCCACAGGACCTCTGACCTCCTATTTAGAGGTGTGACCTCTCCCCTGACAGTCCTGAGTACCGTTCTAGAACTCTCTGCTTCCCAGACAAAGTAAATCCCCAAGACCCAGGTCCTTGTCTCCTGTCTCCACTGCCACATCCTGGGGTCGATTTATTGAGGCAGCTGCTTAATAAATATTTGGAAAACATAATCTTGTACAAATATAAATAAATAAACAAATAAATAAATAAATTTGGAAAATGGGGTCAGAGATCCTGAGCCCAAGTCCTAGATTAATTCCCCTCCCCAGACAGGTGGGGAGGTTGGAGAACTCCGGTTCAAGGTGGGAGCGAGGCCAGGACCCAGAGAAAAGCCAGCCCTGTTCTCCAGACAAAGCAGGACAAAAGAGCCTCCCAACCCATAGGGGGTGGGGTGGGGCTGCACGGCAGGGCCCTCCTCGTCCCCCGTCCCCCCTCCCCCTCCCTCTGCTCTGGGTGGGCCTGACACCTTCCAGCGCCTCTTCATGAGGTATTTCTTAAGCAGGATCTGGGACTTGAGGCGACGGTTGCAGCGCTTGGCCTTCTCTGCCAGGTTGTTGAGCCAGGGGTGGGCGAGACACTGCTCAGCACTCATCCGTGCGCTGTGGGGAGGGCACTGTGGTAAGGGTGGGCACGTGCCAGGCCCAGCTGGCTCAGGGATGCACACGGCCCTTATACACACAGCGTTCACAGCCTAGGCAGGCCTCACCCCTGCTCCTTTGCGATGAGATTGGAGACAAAGTCTTTGGCTTCATCGGACACACCTTCAAAGGTCTCCTCATCAAAGTACCAGTTGGCAGACAAGACATTGTTTAGGGTCTCAGTGTCATCATCTCCCAGGAACGGGGAGAGGCCACTCAGCCTAGGGGGATAGAAAACAGGAGGGAGGTGAGATCGTAGCTGCTGGGGCGGGGGTGGGGCCTAGGAGGCAGAACCACCCACTGGAAAGACCCCGGCTTCCCAAGTGGGACAGACCTGGGTTTGAATCTGGCTGGGTGACTTTGGCCAAGTCACTTCCCCTCTCTGAGCCTCACTCTTCTCATCTGTAAAATGGGCATGATCACCCAGGCTTTCCAAGGTTATAGTGAAAACGAGGAACAGTGAGTGCAAAACACACAGTGAATGCACAGAAAAAAATGTTCGCTGTCCCTCCATCCCCACCCCAGGCATGGAGGTCTGCTATCCAGAGCCCTGAGCCAGGATGCTGTGCCTTTAGGGGGCCCTTTTCCATGTATAAAGTGGGTGCAAATTCCCTTGTCTGGTTCTCCCTAGCACTCCCACCCCAGCAAACTCTAGCTAATGGATCGGGGAGGCGGGACCACCTCACTGGAGCCCCGAGGTCAGTCTTGCCCTCTCCTACCCATCCCTCTCCCCAGACAAGCGCAGGCTGAAGCCCTCCCCCAAGGCTCACAGCATGTAGGTGATGACCCCCAGGCTCCACATGTCTGTCTTGTCAGAGATCTGATCATAATTCACCACCTCCGGTGACAGGAATTCCGGGGTCCCAAAATTCACCTTCAGTTTCTCATTAGGGTTATACCTGGAAACGAGATAGAGAGCTCAGAGCCCCAGCCTGTCACCAGGCACCTCTATCCCCTTCCTCACCCGCTTCCCAGACCCACCCAGTTGGTACCTCCGTGCCAGGCCGAAGTCAATGATCTTCACCATGTGGCCTGTGGTATTCACACACAGGATGTTCTCTGGCTAAGGAGACAGGGGTGGTCCAAATTGGCCTCTGACTCTGCCCATCCTCCTTCCCCAGCAGCTCCACCCAGGTCCCAGACTCACTGCAAGCCCCAGCTGCTAGAGCAGGTCCTTGGACCATCCTCAGCGACCTGTCAGACCTGCCTGCTCTCAGGAGGCTGAGAAAGCTCTGGGAGACCACCTAGTGGACACAGGAGGAACTTCTCTCCACTCAAGGCCATGGAGGGTGGGGAAACTGGGGTCTGCAGAGAAGCAAGTCCTAAAGGTCTGAGCAAGGGCCTGATTGGCTAACGTGGCTGACCAGCGAGTCCTCAGAGGCTCCTGTCTCTGCCTCTCTAGTGCTGGGATTACAGGCATGTACCGCCGTGCCTTACATGATCTGAATTCAGGTCTCCAAGCCTGCATGACAAATACTTTACCCCAACTGAGCCACCTCTGAACTATTTATTGATTTATTGATTTATTGATTTATTTAGAGAAGGGTCTCACTATGTTAATCCTTCAGTGCTCCAGGGTGCTGACTGGGAGGACAGAGTGGTGCTGAGTTGGTTCTTTCAGGGCAAAAACCACTCCCTCCCAGCCTCTCCCATGCTCAGCCAAGACTCAAAAGAAACCTGCACCCAAGTGCGAAGGAGTTGTTGTGCAGAACCTTCATCTGGGCCTTGACCTTATCTTCCTATCACAAGAGACACAGGACTAGGTCAAGAGTGAGAGAGATGAACATTCAAGTTAGGACAGGGCTCAAAGATGGGAGACCACACATACTTCAGCACCTCCGTGGAGGGACACAGGACAATAGGCCGCACCTTCCAGGGCCTTCACCACCCTGGCCTGGCCACTCAACACCATTGTTTGTCTGGGTTCTGTGGCTGTTCAATTTGAGGCTTCCTGTGTCCACAGAGAGGACAAGGACTGTATAACTTAGCCAGTGTCCCAAAGCAGGGAAAGAAATGCATGCCAGGGACATGAGCAGACCCAAGCCTCTCTAGGGAAACTCTCAGAGGTCCTCCAAAGCCTGTGCCCAACACAGCTGGGGAAAGCCTGTAGCTGGAGCACCCCGTTTTCTGTGCTGTGAGACCCTTTTATATGGAAAACCTTGTTATTCTGAAAACTACATTTTAAAAATTATTTTCATTAAAAATTATTTTTATTTTTATATGTATGGATAATTCGCCTGCATTTATGTAAGTGCACCCAGGTATGCAGTGCCCAGAGGTAGGCACTGGATCCCCAGGAACTGGAGTTATGAACATTTGTCAGCCACCATGTGGGTGATGGGAATTGAATCCTGGTCCTGTACAAGAACACTGGGTGCTATGAAGCTGGCCCTCAGCACTAGGTGCCGATTCTGAATAAGTGAGCACACACTGGAAGTGTCTGACACAGCCAACGTGGATGTAGGTGCTGTGCCACATTTAGGAGCAGCTGAGATGTGTGAGACACTGGGATGTGTTAGACACTGGGATGTGTGAGATACTGGGATGTGTGAGATACTGGGATGTGTGAGATATTAGGATGTGTGAGATACTGGGATGTGTGAGATACTGGGATGTATGAGATATTGGGATGTGTGAGATACTGGGATGTGTGATATACTGGGATGTGTGAGACACTGGGATGTGTGAGACACTGGGATGTGTGAGATACTGGGTTGTGTGAGATATTGGAATGTGTGAGATATTGGGATGTGTGAGATACTGGGATGTGTGAGATATTGGGATGTGTGAGACACTGGGATGTGTGAGATACTGGGTTGTGTAAGATATTGGAATGTGTGAGATATTGGGATGTGTGAGATATTGGGATGTGTGAGATATTGGGATGTGTGAGACACTGGGTTGTGTGAGATACTGGGATGTGTGAGATACTGGGATGTGTGAGATACTCGGATGTGTGAGATATTGGGATGTGTGAGACACTGGGATGTGTGAGATGGGTTGTGTGAGATATTGGGATGTGTGAGATACTGGGATGTGTGAGATACTGGGATGTGTGAGATATTGGGATGTGTGAGATATTGAGACATGTGAGACACTGGGATGTGTGAGATACTGGGATGTGTGAGATATTGGGATGTGTGAGACACTGGGATGTGTGAGATACTGGGATGTGTGAGACACTGGGATGTGTGAGATACTGGGATGTGTGAGACACTGGGATGTGTGAGATACTGGGATGTGTGAGATATTGGGACGTGTGAGACACTGGGATGCGTGAGACACTGGGACGCGTGAGACACTGGGATGCACGAGACACTGGGATGTGTGAGACACTGGGACACGTGAGACACTGGGATGCATGAGACACTGGGACGTGTAAGATATTGGGACGTGTGAGATATTGGGATGTGTGAGACACTGGGACATGTGAGACACTGGGACATGTGAGACACTGGGATGTGCGGCATGTCTCCTCTGCCCCCCCTGCTCCTGCCTCTTAGTAAGTGCTCATGGAGTGCTTTCCATCTACTGGTGGAGAGATGGATGGAGGAGGAATGGGAGGATGGACACGTGACTGGTGACCACAGTGACACCACGCAGTCAGACGTTGCTCCTGACCCTGCCAAGGGGCCGCAGCCCAGTACCTTGAGGTCCAGGTGCAGGACCCTCATCTTGTGCATGAAGAGGATCCCATCGCAGATCTGCCGGACGAACACCATAGTGTCCACCTCTGTCAGGTGGTAGTCCTCATCCACGATCCTCTCGAAGAGCTCGCCACCCTCGATGCTGTATGCACAGACCCCTCTGCAGGCTGGCTCGGGGCTACCAGCCGTGCTGCCCAGCCCCAGCCCCAGCCCCACAGTGGGCACTCACTATTCCATGAACAGGATGATCTCATGAGAGGTCTCAATGGCCGAATACAGCTGGATTAGGTTGCGGTGGTTAAGCTGGTTCATGACCTCAATCTCCAGCATCACCATTTCCTGGGGATCAGGAAATCAGGGGACCCTGGTAGGCACCAACACACCCAACTTCCAGCCCATTACTTTCTGTTCCCCTTGCCTCCACTTCTCCCTCCCTCTGACCTTTCCTTGGGCACAAACATCAAATCCATGAATTTAAATTGTAGCCATGTAGTGGTACACACCTGTAATCCCAGCAGTCAGGAGGCAGAGGCTAGAGGATCAGTTCAAGGTCCCATCGTGAGACCTACCACCCCCCCCAATGGGATTTATTCTCAAATACAGAGCACCACGACCTCTGTTCAGCTCCAGGCTCACATATCCAGATGCTGGCTTGCCTTTCCCTCAGGGGACTAAGAGGATTCCAGATTTCTCATGCCCCACGTAAACCCTTCTCCATAGTTGAATTGCCCACAGCCTGCCCACCAGGAAAGGACACCAGCCTTCACTCAACACTCAAGACAAGGAGCTAGGAGCTATCTCAATAGCCCCACCCCATTCATATCTGTATGCTCACAATACCCCCATGGGTAAGGCCTTTGCTGTCCAACTTAGAATAGATTAGAAACCCAGCCATTCCTCACTCCCTCTTTCTACTCTACACAATGGTTTCTTGTCACTTTCAGAAAGTTTGCAAGCCAGCTGTCACGGTAGGTATCACGGACTATGGTAAAAATATTTACACTATGGCCGGGCGTGGTGGCGCACACCTTTAATCCTAGCACTTGGGAGGCAGAGGCAGGTGGATCTTTGTGTGTTCAAGGCCAGCCTGGTCTACAGAGTGAGTTCCAGGACAGCTGGAGCTACAGGGAGACCCTGTCTCGAAAAGACAAAAAAAAAAAAAAAGAATATTTACACTATGAAAATCGGCACATACTATAAATGGGGCCTGTTCCTGTACCCCAGAGCATCTGTTAGACACTACATGCTTGTGTGAGACTGTTGAACTGCACCTCTTCTCCTTTCCACCCCTTCGTTCAGCCCTCACCTCACCTACTAGTTCTCCAGAGAGGTCCCCATCTAAATTGGGCCCCTCGACCCCAAACTCTCCTTATTCTGTCTTACTTCCCTGGAACTTGCAGTAACTGGTGTCATGATCTTTGTTTTCTTTTAGCTTTTGGTCATCTGTGTCTTATTCTGGCATGCCAGCCCCATGAGGGCAGACACTTTTTAAGTTCTCTGACATTTCTCTGGTACCTGGCATAGTGGTAGAAGGGCATTAAGCAACAGATGGCTCCAATTCATTCACACAGCATATGGGGACTGGGCATGTTGAACCAGGTGTTGTGCTAGAGGCCAGTGAACAGCAGTCCAAAGTACAGGTGTGGGGCTGGGGATGTAGCTCAGCTGGTAGACTTCTTGCCTAGCACGCATGAGGTCTTGGTTTGAGCCACAGCACCATATTAACTGGGTTCCATAGTGCACAACTGTAATCCCAGCACTCAGGAGGGAGAACCAGAAGTATTAGAAGTTTAAGGTCACTCTGGGATATATAAAGACCCTATCTCCAGGGGGAAATCTAACAAGATAAGAGGTGCCCACTTTGAGAACCTCTTCCTGCTAAAGAGCCAGCACCCCCTCCACTACCCACTCCTATACCTTGTCCTTGGGGGTCTGTTTCTTGATGACTTTGGCTGCCAGCTTGAGGCCTGTGGCTTTCTCTGTACAGGTGCACACAGCTCCAAACTTGCCTCTGGAGAGAGAAGAGGCTAGAGTAAGGGCACTTCCAAGACCCAGGTGTCAGCAGGGACCTGCGCACTCATCTCGCCTTGGCCCTGGCCCAATGGTGACTCTGGCTCCTCCCTCAGGAGATGAAGACACTCATGTTGCCAGCCTTGACTCCCTCCAGAAGTGGAGGCTCCTCTATCAAGATGACCAGAGGCTGACCATGGACACACTATGCTGAACACACCGTGCTTCCTATGGGAACACTGAATGGGCAAAGCCACATCCGACAAGTGAGCATGGTCACCACATATCGGCATGTGACAGATGGTGAGTAGTGTGAGGGGCCACACAGAAGCAAGTGCATGTGGGCCTGTCCTAGTGGGTGTGTCAGGGCCACAGGACCTGGATACGTCCCTGTGCATGCTGGGACCTGTCTCACCCTCCCAGGGCCTCCTTGGAGTTCATGCTGAATTCACTGTTGACGTTTCCAGTCCTCAGCTGCACGATCCGGTGCGGGAAGGGGGCCGGGGGTGGTGGACAATCATCTAAGGAGGCAGCACAGTTCGAGTCAGGGATGGGGACTGTTGGGAAGTCACCCTTCTTGCCTGGCCTGGGCCCCTCCAGGAAAGTCCAGTTTACCAAGTCATGCCTGAGGGACACGTATCCGGGATGGAGACTGAGACCCAGTTTCTAATTCTAGCCTTCCCACGTACACCCAAAATGGCCTTGGAAGATGTCTGTCCCATCAGAAGGGACCTAGCTTCTCAGCAGAGTAAGACAGCCGATTGAACTTCTCAGACCATTCTCAGGATGAGTGAGGGCTTTTCCACTAAAAAGAACCAGCCAAAAAGCTCATGCAGTAATGGAAAAATGGAATCCCAGACAGTGGGGTGGCTGTGTCTGGATGGATGGGGTGGGTAGCAACACCTGTGAACCACCTCCTGATTACACCACGGAGGGGCGCCCAGGGACTCAGCCGTTAGGTAGTGAGATACTACCACCCAGTGGGCAGAATGGGAACAGTGGGCTCTGACGTCCAGCAAGCTGACTCATTGGAATGGAAACCTTTAAAAATAGTCACAGGTGGCAGGGAAGCCTCTCTGGTGATAAATCAGTTGGCCCTTGGAGGTGGTTCAGGTTCTGTCATGCCAAGGATGTGATCCCTGGGCAGGGCGGAGGTCTCTGTCGCCGCTGGGGACAGGAGACAGGGCCCCTGGCCGCCACCCAGCCGCCAGGTCCTCCCACCCTGTCTGGGTGGCACTGTGCCGCTAACCAGGCAGACTGGCAGGTCTCCCGGGGCACCTCAGCCTGGAGGAGTGGGTGTCAGGACACGCTGGGCTCTCCTGACCCCATCTCACCTCACCCCCCAGCCCATCTGCACCCCCGTGCTCAAACTGACTCTCCCCTGCTACTGAGTGAAGCCTGGCTTCTTTTTGGAGCACCTGGGGAGGCCTCTCTATCCACTGTCTTGCCCGAACTCACATGTCCAGCTTCCCTGTCCACTGGTCCTTCAAAGACACCTGTGCAGCTCAGGACACTTCTATGGCTCATTTACACCCTGTCCCTAGCCATGTCCTTTCCTAAAGCTGACCATCTGATGAGCCCTTCTGCAGAGGAAGCCCCAATCCCCTGCCCAGCAAGTTTGTGTTGTTCCCATTATCTGTATAATTTTTTTTTAAATCTCAGTTTAGCCAAAGTAAAAGAAAATCCAAGGTGAGTTTTGTAGACTGGAAGTCCCCATTACCTGTCTTTGGGGCATTTTGTTTAAAAACACAACCCGGGGTCCTGTGCCATTCAAGGAGGAGCCTGGGGAAGGCCCGGCGCAGGGCAGTCCCTTCCCTCCCTCACTCCCAGGGCACCCCAGTCCCCACCTGCCCCTGCCTACCCAGAATCTGGAAGCAGTCTTCCTCCTTGGCCGGGAGACAGAGGGCCTGCCCCACCTCCGCTCTCTCTGATGGAACAGCTTGGAACTCGATCCCCTGCGAGGTGTCCCCTTGCACCTTCGCCTGGCCAGCTTGGCCTGGGGCTTTCTCTGCTGCTTCCTTCTGGTTCCCTGCCAGATTGTGTGTCCCTCCTTCTGCCTTGGCTGGCCCAGGATCTGGGGGACTGGGGGTCACGGGCACCCCTTCAAAGATGAGTTCTGTTGCATCACTTAGGGCCTTCGTGGCCAGCGTCTTCTCAGAGCTAAAAGATGTATAGAGGGGTGAGACACCTCAGGCACGTTGGAGGTTTTCAGAGCTCACCTGCAGTCTAGAGCTAAGATAAGCTTGTCCCCGCCCCAAATACACCCACCTCCACCCCATCCTCATCAAGGACTGACTCTGAGCACATGGAGAAACTGTTCACAGGATCTGGTTGCCCTGACGTGGTTAATCATACAGACACAACTGGTGACACAAGGCTCCTGATTCATAAAAGCTGGGCCGCATAACTGATATTAATGCATCAATCTGATAATTATCAGATTGATACAGTAAGAGCTGTTATTGTTTGCAGATGATTAATGTCCAGATGTGCATCCTAAGTTGTGCTGTTTTCTGGTATGAACGCATATTAAATTAAGAAAAGCTACTCTCTCCTAACAGCCTGGCCCTCCCTACACAGAACAGTGGAGGAATGGAAGCCTGGAGAAGAGAAGAGGCACATGGACTGGGCAGATCTCTGGGAATATCGCCCCACCAACACTCCATCTCTGAGTGAATTGGATTCTTCTGGAATAAAGTGGTAGAGTGGAAGCCTGGAACAAAACTACCAGTGTTCAAGCTGGGGGGCCTAAGCATGACCCCTGGGAAAGAAAGCCATCGGATTCCTCCCACTCAAAGCGGGGACATTCACCATGAGATGTTGGCAGGGCAGCTAGGGCTGTGCAGGAACGCTGGTGAGCCCCTCCGGCCCGCTCCATGTGCTTCTGCTGTCTTCTTGCCCACCATGGGCTGCGGAGGACCCTGGCTGCCTGCAGGTGTCTGCTGGGCATCCGCCTTCTGAACGCTGGCCTCAGCTGTGGCAGTGGGCTGCGGCAGAGCTGCCGGAGGCCCTGAACTGCCCTCAGCAGGCCCCCCGCCCCTGTCACCGTCTCCTGAGGGGCCCTGGATGTTGGCTGAGGCTGGGGGTGGGCCTCCCTCTTTCTCTGGCACTGGAGCTTCGGCATCTTGCGTCAGAGAAGATGGATCTGGATCTTTCTTTGGGTCCAGGGTGCCAGGATCTTTCTCTGTGACTGGGGGTTTGGGGTCATTCTCTGAGGCTAGACACCCATTGCCTGCAACACCTGTAGGGGTCTGTTCTGCAAAGAAGAAGGGGGACACGCATCAGCATCTCCCTCCCTCCCTTCCTTCCTTCCCTCCCCTGGCTGGCTGGACAGATACTAGCTCTGAGTCTCCCTCTACCCAGCAACAACTTGCCAATAGCTGTCACACTGAGCCGCTGGGGCCACTTGGCTGCCAGGTCTTTGGAGGCCTCGCAGGAGGCTCCTGGCGCTCTAGACGCGCCCAGCTGGCCCCCTCCACTCCTTGCACAGTGCTTAGATGTGTCTCTGGCAGCCACTGATGGAAGCTTCCCACCTTTCTCGTCCCTTTAGCGAAGGCTTCATGCAGAATCTGAACCCAGTGCAACTCCACTCACAGGTTCCCCCCATTCCTGAATCCCCCATATGCCATGCAGACAAACCTTAGGGACAGACCTCCCTGTAATGAACCTGCCCAACCCTGACTTCAAAGCACCCCTTCCCAAGCCCCTCCCTCCGTGTCTTTCCCCAGCTTGGCACCTGTTGTCAGGCCCTGGATTCCCAGCTCAACTGCTCCATTTTCTGTAGCCATGAGGTAGGGAGGCGTGTGCTTCTGCTTGTCTAACTCAAGTCTTTCTAGATGCAGAAAGAAGAGTGAAGTGTATCGGTCTGTCAGATGCCTCCTCTTGTCTGGCTGTGGCGAGAGCAGGCCTAGGCTAGCTGACTGAGAGGAAAGATGTACCTGGACAGAAGAGGGACAACCTGGTGGCCGCCCGTCCCGCAGCAGCTGCCGAGGCACAGTCCTCGAGTGGTTGTAAGGGATTGGGCCGGGTGGGCAGAGGCGGAGGCAGGGGCGTGGGCAGTGGAGGCGGGGACGGTGAGGAGGATGTCTGACACCAGGGGCCATGCAGTGTGGGTTGCCACCACCTGTCACTCTTGGCCCCCGTTCAGAGGACACGGCATTCTTCCCATGGCCTGACAGGGGGCAGAAGGGCGTTGGAACCTGCAGGAAGAGAAAAGGAGGGGGCACCTGGGCCCTGGGGAGCAGGCTTTGGCCTGGCCCTGCCCTGCATCCTCTCCTTGGCCATGGTTAGAGAGGGGGCTGCAAGGAGAGGGGATCTTGAGCAGGGCTGAAAGGCAGAACAATGCTCAGGCCTTGCTGTGCCTCTGCTCACCTCTATGCCACACCTCCCAGTGCTTCCCAGAGCCTGGGGAGATCCACCCTGACCTCAGGTCCCAGCTTTGTGCCCCTGGTGTCCGGATCTACTCAGACCATCTCTGGGTAAGAAATCACCCCATGGTCACTTGCTCAGTTGGCCGCAAGCCTGAAAGCTTTCTCTATGGAAAACTTTCTCTTGGGCTCCAGGGACCATAGAGGGGACTAAGTAGCCGAGGGAGATAGATCAGTGTTCTCTGCCTTTGCCTAGGACAGACTGGACGGCCCACCTGAAAGAAGGGGTTAGTGGAAAGTCTCTTCAGGGATGGAGGCTTGAGGGGGTCCCCGGAGCTTAAAGTGTTCAGGCTGGAATGGAATGGGATGGGATGTCCCTGCCATAAGGGTCTCTCACTACCCAGGGTCTATCGGCCCACACATTTTTGGGAGGGCCAAGCTGAGTGTATTGGAAAAAGTCATGGAATGAGTGTCTAGGTTCAGGTCCCCACTGAAGTAAAAACTTCCAGTGAGTGACTCAACACGCCTGGCTCCAGCCATTGCCCTACGGAGGAGAAGGTAAAGAGGCCGGCAGGAACTGGAGGGGGCTGACAGGAACTGGAGGTGGCCGGCAGGAACTGCAAGAACAGGGCACCTCTCTGCAGTGGTGGATGCAGAGCTGTGAAAAGAATCAGGAAGCTGATAGGGAGCAGATAGCAAGCCCCAGAGTAGAAACATGAATCGGTGCAAAGCAGCACAGAGTCTGTGACTTGGGCAAAAGATGCGGGAGAAAATGTAGTTTGCTATAAGTCAAAATTCTAGGAAGGCGAGTAAGAAGCTGGTAACTGGGGTGGGAGAAGGCATCCAGGCTTACTGGCTTTTATTTTATTTATTTTTTATTTTGTGTGTGTTTTGCCTGCATGTTTATAGGGGCACTATGTGTGTGCAATGCCCACAGAGGCCAGAAGAGGGTGTTGGACCCCTTGGAACTGGAGTTAAGGATGATTGTTAGCTTCCATGTGGGTATCGGGACTCAAACCCAGATCCTTTGTAAAAGCAGCCAGTGCTTTCAACTGCTGAGCCATCTCTCTAGCCATTATTTTTTTTTTTTTTTCAGACAGTCTTGCTGTGTCACTCAGGGTGACCTAGAACTCTGGACCCTCCCACCTCAGTCTCTTGAATGTTGGGTCCAGGCAGAGGTCACCATCTCCAGGCAGATGTCACCATCTCCAGCCCCTTGGACTTTTTATTTGAACTGTGAGATTACATTTCTTTCTTTCTTTTTTTTTTTTTTTTTTTTTTATCCGGTCTCCCTATACCCCCACCTGGCCCGGGAATCCCTCTC
>VZQC01005960.1:1840601-1860452 GCA_009823505.1 Rhizomys pruinosus
AAAAAAAAAAAAAAAAAAAAAAAAAAAAAAAAAAAAAAAAGATGTAGAGATACTCAGAGAATTGAACAGCTTGTCCCCAAAGTCACTCGGCCTGGTGAGTGGCTTCAGACTAGCCAGATTCCTATCCAGAGTTACCACTCACTGAGACAGACTAGGACAATATCAGGGGTTTTATTTGCTAATTCTGTAATTGTGATGATTCGCAAATAAAAACAACTGACACTGGCCAGTCACTTGAGGAATATTCTCTCTCTCTCTCTCTCTCTCTCTGTGTGTGTGTGTGTGTGTGTGTGTGTGTGTGTGTGTGTCTTTCAAACAGGATCTCACCATATAACCCAAACTGGCCTGGAACTCACTATGTAGACCAGGATGGCCTTGAATTCACAGAGATCCACCTGCCTCAGCCTTGAGTGCCAGGATTAAAGGAGTGCACTGCCACGCTCAGCTCCACCTTGTTGTTTGAGACAGGTCTCTCATTGAACCTAAAGTTCACCAATTCACTGAGGCCTCAGGATCCACCTGTCTTTGCTTCCCCGGGGCTGGGGTTCCAGCCAAACACTGCTATGCTCGGCTTTACATAGGAGCTGGGATGGAACTCATATACCCATGTGCCCTATGGACAGACCATCTCCCTTAGCCCCAGGAGCATCCTGCCTGATTCTATAGGGAGCCCTGTAGGGTAGAGGTAAAGAGTACCACCCTGGAGTCTGTCACTACCAGCTGGGAGGGTGACAAGTGCCTTCAGTGGTCTCCTCTGCCCCTGGAGGGAAGCACATTAAGTGTCTTTATCCCTATGGGCACCCTAGACATGTAGTCTGAATTCCAGCCTTTTCAGCCATAGCAGGAGGGCAAAGCCACAGTTAGGATTGGAACCTTCAGACCCAAAACCTGCCTCCAAGCCACTCACCTCTGGTACCTAGCACTCACTCCCAGAGCAACTGAGCAACTGGGAATCTATATCCATCCCATGTACTGGGAATCTATATCCAGCCCATGTACTGGGAATCTATATCCAGTCTATATACAGCACTTGGCATGGTGCCATGGGGCCTGGGACTTGGTGAGGTGGTGACTTCCGCAGGTAGAGGCCCAGCTGTGCCTACCTGTTCTGCCACAGTCCTTTGCTGGGATGGGAGGCTGCCCTGGTTCTGATCTGTGTGGGGTGGTCTTCTCTTGTTAGCTGTTCTCAGAGAGCCTCTAGGCTCTTCCACACTCCCTTGGAGACACAGGGAACCTCCTCCACACCGCCCAGGGCTGCCAGAACCCCTGCCCACCTAACTTATGAAGGGGTTTCCCCGCCCTGCACCAGCTGCGCAAGCACCCTCTGCTTCTGCAGGGCCAGGACAGGAAGTTGGGCAATGCCAGCAGGCCCAATTAGACCCGCCAGGGGAATTAAGGTCAGCAGGATGCAATTATGCCTGTTGGACTTAACAAGGCCAGAGGGAAGGTTTCTCCAGCCAGAGATCACAGCTTCTTAGGCCTCTTGCCCTGCATAGCCGTGCCTTCCAGGAGCCTGGACTCCAGGGCCTGAACATCTCTGGGCAAACTCACAGGGAGTTCAGGGGTTAACTCCACCCAGCACTGATTCTTGGCTCCTGAGAGGAAATCAGTCCAGCCAAGAAGCTTTAAAGGACCTGCTCTGAGGAGACTTTCCCAGCCCGACCCTTTCCCCGCTCTGCTGTGATGGAAAATCTAAGCAGTTGAGCAACAACCTTTGGACTCCAGCAGCCAGTTTCCCTTGTCTCTTCCACCCTAGCTCCTGCTTTGAGAGCCACTCTGGGCTATCATTAGCATATGTTTTGTTTTGCTGACTCCTCTCAGTACCTCCCAGGCTTGTGGGAAAACCCTACCACTGAAGACCCTGTCCTTCTGCTGAGGCTAGTAAGCAGAGCCCAGTGTGCATTTGGCTAGCAAGTTGGACCCAGATTTCTGGGGAAGCCCAATCATCCCAGAACTGTAGGATTCTGTGGCTAAATGTCATTTACTGAATGCTGGACTCTACAGCAAGGGCCAACCTGGTCAGTTTGGAGATGTGAAGACACAGCTGGAGGAAGCCTTAGGGAATCACCAGATATTGCATTTTAGGTAGAAGAGACAAGAATCAGCCATAGAATAGAATCTGCTCCTTACTCAGGAAGCCTAAAGAGATGGCCAGATGCACAGCAGCAGGCTTCCACTCTGAACACACTTGTATTTTCCAATTAATTTTAAATGGACCCTTTATAGCTATGATCACAGGAAAATGTAAGTCAAAACAGATTGGTGCAGTCACAGACCTCCAGAGCATGGCAAGGGTGGTACCAAGATCTCAGACACCATGGAAGGTAGAGAGTCTTGTGGATGGATGGTTGGGAATGACTGCTTTGCAGAGAACTCCCACATCCACGCTCTCGGGCTTTCTCAGTGCCTGAGCCCCTATTTGCTTCAGATGACGGTGCCAGGAGTTCCTTTTGAGAAGCACTTCAAGTGGCTTATATGCAAACCCAAGTTGAAAAAGTGCCACACTAGAGGCCCACTCACAAGAAAGTATTGCCAGAGCCTCCAGAGAGGCCCAGCTGTGAGGCAGCCATGCGCCTCAGCCTCGGTGCATATAGAAGAAGCACCTGAAGAGTTATCAGAACCTATGACACACCAGCCCCTCGAACACAAGCCAGTTAGTTATATCAGTATCAGAGCATTGAGAGGGGTGCATCTCTCTGCATGGGAATCCAAAATGTACTCAGAGTTGAGGGCCATCA
This sequence comes from Rhizomys pruinosus, assembly GCA_009823505.1. Lineage (NCBI taxonomy): Eukaryota > Metazoa > Chordata > Mammalia > Rodentia > Spalacidae > Rhizomys > Rhizomys pruinosus. The sequence goes on from VZQC01005960.1 coordinate 1,843,340, forward strand.
CACAGGCCTTCCCAGGACAGGAACCAATTCTTGCTTCCCTTGAAGCCTCCTCAGGGTTGGGATAAAATGAGGCGTGTGGCAGGGGCTCCTTTTCGACTTGTGGGGGCTATGTGCCCACCACCACATCTGAGATCTCTGCAGTCCCAGATGTCAGGGACCGTGTCTCCATCAACCCTGTGCCCCAAGCTCCGAGTGGAGCACATGGTGCACCCGTGGCTGGTGCAGGCAAATGCTGACATTCGTGGTGTGCTTACTCTGTGCCAGGCCCAAGAATTAGCTCCTCTCATCTTACGAGATAGCTGCCATAACCATCCCATTTCCAAGAGGAAACCGAGGCAGAGGAGAAACTTACGAAAGTTTCCAGAGACGGAGCCAGAATTTAACTCAGACCGGCTCTGTAGCTCGCATGCCACGAAGCAGCGACCACTGAAAAGCAAACTCGTGTGTAAATAACGTTGAGGAGCAGGCTTGGTGACTCACACGTTTCTTTTTAATATTTTATTTATTATTTTTATTTTGTGTTTACAATTGTATTACCTGCATGTGAGTAGGTGCACCTGTGTCATACAATGCCCATGGAGGTAGGAAGAGGGCGTCAGGTACCCTGGAACTGGAGTTAAATACATGTTAAATACTGGGAACTGAACTTGAGTCCTCTGCAAGGGCAATCAGTGCTCTTAACCACTGACCCAACTCTCCAGTCCCTGGTGGCTCATGCCTTTAATCTGGAAGTAGAGGCAGGTAGATCTCTGTAAGATTTTGGGCTGTGTGGCCTTAAACATCCAAAAGGAAAGTATAACCAGAAATAAATAAATAGTAAGGCCTGAGAAATTTTACTTCAGGAATAAAACTTGAGATCTTAGTAAAAAAAAAAAAAAAGATTTAGGCTAGCCTGGTCTACATAGCAAATTCCATGCCAGCTAGGGCTGCAGGGAGACCTTGTCTCAAAAAGACAAAATAAAATAAATAAATAAATAAATAAATAAATAAATAAATAAATAAATATTGAGACCATGTCACCATTAGCTTGGTGGCCCCAGGCCTCACATAGAGAAGAAATGCTTTTAATGTGGAAGGATAAATACTCCTTCTCTGGCATGGCGCTGGGGCAAGGGAAGCCAGCACAACCTCCCTTTGCTCCTTCCCCCATCCCAACCCAACTTCTGCGGCATAAACAGCAAAGCTATAAATAGCTACCTAGTGACGTCAGAGGAACAAGGTCATCTGAAAATTGCCACAGCCACTGGACACCTCCCTATAGGATCAAGTAGCAGGAGGATACCCCAGGCTGGTGCAGCTGTTCCAAGAACAGGAAATGTCCTGAGAGCAGACTTGGAAGCACCGCGCAGGAAGGCAGAGGCAGCGAGGCAGCTGCAGATAGGTCAGAGAGAAGCAGCCCTGCGTAGCGGGCAGACCCAGGAGTTAGTGACCTGACTTCATCTGCTCCAGAGTCATTCTCAAACACATGATCCCAGGAAATGGCTTGTGGAGTGGGGAATGCGTGTTCTGTCCTGTGGTGCAGGACAGACAGCTCACTAGCCTGCCTTTGTGCTATTTATAAAACTCTAGGTCTGTCGGCTAAGCTGGTTGACCATAAGAACGAGGGGATGCCCGGCAAGCTCTGAGTGGCTGCTGGGAGGAGGGGGCCTGTCTGGGGTGGTATCCGAGGCAACAGCGAGGCCAGGAGGAAGTGCCTCCTGGCTGCAGCCCGCCTGGCACCCGAGCCATTCTGGCTGTCATTCAGGCCTGCTGAAGCTTGCGGCTTCACTGACTAGCTACTGCCACATCCCCGACAGTAGCCTGGGCATCCGGCAGGGCATGGCATGGCCATAGAAAAGATGCCTGCTGTGCTGGCAACGGGAGAAAAAGAGAGACCAGCCAAGTGGCCTCATGGAGGCTTAGCTGGAGTCCTCCCTCACACACACAAGGTCAGGTTCAGCGGGGGCTTCAACCTCACGAGCAGAGAGCCAGGCGGCACCAGCCCGGAACCCCTGAGGACCCCCTGAGGACCCCCATACATGCCCTGGCTCTCCTCAGGGACCGAAGCTGAAAAGGTAGAAAGAGCCTTTAGGGGTAAACAGACCCTGCTGCTCCGTAACTCTGTGCCTTGGTTTCCCTGTCTGTTATGGACTCGCTGGGAGGACTTCTGAAAAGGTGTCCTTCATCTTCCCCTGGGCCTGGAATCTTACTGAAGACAAAAACACCTGCTAAGGGAGCAGCAGGAGCCGCCAGATGGGGCGACTCCCCAGGGTGGCGTGCTGGGAGGAAAGTGCTCTGACCCTAGGTGGGTTTCTGAGGCTCACAGGAGAAAGCAGATCCCACTGCATGGGGACTTGAATGGGGATCTGCACATCCCTCCCCTGCCATACATGTTCCCCACATTTGAGCATGTAACATCACCCCCTGGATGGCTTACGGAAACACATAACCTTGAGCCTTATAGATAGTAAGAGTGTCTGCTTTAGCAGGTCCAGAGTGCGGAGGGTAAGTCTGTGTTTCTAGCTCTAGGTGAGGCTCATGGTTTGGGTTCACAGACAACTCTTTGCAGACCACTGGCCTAGAGAAAGATTCTCAGCCCAGGATGTAGAGCTTTCTGTTCCAAATAGCCTCTGGGCAGAAGACAGCAATGGTATTTGGTACATGTGAGGAAAGCACACACACGGAGCATCCACACATTTAATGTTTCAAGGCAAGAGACACACAAAGAGTTAAGTCACTTAGTGAAGACAGGGACCTGCTTGCTCTACGGTACTCCCTGCATTGATCTTTCATTGCCCTAATACAAATTTCAAGAGAGAGAGGAAAAGGCCAGTGTGCAATTATAAGGAAGTTAAGAGAGGTCATCCCAAGCTCAGTGAGCCCCTTGCCAGCAACCAGCAGGAATAAGATGTCTGTAAGCTCAGGGCTGGAGAGATGGCTCAGCGGTTAACAGCACTGACTGCTCTTATGCAGGAGCCAGGTTCCATACCCAGCACCCACATGGTGGCTAACAACCATCTGTAACTCCAGTTCCAGGGGATCCAACACTTTCTTCTGACCTTGTCGGGCATTGAATGACATGGGTGGTCTTACATACATGCAGGCAATACACTCATACACATAAAATAAAATAATAAAATAATGTTTAAAAAATATTTCTGGGGGCTGGAGAGATGGCCTAGCGGTTAAGAGCGCCGACCACTCTTACAGAGGACCCGGGTTCGATCCCCAGCACCCACATGGCGGCCGAGAACCATCTGAAACTCCAATTCCAGGAGAACTCCAGTTCCAGGGGAATCCGACACCCTCTTCTGACCTCTGCGGCATTGCACGACACAGGTGCACAGACTTGCATGCAGACAGTACATTCATACACATACAGAAATAAATAAAATTAATAAAAAATTTTTAAAAATAAAAAATAGAAAGCAAAGGAAGGCTGGAGAGATGGCCTAGCAGCTGGGAGCACCAACCGCTCTTGCAGAGGACCCGGGTTCAATCCCCAGCACCCACATGGCGGCCGAGAACCATCTGAAACTCCAATTCCAGGAGAACTCCAGTTCCAGGGGAATCCGACACCCTCTTCTGACCTCTGCGGCATTGCACGACACAGGTGCACAGACTTGCATGCAGACAGTACATTCATACACATAGAGAAATAAATAAAATTAAAAAAAATATTAAAAAAAATTTTCTGTAGCCAGGTGTGGTGGTGCATGCCTTTAATCCCAGCACTCGGGAGACAGAGGCAGGTGGATCTCTGTGAGTTCAAGGCCAGCCTAGTCTACGTAGTGCGTTCCAGGCCAGCTAGAGCTAAAGAGAGACCCTGTCTCAAAAAGACAAAAAATTCTGTAAGCTCAAATCTGTCCCTTGATCCTCTCAGTTGTGGGAATTCCCATGAGCCCCCTCCCTTGAAAAGGCTCCTGGTTCCTGGTTCCTTCAGCTGGCTGATAACTAGTGGCTACTGAGCCTGACGGTCAGCCTGTTAGCTGAGGATAAGCAACAGGGGCTTCTGGTGACTGCTGAATATGTGACTGAGGCGTGGTCGCAGAGGCCAGCAGTGGTGACTAACAGTCACCATCACTGCCCACAGTGCCCAGAGTCATTTCCAGAGGCATCATTCCAACAACTCCTCCTCCTTCTCCTCTTCCTCTTCCTCCTCCTCATCCTCCTTCTCCTCTTCTTCTTCGTCCTCCTCCTCCTTCTCCTCCCCCTCATCCTCATCCTTGTCCCCCTCCTCTTTCTTTTCTTCGTTTTGACACAGGCTGGTTCTGAACTTGCTATGTAGCCCACAGACAACCTAAACTCCTGATTCTCCTGCCCTCTCTTCCCCAGGGCTGGATTGCAGACGTGCCACTCTGTCTAGTTTTACATGTGTTCTAGGAGTGGAACCCAGGCCTTTGTGCATGCCAGGTAAGCACTTTACCAACAGAGCTTCACCCCTAGCCTCTATTGTCCCAACTTCTAAGATGGTATCAAAACCCAGAGAACTCAAATATGGTGCTCGAGGCCACAAACCCAGAGCAGCTCTCCCAATTCCCAACCTCAGGTTTATTTCAATATTCTGTTTCCTCCTGAACTCTTTGTCACTATACACAGAAATTCAGGCCTCCTTGCCATCAGAGCCGTAACAACCAAAGTGCGGTAAGGAGGAAGAAAAAGGAACGTGACTAGGTGTCAGTTTTACTGTGACATTCTAAACCACATCCAACAACAGAAAGACCACTTCCAATTAAAAAAAGTCACATCTTGTTCCTAGCACTTGGGAGGCAGAGGCAGGCGGATCTTTGTGAGTTCAAAGCCAGCCTGGTCTACAGAGTGAGTCCCAGGCCAGCCAGAACGACAGGGAGACCCTGTCTCGAAAAAAAAAAAAAAAAAAAAAAAAAAAAAAAAAAGTCACATCTTGAAAAAAAAATCGTATCTTGGATGGGGCAATGGATAGTCATATGGTAGTCTGTTAATAATTGAACATTCTGTGCAGTCTTCAACCAGTTTCAAGGTCAAGGGAAACAGAAAATGTGTGAGTGTGTGTGTCTGTGTGTGTGTCTGTGTGTGTCTGTGTATCAGAGGACAGCATTATTTAGGAATTAGTCCCCTGGAGTGATCTGGGCTAGATTTCCGCTTCCAAAACAGGCCTTGGAAAGTTCTCAACAAGATAGCGCACAGGTCTCCAGCCTGCTTCACATTCCCGTGGCAAAGCGAAGACTCGAGCGCATGCTAGAGATGCTCCTTGCAGTGGCCAGCAGCTGCATCCACGTGGCTTGCCCAAGCTTAATCAAATCACACACAAAAAAGCTCCGGGAGCCAGGTGTGGTGGTTCACGGCTTTAATCCCAGCACTGGGAGGTGTGGGGTGTGGGGGTGTGGGGTGGGAGGGAGGTGCAGAGTCAGGTGGATCTTTGCGAGTTCAAGGCCATCAAGGCCAGCCTGGTCTACATAGCTAGTTCCAGGACAGCTAGCTGGGGCTACAGGGAGACCCTGTCTCAAAAATAAAAAAATAAAAATTAAAAAAAGCTCTGGGGATGTTTGAGATGAAAGGTGCCTCTTTACCTGTCCTGGATCAACCTCACTTGACAGAGGTAGGAAGTGAAGCCCAGAATTGAGGAGCTATGTACTAAAGGACATGCCCTGTCAGTGGCAGAGGTCGGACTGCAATCCCCGTCCCCACTCAGAGTAAGAAAGACAAATGGCTTTCCTTTCAAATCTGACCTAAAGGCTTCAGGATAATGGATCCACTGTGGGTGGCTACTTGAAAATGTAGTCGCAGGCTTCAAAATGACATAACTAGACTTCTACTTGCTAGGAGAGAGCAATACATTTCTTTTTTAATTTTATTTATTTCTGTATGTGTATCAATGTACTGTCTACATGCAAGTTTGTGCACCCATGTCGTGCAATGCTGCGGAGGTCAGAAGAGGGTGTCGGATTCCCCTGGAACTGGAGTTCTCCTAGAATTGGAGTTTCAGACGGTTCTCGGCTGCCATGTGGATGCTGGGGATCGAAGCCGGGTCCTCTGTAAGAGCGGTCAGCACTCAACTGCTAGGCCATCTCTCCAGCCTAAGCAACATATTTCTTATTTTTGCTGGGCATGAGTGCCAGTAATGCTGACACCTCGTTAGCTAAAAGGAGTATTCCATTTCACAAGTGTGCATGCCATAATAACACAACTGACAGTGCCTTTTGTGTGTGGTGGTGGGATATGTATTGCATGCACATGTTTGTGTCTGCGTGTGTGTACATGTGAGTGCAAGTGAATGTATGTATTTGCATGTGAAGGCCAGAGGTCAACATCAAGTTTTTTTCTCAGTCTCTTTCCACCTTATTTTTGGTCTTTTTTATTTTTTGGTCTTTTTTTTGAGACAGGGTCTCCCTGTAGTCCCAGCTGTCCTGGAACTCACTCTGTAGACCAGGCTGGCCTTGAACTCACAAAGATCCACCTGCCTCTGCCTCCCGAATGCTAGGATTAAAGGCGTGCGCCACCATACCCGGCTTCTACCTTATTTTTGAGATAGAGTCTCTTCTGAACTTAAAGTTCACCAGTTTGGCTACAGTCGCTGGCCAATGGCTCCAGGCATCTGCCTGCCTTCCCCCGCCCAGCACTGGAGTTACAGATGTGTACCAGTGTGCACAGCTTTTTCTGAAGGTGCCGTGGATTCAAAGTCAGGTCCTCAGGCTAACACAACTAGCACTTTACCAACTGAGTCATCTCCCAGTCCCAGGCTGTGATTTTTAAAGGAAATTGTTTTTCGTGTGTGTGTGTGTGTGTGTGTGTGTGTGTGTGTGCATATTTGTGTGTGCACAGGAGTACATATGTGCATTTGTCTATGGACACCAGAGGACAACTTTGGATAGTGTTCCTCAGGGTCCCAATACCTTTTTTGTCCTTTTTGAAGGACTTTCTCACTGGGTGTGGTGGCACACACCTTTAATTTCAGCACTTAGGAGGCAGAGGCAGGTGGATCTTTGTGAGTTCAAGGCCAGTCTGGTCTACAGAGTAAGTTCCAGGACAGCTGGGGCTACAGGGAGACCCTGTCTCAAAAAGACAAAAAAATTTTTTTCTCTTCTCTTTCCCCTTTAAAAAATTGTGTGTGCATGTGTGTGTGTGTGTGGGGGTGTGCATGTATGTGGGTGTGTACCACTTCTTGTGTCAAGACCAGAAAATAACTTGGGGGAGTTGGTTCTCTCCGTCCACCATGTGGTTCCTGGGGATCAAATTCAGGTCACAGGGCTTGCTGGCAAGCACTTTACCAGCTGAGCCATCTTACCAGCTCCACCTTATTTTTTTTAAGGCACAGTCTCTCACTGGCCTGGAACTCAGCAGGTGGGCTAGATTGACCCACCAGCAAGCCCCAGGATCCACTTGCCTCCAGCTCTCCAGCACGTGGGGTGACAGGGCACACAACTGTACTTGGCTCTTTTTACATGGGTGTTGGGGAATCAAACTCAGGTCCTCATACTTACAGGGCAAGCACTTTGCCAACTGAGACTTCTCCCCAACCCTGTACTTCCTTTTGAGCCTTTTAAAGCAGATAGAAAGGAGATAGATGATGATAGATAGATAGATAGATAGATAGATAGATAGGCAGATGATTGATAGAGGGATGGATGATAGATCATTTATTTTTTAATTAATTTATTATTTTTTATGTGTATGAGTGTACTGTCTGCATTTAGGTTGGTGCACCTGTGTTGTGCAATGCCACGGAGGTCAGAAGAGGGCCTCGGATTCCCCTGGAACTGGAGTTAAAGACGGTTCTTAGCCACCATGTGAGTGCTAGGGATCGAACCCGGTAGAGAGTAGTTGGTGCTTTTAACGCTGAGCCATCTCTCCAGCCCCAGATCATTTATTTTTATTTCATGTGTATATTTTGTTTGTATGTGCATAAGTGCACCACATGCATGTAGTGCCTACAGAGGCCAGAAGAGGGCATCAGATACTCTGGAACTGGAGTTATGGACAGCTACTATGTAGATGGTAGGAACTGAACCTGGGTCCTCTGCAAAAGTAGCCAGTGCTCTTAACTGCTAAGCCTTCTCTCTAGCCCCTTTTAATTACAAAGATGGACTGGCAAGTGGTTAGAAGATAGCCATTTAAAGTTGAAATACATGACATGACGTGACATGACATGTTAAGGGAAAGCAAGCTGACAATATTGTTTATAACTAGAGCCCCAACCAAGCCTTCAGAAAGCAAGCATTTTTCACCAGGAAGAAGCAAACTCAGAGCAATGGAGGATACTGCTATTAAAATGGATACTTAGGGCTGGAGGGATGGCCTAGCGGTTAAGGGCGCCGACTGCTCTTACAGAGGACCTGGGTTCGATCCCCAGCACCCACATGGCGGCCGAGAACCGTCTGAAACTCCAATTCCAGGAGAACTCCAGTTCCAGGGGAATCCGAGACCCTCTTCTGACCTCCGCGGCATTGCACGACACGGGTGCACAGACTTGCATGCAGACAGTACATTCATACACATACAGAAATAAAAAAAAATATATAAAAAAAAATTCCAAGCAAATGGCTCTAAGAAGCAAGCAAGTGATATAATTCCAACATCTGACAAAATAGACTTTACAATGAAGTAATCAGAAGAGATAAAGAGGGTCACTTCATTTTAATCAAAGAACAATCAATAAAGATGATATTACAATCAGAACATGTATGCAGCAAATTTTATTAAAACCAGGAATATAAAACAAAGATTTACCCCAAGGCAGTAATAGTAGGCAACTCCCTTCTGAGCTCCCAGCAACCCCCTCCAACCGATGTTACAGCTCGATTTGCCCTGTTGGGTCAGTTATTGCTCATCCATTTTTCTCACTGGCCTCTGAAGTTGTCATTATTATCGCTCTTCCATGTTTATGGGGTTTTATTTGTCTTCTTGAGACAGGGTCTCCCTGTAGCCCCAGCTGTCCTGGAACTCACTACATAGATCAAGCTGGCCTTGAATTCACAGAGTTTCCCCTGCCTCTGCTTCCCAAGTGCTGGGANAGGGAAGGGAGGGAAGGGAGGGAAGGAAGGGAAGGAAGGGAAGGAAGGGAAGGAAGGGAAGGAAGGGAAGGAAGGGAAGGAAGGGAAGGAAGGGAAGGAAGGGAAGGAAGGGAAGGAAGGGAAGGGAAGGAGAAAGAAGGAAAGGAAGGAGAAAGAAGGAAAGGAAGGAGAAAGAAGGAAAGGAAGGAGAAAGAAGGAAAGGAAGGAAAGGAAGGAGAAAGAAGAAAGAAAGAAAGAAAGAAAGAAAGAGAAAGAAAGAAAGAAAGAAAGAAAGAAAGAAAGGAAAGATAGGAAAGATAGGAAAGATAGGAAAGATAGGAAAGATAGGAAGAGATAGAGACTACATATTAGGAAGGGGGAGATGGAGAGAGAGCTCAGCAGTTAAGAGCACTGGCTGCTCTTACAGAAGAACTGGGTTCAATTCCCAGCATCCACGTGGTAGCTAATGACTGTCTTTATCTCCAGTTCTAGTTTCTGACCTCCTTGGACATTGTTGGACATGGGTGCACTTACACACATGCATATACATACTCATATACATAAAATTGCTTACACACATAAAATTACTTACACACATGCATATACATACTCATACACATAAAATTGCTGGACATGGGTGCAGTTACACACATGCATATACATACTCATACACATAAAAAATAAATAATATATGTTTAAAAAACAGGCTACGGTTTCACCGAACAAGACATCAACTTGCATCCACTCAATGTGCCTATAATGGGAAGATATCAACAGGCCACTGAAGACTCTTCTTTCCTTACACTGAGGATTTAAACACTGTGGTCCCAAATGGGCTTCTCACATTTACCAGCTGCAATCTACTACTCTGACCTTTGCTCCTGAAAGGAGGTCTGAGTACATCCCCAGGTCCCCAAACAAGCTGGGGCTGGCCCTTGGCCAAGTCCTTGGCCCATTCATACACCAGCCCATAGTGCTCGGGGATGGCAGTTCCTTAACTACTCCACTCTCTACAGATCCATAAGGGAACGTCTCATCCCCTCTGCCCAGTCCCTTCGTTTCTGGCTCCAGGCTAGGTTGAGTGGGGTAGTCAATCTCTCCTGATAAACCCAGTGCTCCCCTCCAGCCTCTTGTCAGTGACACTAACTAAATGTCAGCACTTGTACAGCCCTTTCAGGAAGCTGGTAGCTGCAGCACACCAGAGTCATGGCTTGGTCTGAGCTCAGTATTTTATTCTCACACAAACAGAACAGAGCAAAGCCTATCAAACATTTCCAGTATCAGCGACCACCCCTCAGCACAAAGCCAGCAGGCCCGCAAGGAGGCAGAGGAAAGCAGACTCCTCCTTCTTCCCCGGCCCTCCTTTCTGTAGCAACCACACTGGCTTTAGCTGAAAAACAAATTGTCCTGGAATTCTTGGCATTGGAGCAAACATGTCAGCTCCCTGGTTACGCCTTCGTCACTGCTCAAAGTACCACACACTTTAACCTTCCTGCTCTCTCCATAGGCCTGCGTTTGTCCTGTCTCCAGGAAACTTTATATGTTGTCTAAACTGAGCATCCCAGCAGGCTGCAAGGCCAGCGGCAGCTCTGAATTCAGAATGTTGACAAGCTCCTACCTGGATCCGCACCACCAGCCTGAAACTCAGCCCGTCTGTGCAGAAACAGGAGTCCAGCCACGTGGCACACAGCTTTTTAAACTGCTTTTTCAAATTGCTACCGTCAGCATTGAGAAACTTCCCCAGCAAAGGAACTGAAAAGGGAATGATGTCGGAGCCAGGCACGGCGAGGCATGCCTGGACTCCCAGTGCTCCGAAGGCAAAGGCAGGAGGGTAATGAGTTCAAGGCCAGCCGGGGCTACGCAGTGAGCTCAAGGCCAGCTGTGCTATGTAAGGAGATCTGTCTCAAGAAGTAAATAGCTGGGCCTAGTGGTACATAACTTTAATCCAAAGGCGAGGCAGGCAAATTTCCGTGAGTTCAAGGCTAGCTTGGTCTACATACTATGTTTCAGGGCAGTCAGTGTTACACAGTAAGACCCTGTCTCTAAACAAAACAATCAAAAAATAAATAAATAGGAAAAATTTGGAGCTGAAGAGATGGCTCAGCAGTTAAGAGCACTGATTGTTCTTGCAGAAGGCCCATGTTTGATTTCCAGCACTCACATGGCGGCTAACAACTGTCTATAACTCTCATTCCAGGGGATCTGACACCTTCTTCTGACCTATGGGCATTGTACAACATGCATGCAACCAATATACTTGTACACATAAAAACTAAATAACATATGTACATAAATTTTTTAAAAGAAAATTTTATCTAACAGGAAACAGGTTCAAGCAGAACCCTCAGCCCATATAAGCAATCCTCCAAGGCTCAACCAAGTTATGAGTCAACTGATTTACCATTCGGCCAGTAGTCCACTGCACAGATCCACTGGTCACTGGAGTCACATCAGGCTCCATTGTCAGGAAGGAAGCCAGGACATACTCACAGTAGCACCTGCACTGAAAAGAGCAAGGTGCACTGATGTGATTTGCATCAAACTAAAGGTTGTGGTAGACCGTGCATGTGACGAAGGAATCCACAGCACTGGTGATGCCATCTCCAAGGCAGGCAACTGAGCAGATGGTAGAAGGGGCTCTGCCTTCCTCCCTTGGCAGCTCTGAACCACCTGCATGTATAATCTTTCCAAAGCAAAATAAGATGTTTTGAATGAAGAATGCTTTCATTTTTTTTCTGCTATGTGCCTCTAAAGAGCATATAATTTTTTACTTATTTACTTTAAAAATATTTTATTTTTATATTGTGTGTATGACTGTTTGTCTGCATATATTCAAGTACAGTGCCTGTGGAGGCCAGAAGGGGAAGTCAGATCCCCAAGAACTGGAATTATTGATGGTTGTCAGCCTCCATGTGGGTGCTGGGAACTGAACCCGGGTCCTCTGCAAGAGCAGCCAGTGCACTGAACCCCTGAGCCATCACTCCAGCCCCTGATTTATTTTAATTATGTGTATGTCTGGATATTTATAGTATGAGTACAATTCTTGCAGAGGCCAGAGGTGTCAGGTGGTTGTGATCTGCCTGACATGGATGCTGAGAACAGAACTTGGGTCCTCTGCAACAATAGTATACACTTATTTTTTTTGGTCTTTTTGAGACAGGGTCTCCCTGTAGCCTCAGCTGGCCTGGAACTCACTATGTAGACCAGACTGGCCTTGAACTCACAGAGATCCACCTGCCTCTGCCTCCCAAGTGCTAGGATTAAAGGTGTGTGCCACCACGTCTCAGTACATACTCTTAACTGCTCAGCCATCTCTCCAGCCCTTATTTACTTCTATTTTATGTCTATGAATGTTTGATCTGCATGTATGTAAACAGATGTATTTACCACATATATGTATTGCCTGAAAAGGCCAGAAAAGGATGTTGGCATCCTCTAGAACTGGAGTTACAGATTGTTAGTGGCCATGTGGGTGCTGAGAATTGAATCTGGGTCCTCTGCAAGATAAGCTGGTACTCTTAACTGCTGAGCCATCTCTCCAGCCCCATAATCATTTTTTTCTTTTTATTTTTTATTTATTTAATTTTTTTTTGGTCTTTTTGAGACAGGGTTTTTGTGGGGTTTTTTGTCTTTTTGAGACAGGGAAATATTTTTTAATTTTATTTATTTCTATATGTGTATGGATGTACTGTCTGCATGCAGGTTTGTGCACCCGTGTCATGCAATGCCATGGAGGTCAGAAGAGGGTCTCGGATTCCCCTGGAACTGGAGTTCTCCTGGAATTGGAGTTTCAGACGGTTCTCGGCTGCCATGTGGGTGCTGGGGATCGAACCCAGGTCCTCTGTAAGAGCGGTCGGCGCTCTTAACCGCTAGGCCATCTCTCCAGCCCCATTTTTTTCTTTTTAAAGAGGAGGGCTGGGGGCTGGAGAGATGGCTCAGCGGTTAAGAGTGCTGACTGCTCTTGCAGAGGACTCGGGTTCGATTCCCAGCACCCACATGGCAGCTGAGAACCGTCTTTAACTCCAGTTCCAGGGGAACCCGACACCATCTTCTGACCTCTGCGGCATTGCATGACATGGGTGCACAAACCTATGTGCAGACAGTACATTCATATACATACAAAATAAATAATAAAGAGGAGGGCTGGAGCTAGAGCACAGTGGCAGAGCACTAGTCTAGCATGTGTAAGAGACTGGGTGCAAGGCAAAGTACAGAAGGCAATGTGTGTGGGGAATACCCGCTAAATGTATGTGCCTCTACAAACACTCCAGAAAACTCAAGTCTGAATAGTGGGTCCTTCTGGAGAACGGGAGGTTTTTCATTTACAGGGCATGAATTGCTTTGTTTTCAAGTGGCAGTACTACTTTTATGCTTTTTATTTTAAAAGCCAGGTGAGCCATCCTTATAAATTACAGCTTTGCATCACATAAGAATCATTGTGCTCGCAATTCATCTCTCTGTTTCCTGTCCAATACGCTTTCCACCATGCCTTCCCTGCGGTGATGGTCTGTACCTTCAAACTGTGAGCAAAAATAAAGCTTCCTTCCTTCCTTCCTTCCTTCCTTCCTTCCTTCCTTCCTTCCTTCCTTCCTTCCTTCCTTCCTTCCTTCCGAGAGAAGAGGAAAGGCAGGAGGGACGGAGAGAGGGAGGGAGGGAGGAAAGAAAGAAAGAATCATTGCATCATTGAACTCTCCCTTCATTCTGCCCACGTTTGTCAGCTCTACTTCCCAGGGACAAAAACTCCATGGAAAAAACCTGGAAGGAATGAAATGATGAAGAAAATGGCAACCTTGTGTTATGGCAACCTTGTGTTACAGCAACCAAGGACAAAATCATGTAAGAGTGAGCACCGACCTTCCCGAGTCAGCACAGAAGTGCCATTTGAGAAACAACTCTTAAGTAGCTCAGATGTGGTAGAATGACCTTATCAGAGACATTTTCAACATGTAAGGAAGAAAGCCACCTTCTCTGAGGTCAGATGGTCAATGTCTACCATGAGGGCATGGATTGTACAGGGGAACTCAAATTGTTCAGCTTGGTTGGCAAGCATTTTTACCAGCTCACAGGCCCTCAACCTATGATTTTTAAAATACATTTTATATGAGCTAGTCTCATATAACAATTTACTAGATGAGCCAAGCATGGTGGTGCACACCTTTAATCCCAGCACTCAGGATGCAGAGTCAGGCGGATCTCTCTGAGGTCAAAGCCAGCCTGGTCTACATAGTAAGTTCCAGGTCAGCTGGGGCTAAAGGGAGACCCTGTCTCAAAACCAAAGCTCACTTAGGGAAGAAGCCAGTCTCATGAAGATAGGGCAAACATGACTGGGTGTTTACTGTGGGGAAGAGAGTGGATATTCTGACATGACAGAAGTTACAAACCACTTTCCTTTGAGGACAGACCCTTGGTTTGGCAAGTTCCTGGACTGGACTTTCCTTTCAAATTACCCACTTTTCCAATACGATGTGACTTCTAAAGAAAGATGGCTTGACTGATTTAAGATCATCAAATATGGCCTGAGAGATGGCTCAGGGGTTAAAGGCACTTGGCACCAAGTCTGACAACCTGTTTGAGCCAGGGGATATGGCAGAAGTAACTTCCACAAGTTGTGCTCTGACCTCCACACATGCCCCACCTCACCAAATAAATGCTTAAAAAAAAAAAAATCTAACAAAAATCAGAAGGGAGAAGACAAAGCATATGTATTCCAAAGCCCCTCCACCATGGTCTAAGCCACTCCATGTTATCCCCAAAGATGGACTGGGCTCTGTGAAGCGGCAAGCACAAACTACTCAAAGTCACTTCCAGCCCATACCTGCTAGAGCAACGAGAAAATGCAAAAATTGATGCTGACGAGTGCAGCTGTTGATAAATCTGATGATGTGGTTCTTGAGTCTTTGGAACTGGTTTGCAGGGGAGTTTGGAGTCTAGTGAAGCCCTAGAATACTGTGTGTGAAGGGAATTTAGGGGGCCATTCTGGTGGGAGTTTGGAAGACCAGAATGGGAGTAGAAATGTGGACATAAAAATAAATAAAAGCTCACAAGGCTTCAGGGAGAATGAGGAACCGAGTGAGAGGCCATTTGTGTTAGATTCCTGCAAAGATTCTGGCTATACTCCCATTTCCTAAAGATTTGGGTGAGGTGAATTTATGAGGAACGATCTAATGGGGGAGGTGTGGCAGACATGGATGGGGTCTAACTTTGATTAAGAGCTGTTGTATAGGGACTGGAAAGATGGCCTAGCGGTTGAGAGCACCGACTGCTCATGCAGAGGACCCGGGTTCGATCCCCAGCACCCACATGGCGGCTGAGAATGGTCTATAACTCCAATTCCAGGAGAACTCCAGTTCCAGGGGAGTCTGACGCCCTCTTCTGACCTCAGTGGCGTTGCACGACACGGGTGCACAAACCTACATGCAGACAATACATTCATACAAATAAATAAATAAATAAATAAAATAAATAAAAATTAAAAAAAGAACTGTTGTATGAAATGTACAAAAGCTCAATGAAAAACATTTTTTTAGAAATAGGATAATTTGCGGCTGGAGAGATAGCCTAGGGGTTAAGAGTACTGACTGCTCTTGCAGAGGACCCGGGTTTGATCCCCAGCACCCACATGGCGGCCATCTTTAACTCCAATTCCAGGAGAACTCCAGTTCCAGGGGAATCCGAGACCCTCTTCTGACCTCCGTGGCATTGCACGACACGGGTGCACAGACCTACATGCAGACAGTACATTCATACACATACAAAAAATAAATTAAATTAAAAAAAAAATAGGATAATTTGTTTGGCAGAGGTAATTTCAAGACAGCATAGCATTCATGTTGTACCATGACTGTATCAGATTTAGAGTCAGAATTCAGAGCAAAAGACAGAGCAGAAAGATATGAAAAACATGTAGTTCTAGACAGTCTCAGAAAGGTGTTGCAGATACCATTAAAAAGCCAAGCATGGGGCTAGAGAGGTGGCTCAGTAAAAGCACCAGCTGCTCTTGTAAAGGATCCAGGTTCAGTTCCTAGCACCTACATGGTGGTTAATAACCACCTGCAATTTCAGTTTCAGGGGATCCAATGTTCTCTTCTGGCCTCTAGGCATTGTACATACATGGTACACTTACACGCATGCAAACAAAACACTCATACACATAAAACTAAACATATATTTTAAAAGCAGCAGCAGTAGCCAAGAACTTTGCCCTGAAATAATAGGAAAGGTGCCCTGGGGACAAGACCCTAATTATCAAAGGCTCCGAGTTGGGCTGGAGAGATGGCTCAGCAGTAACAGTACTTACTGCCTATCAAGAGGACCAGAGACAAGATCCCAGTACCCATGTTAGGTAGTTCACAAATGCCTATACCTCTACCTACAAGGGAACCGACATCCTTTTCTGGACTCCATGGGTGTACTCACACACACAATAAAAATAAAAGTAAATTAAAATAGCATTCACCGGCTAGAGAGTTGGCCTAGCGGTTAAGAGCACCGACTGCTCTTGCAGAGGACCCGGGTTTGATCCCCAGCACTGACATGGCGGCTGAGAACTGTCTGTAACTCCAATCCCAGGAGAACTCCAGTTCCAGGGGAATCCGACACCCTCTTCTGACCTCTGTGGCATTGCACGACACGGGTGCACAAATCTACATGCAGACAGTACATTCATACACATGAATAAATAAAATAATAAAAATAGCATTCATGCCTTTTTTTAAAGGGGGGTGGGGGCAGGGAGGCTCCAGGTTATAACCTACAAATCCATTCGAAAAAGTTTCATTTAAAAGGAGAGGGCAAACCGGGCATGGTGGTGCACGCCTTTAATCCTAGCACTTGGGAGGGCCTTTAATCCTAGCACTCGGGAGGCAGAAGCAGGCGGATCTTTGTGAGTTCAAGGCCAGCCTGGTCTACAGAGTGAGTTCCAGGACAGCTGGGGCTACAGGGAGACCCTGTCTTGAAAAGACAAAAAAATAAATAAATAAAAAATAAGTAAAAGGAGAGGGCAAGCCAGGCATGGTGGCGCACACCTTTAATCCTAGCACTCAGGAGGCAGAGGCAGGTGGATCTTTGTGAGTTCAAGGCCAGCCTGGTCTACAGAGTGAGTTCCAGGACAGCTGGGGCTACAGGGAGACCCTGTCTCGAAAAGACAAAAAATAAATAAAAAATAA
>VZQC01005960.1:1868470-1918266 GCA_009823505.1 Rhizomys pruinosus
CTCCTCCTCCTCCTCCTCCTCCTCCTCCTCCTCCTCCTCTTACTTTTTTTTTCCTCTTCAGTTTTTTGAGACAATATCTCAGTATATAACCCTGGCTAGCCTGGTACTTTCTAGCCCAGGTTAGTCTCTTAAGTGTGGCAATCTTCTGCCTTGGCCTCCCAAGTGCTAGGACATTTGGCCTTTACCTGGATCTTGATTTAAACAATTCAACCATTTAGAAAAAGCATGAGAAATGTGGAGACATTTTCATGTTGATTACCTGACACATTATGGGGCTGCTAATAACTTTTCTGATATTGTGCTTTTTAAGTCTTTTTCTTTTTTTTTTTTTAAGAAAGCATTTTTTTCCTTGTCTTTATTTATTTTTTATGTGCATAAATGTACCCTCTGCATGTAGGTTTGTGTACCCATGTTGTGCAATGCTGTGGAGGTCAGAAGAGGGTGCCAGATTCCCCTGGAACTGGAGTTAAAGACGGTTCTCAGCCGCCATGTGGGTGCTGGGAATTGAACCCACGTCCTCTGCAAGAGCAGTCAGCGCTCTTAACCACTAGGCCATCTCTCTAGCCCCAAGTCTTTTTCTTTTTTTGGTCTTTTTTTTTTTAATCCCAAGTGTTGGGATTAAAGGTATGCACTACCATGCCTAGCTAATCATGTTTTTAATCACTGTTATATATAAAGAGCAATTATAACACATATCATGTTAAAAAAACAAAAAATAAGCCAAGTGTGGTGCCACACGACTTTAATCCTAGCACTTGGGAGGCAGAGGCAGGAGGATCTCTATGAGTTCAAGGCCAGCCTGGTCTACAGAGTGAGTTCCAGGACAGCTGAGGCTACAGGGAGACCTGTCTCGAAAAAACAAAAACAACAACAACCAAATACTACTACTACTACTACTACTAATAATAATAATAAAAAACAGCCTGTTACACTGAGAACCTAGTCTCCCATTCTGTTTCTTAAAAAGCATCAACTTAGGGGCTAGAGAGATAGCGTAGCGGTTAAGAGCACTGACTGCTCTTGCAGAGGACCCGGGTTCGATCCCCAGCACCCACATGGTGGCTGAGAACCATCTGTAACTCCAATTCCAGGAGAACTCCAGTTCTAGGGGAATCTGAGACCCTCTTCTGACCTCTGCGGCATTGCACAACATGGGTGCACAAACCTACATGAAGACAATACATTCATACACATAAATAAATAAAATAAAAATAAAAGTAAATTAAAAAGTATCAACTTAAGGAATTTGTCTAATAGAGGAAATAAGATCTTAAAAAAAACTCCTGGGGCTGGAGAGATGGCTCAGCGGTTAAGAGTGCCGACCACTCTTGCAGAGGATCTGGGTTCGATTCCTAGCACCCACATGGCAGCTAAGAACTGTCTTTAATTCCAGTTCCAGGGGAATCCGACACCCTCTTCTGACCTCCGGAGCATTGCACAACATGGGTACACCAACCTACATGCAGACAGTACACTCATACATATAAAAAAATAATTTAGGGGCTGGAGAGATGGCCTAGCGGTTAAGAACACCAACTGCTCTTGCAGAGGACCTGGGTTCCATCCCCAGCACCAACATGGCGGCTGAGAACTGTCTGTAACTCCAGTTCCAGGGGAATCCGATACCCTCTTCTGACCTCCTCGGCATTGCACGACACGGTGCACAAACCTGCATGCAGACAGTATATTCATACACATACGAAAATAAAAATTTAAAAACATAATTAAAAAAATAAAAAAATAATTTAAAAAAAATTGAAAAAAACAAAAACAAAAACAAAAAAAAACTCCTGGGCTGGGCATGGTGGCACACACCTTTAATCCTAGCACTTGGGAGGAAAAGGCAGGCAGATCTCTAAGTTAGAAGGCAGTCTGATCTACAAAGAGAGCTCCAGGCCAGCAGGGACTAAAGGGAGACCTGTCTCAAAAAGATTAAAAAAAAAAAGAAAAAAGGTTTTTACATTTTCAAATGTTGAAACTATAGAGAGGAGGGAGGGGGGGAGAGGGAATCTGACAGAAATCATATGTAACCTACAAAACCTAAAATAGCCGGGCGTGGTGGCGCACGCCTTTAATCCCAGCACTTGGGAGGCAGAGGCAGGCGGATCTCTGTGAGTTCAAGGCCAGCCTGGTCTACAGAGTGAGCTCCAAGCCAGCTGGGACTAAAGGGAGACCCTGTCTCAAAAATACCAAAACAAAAAAAAAACCCTTAAAATAGAAATATTAATTGGCCTTTTATGGAAAAATAATCAGACTCCTGATTTACACAGAACAAACTAAAATAATCAAGATATCATCCAAGATGATTTCAGTATAGACAGTGGATCTGCCTATCTGACCAACCTATAGGCTAACCAACCCACCAACCCACATTTTGGCTGCTCTCCCATGTCCCACCTGATGCTTCCATATCTCGGCCTTCTGGGCACCTCTTTTGTCTGTCTCCAAGGAGAAAGGCTCAGCTTGAGTCACGTTCTTTACCTTTTTCTCTGGCAGGTTAATGGTGTCAAAATGGGGCAAGGGAAGTGCTTTGAACTTGGGTACCTAATAGAGAAGAAAGAGTAAGATTTAAAATAAACTCTCAGCAAGGAGAACAGGGACATCTGCCCTGCAGAGAACATCAGATTGCATTGACCTCTTCAGCATCTCTCCACCTTCAGGTCTCTCAATAAAATGGTTTGATCACATAGGAAAAAATAAAGAACTATTTCATTGTGTCAGGCATGGTGGTATAAACCTGTAACCCGGGGCTGGAGAGATGGCTCAGTGGTTAAGAGCGCCAAATGCTCTTGCAGAGGACCCAGGCTCAATTCCCAATACCCAACATGGTAGCTAAGCTGGGCACTTGGGAGGCAGAGGCAAGTGGATCTCTGTGAGTTCAAGGCCAGCCTGGTCTATAGAGTGAGTTCCAGGCCAGCTGGGGCTATAGGGAGACCCTGTCTCAATCAATCAATCAATAAAAGTTTTAAAAAAAGACAAAGAACAGCCTGGCGTGGTGGCGCACGCCTTTAATCCTGGCACTTGGGAGGCAGAGGCAGGCAGATCTTTGTGAGTTCAAGGCCAGCCTGGTCTACAGAGTGAGTTCCAGGACAGCTGGGACTACAGGGAGACCCTGTCTCGAAAAGACCAAAAAAAAAAAAAAGATGGAAAATTCCACTGGCCTCCTTCTGTCCCTTCATGTTCATATTGGAACATACCTCTGTATCAGCCAGGCAGTTCACAATTCCACCTTAACCTTCTCTTCCTACCTGTGCAAAGTCTTAAAGCCAGTCACCGGTTAGACTCTAGGCCTTTGTCCTCTATTCCTGACTGTGTACATGTTCCTAAGCATGTGTGATCTTACAGACTCCCAGNTCTCTCTCTCTCTCTCTCTCTCTCTCTCTCTCTCTCTCGGTTGGTTTTTAGTCAGGGTTTCCCTATAGCCCCAGCTGGCCTTGAACTCAGAGATGTTTTAAACATTTTATTTATTATGTACATATATTATGAATGTATTGCCTGCATATATGTAAGTGCACCTTTGTCGTACAATTCCTGCAGAGATTCAAAGAGGGTGTCAGATCCCCTGGAACTGGAATTACAGATGGTTATTAGTTACCATGTGGGTGCTGGGAATCAAACCTGGGTGCTCTATAAGAGCAGCTAGTGCTTTTTTTTTTTTTTTTAAATTTTTGTACGTGTATGAATGTACTATCTGCATGCAGGTTTGTGCACCCGTGTCGTGCAATGCCAGAGAGGTCAGAAGAGGGTGTCGGATTCCCCTGGAATTGGAGTTCTCCTGGAATTGGGAGTTAAAGACGGTTCTCAGCTGCCATGTGGGTGCTGGGGATCGAACCCGGGTCCTCTGCAAGAGCAGTCGGCGCTCTTAACTGCTAGGCCATCTCTCTAGTCCCAAGAGCAGCTAGTGCTTTTAACTACTAAGCCATCTCTCTAGCCCTAGTAAGTTCTATATAAAATTCCCTTAGCCCCGGGGCTGGAAAGATGGCCTAGTGGTTAAGAGCGCCGGCCGCTCTTACAGAGGACCCGGGTTCGATCGCCAGCACCCACATGGCGGCTGAGAACCATCTGAAACTCCGGTTCCGGGAGAATTCCAGTTCCAGGAGAATCCGACACCCTCTTCTGACCTCTGCGGCATTGCACGACATGGGTGCACAAACCTACATGCAGACAGTACACTCATACACATACAAAAAAAAAAAACATTCCCTTAGCCCCATAGACAACAAAATTTTAGGGGGAAAAAAAAAAAATTCCCTTAGCCAAGTTTGGTGGCCTGTGACTGTAATCCCAGTACTTGGGAGGCAGAGGCAAGAAGACCAACACAGATTTTCAAAGTCAGACTGGTCTACATAGCAAGGAAAATAGAAACAGTCCCTTTGAGAGATTAAATTACAGAAACGAAACACCTACCTCCCCTTTCTGCATTTCTTTTATTTTCTTTTCTTTCTGTAACTGCCGTTCTTTGTCCCGAGAATCAAAAGAGAAAGGGCAGACTTCCACATTTCTTGCTTCTGGAATGTGGGGCTTA
The DNA here is from genome assembly GCA_009823505.1 of Rhizomys pruinosus. Taxonomy (NCBI): domain Eukaryota; kingdom Metazoa; phylum Chordata; class Mammalia; order Rodentia; family Spalacidae; genus Rhizomys; species Rhizomys pruinosus. The sequence continues at coordinate 1,872,996 of VZQC01005960.1, forward strand.
TAAGGTACCCCATAATGTGGCACAGGTTGTGCTCTTATCACTACTGGTTCTTCCTCTTCCTCATCTTCTCTTGTAGGCATTCGGATTCTGTTCTTCAATGTAAAAGCTGGTGATTTGGGGATAGTGACTGGAAGTACCTTCTTTTCTGGAACACCCACCACATCTTCCAAGATCTTAGTAGGGCAAGGTTTGGAATGAAATTCAAAATGTTCATCCTCTGGTTTCTTCTTTGACTCTCGATCCCGGATCCGTTTCTCAATTTCCAAATCAAAACCGACAGGCTGAGTAGGTGGCTTCACAGGTGGCTTCTTGGGCAAGAGGGACCCACCTTCAAGAATTCTAGGATCAAGTTCCCGTGCTTTAAATTTGTATTGTTGCCGTTNGGAACTCACTCTGTAGACCAGGCTGGCCTTGAACTCACAAAGATTCGCCTGCCTCTGCCTCCCAAGTGCTAGGATTAAAGGCATGTGCCACCACGCCCGGCTTTAGCTTCCTTTTCTATCTGAGAGAGCGAATGGTAAAGTCAGCTACCACAGCACTGTGAAAACATCTGGTAAAGGACTAACATAATCACTCTTAAATGATCTTAAGTTTTTCACAGGAATGTTAGAATAACTAAATGAATTCTGACAGTATGAATAAAATGAGGAACAGAAGGTACTAAGAAGCATACATACATCTTACCCTCTCGGATTCAGACTCCAGACTCCACTGAACCATGTGACTGGAATTAATAGTTGCCAAACCCAAAATAGGACCAAGTAAGTTGTTTGGGTTGAAGCTAGTAACATAAGATTACCATGAATTTTTGTTTCAAATGAACCTATAAAAAGGTTTATGTGGAGATCTGCTATAAAATTACCCTAAGTCTGGATATTTATAGATAAAATGGGAGCTGTAATAAGAAGCTAGTATGATCAATGACAGTTTACATAATACAGTCCTGTGAACCACACAATTACATTTGTGACCCTTGGGTTATCAAAGGCAGTACAATGTAACTGCTTAGTAGATATTTTAAAAGTCCTTCACTGGGGCTGGAGAGATGGCTCAGGAGTTAAGTCCATTAACTCCTAATGCACAGGACTTGGGTTCAGTTCTCAGCACCTACATGGCAGCTAACAACCATCTTAACTCCAGTTCCAGGGGATCCAATGCCCTCGTCTGACCTCCACAGGCATTGCACAGCATAGATGCATTTACATACATGCAGGCAATACACTCATATACATAAAAAAAAGTCCCTCACTGAACAGCAGCAGTAACTAATAACTCAGGCAAAATAAAATGCAGGCTTGGCAACTCTTGACCCATGGTACAAGCCTATATTTAACTTTCCTCACTGTTTTCATAAATTAGAATCAGTTATGAATGAAAGCAAAAATATTCACACCTAACAGTTACTCTGCTCTCAAAAGAATAAAAAAAAAAAAAAAGATCAAACATTAATATTATTCTTTTTTTTTTTTTTTTTTGTCTTTTTCGAGACCAGGGTCTCCCTGTAGCCCCAAGCTGTTTTCCTGAACTCACTCTGGTAGACCAGGCTGGCTTTGAACTCACAAGATCCGCCTGCCTCAGCCTCCCAAGATGCTAGGATTAAAAGGCGCTGCGCCACCACGCCCGGCTTTTCATATTATTCTTAAAGACAACGCCAGACAAGGACTTATTGCTTTGGTCTCCCATTAAGTTTAAGGAATTGAAGAACTTGAGGCCGGGCGTGGGGGTGGCGCACGCCTTAATCCTGCACTTGGGAGGCAGAGGTTTAGCGTGAATCTTTGTGAGTTCAAAGCCAGCCTGGTCTACAGAGAATGAGTTCCAGGACAAGCTGGGGTGCTACAGGGGACCCTGTCTCAAAAAGGACAAAAAAAAAAAAAAAAAAAAAAAAAAAGAATTTGAAGACTTAAGCTGACAAGCAGAGGAAAAAAGAAATGTCCTTCTCCAAAGGAATCACCTCATCTTCTCTTGTAGGCATTCGGATTCTGTTCTTCAATGTAAAAGCTGGTGATTTGGGGATAGTGACTGGAAGTACCTTCTTTTCTGGAACACCCTGGAAGGAATAGACAGGCCAATGAGGCATTGCAGAACAATCTTCAACATGTTACATAAAGATTAAAACCTAGGACAAAAAGACAGTTGAGCGGGTCAAGGTACTTGCTGCCCAAGCCTGACAACCTGTATTCGATCCTCAGAACCCACAATGGAAGAATCAACCCCAAAGTTGTCCTTTGAGGACATTATGGTGAGCACTACGTCATGAACATACCAGCACTTCTCATACATACATACATACATACATACACACACACACAGACTACTAATAATAAACAATAAAAGAGGAAAAGTAAAACCCTTTCTTCCTTTTTCATTTTTGCTTTTTGAGACAGGGTCTCCCTGTATCTACAGCTGGCCTGCCTCTGCCTCCACAGTACCAGGATCAAAGGCGCACGTGCTACAACACCTGGATTATTATTTTTTTTTTTTGGTCTTTTCGAGACAGGGTCTCCCTGTAGTCCCAGCTGTCCTGGCATTCGCTCTGTAGACCAGGCTGGCCTTGAACTCATAAAGATCCGCCTGCCTCTGCCTCCCAAGTGCTAGGATTAAAGGCGTGCGCCACCACACCCGGCTAACACCTGGATTTTAAACATACCTTTCTTTTTCTTTTAGTCTTTTTTAAACAGGGTCTCCCTTTAGTGCCAGCTGGCCTGGAGCTCACTATGGAAACCAGGCTGACCTTCAACTCAGAGATTGGCCTGTCTTTTTCCCCGAGTGCCAGGATTAAAAGGTGTGTGAAACCAAGACTGGCTCTAAAAATACCTTTCTTAAAGCAAAGTTCAGGAGGCTGGAGAGATGGCTCAGTGGTTAAGAGCAACGATTGCTCTTGCACAGGACCCGGGTTCGATTCCCAGCCCCCACATGGTGGCTAAGAACTATCTTTAACTCCAGTTCCAGGGGAATCTGACGCCCTCTTCTGACCTCCTTGGCAATGCACAACAGGGTGCACCAACCTATGTGCAGACAGTACACTCATGCACATAAAAAATAATAAATAAATAAATTTAAAAAAAAAGAGGAGGGAATCCGATTTCAAGAAACAGAAGTTTTTCATAAGTTTAATCTTTAAGCTCCTTGAGACCCAGGATGCTGCCATTTGCATTCCTTCCGTCCACAGTACCTACAGGGCCGGTGCTGAGTGAACACACAGTGGTTACCAACACGTACCTGCTTAGACAGTGGTCTATTCCACCAGCCTGTACAAACTTTGAGGAAAAGGGCCAATCTTATTCCATCTTCGAATTCTTGGTGTCTAACTATGGACACAGACTGGCACATGTCAACTTGTACTGTCAACTCACTGAGCCTGCACCTGTGCCATGAGGGTCGATCTGAGGGTCACTCTGTGAGGGTCACTATTCGAGGCGCTGGGGTGCAGTGAGTAATGCGGACAACACGCTCTGTTCTCGAAGAATTCACCTTCTACTAGAGAATGAGACATAAACTAACAATTTAAATGCTTCTTAATTTTCACAACTGCAACTAAACCAGGTGTGGTGGCACACGCCTTTAATCCCAGCACTGGGAAGAGGCAGATGGATCTCTGTGAGTTCAAGGCCAGCCTGGTCTACACAGCAAGCTCCAGGCCAGCTGGGACTAAAGGAAGACCCTGTCTCAAAAATATATAAAAAAAAAAAAAAGTAATTACAGCAAAATTTCCTCAATAGGAAGCTTGGAGAAGGTGTCTCAAAAGAGGTGATGAGTTTGAAAGAAAAGCAGTAGGAAGGAAGAGAGAAGGACATTTTGCCTAAGGCAGCAAATGCTCCCAAGTGCTCTGGGACGAGTTCTCCTGCTCCAGAGCAGGTAGGAAGTAACCAGCAAATCACAGTATCTGGAGGAGTGTGGGAAAAGACAGAAACAAAACAAAAAGAACCCTGCAAACCTGGCCTCCCTGAGCAACCCCAAGCTGGCTGCTCCAGTCACTTGCTAGCTTCTCTGCCACTGTGCCAGCCCCAGCAGATGTCCGCAGCAGGATCCTATTTCACACCCTCAGGCTCCAGGCTTTTACCATGCCACTTCTGCCCCCAAAGCCATTTTTTCATCTTGGCCTCATGCTCTCTGCCAGGTGCACCTATCCTAGTCCCAGTCTCCTTACCACTATCAGCCACAGTGGGCAAACACAAGCAACACCACAAGGGCCCACAGGAGCAGCACCTCATGAGGGAGAGCTGCTGGGCAGGAGCAGCAGACACTGCAGTGGGCTCTTCAGAACAACGCAAGAGTCCAGGGCGGAAAGTTAAGAGACCTCATTTCAGTTTTGCCTTGTTTTTTTCTCTTTTTTTTTTTTTTTTGGTCTTCTTGAGACAGGGTCTCCCTATAGCCCCAGTTGGCCTGGAACTTACTCTGTAGACTAGGCTGTCCTTGAACTCAGATATCCACCCGATTCTGCTCCTGACTGCTGAGATTATTATTATTATTTTTTTTTTTGTCTTTTGGAGACAGGGTCTCCCTGTAGCCCCAGCTATCCTGGAACTCACTCTGTAGACCAGGCTGGCCTTGAACTCACAAAGATCCGCCTGCCTCTGCCTCCCAAGTGCTAGGATTAAAGGCATGCGCCACCACGCCCGGCGGCAAAGGATTTTAATACAAAATTCCCCCCAGAAAACACACAAATAGTCAATATTAGTCACAAGGAAAATGCAAACCAAAATCTCAATAATTTGCTACTTCATATTCATCAGGACGACTAAAATAAAAATAATGCAAGTAAGCCAGGTGTGGTGGTACTCGCCTTTAATCCCAGCACTTGGGAGACAAACACAGGCGGATGTCCTGTGAGTTCAAGGCCAGCCTACTCTACATAGTGAGTTCCAGGACAGCTGGGGCTACAGGGAGAAACTGTCTAAAAAAATAAATAAATAGCCGGGCATGGTGGTGCATGTCTTTGATCCTAGCACTTGGGAGGCAGAGGCAGGTGGATCTTTGTGAGTTCAAGGCCAGCCTGCTCTACAGAGTGAATTCCAGGACAGCTGGAGCTACATGGAGACCCTGTCTCAAAAAGACCAAAAATAAATAAATAAATATTTAAAAAAACCATATAAATAATGCAAGTGTTAGCAAGGATATGGAGAAATCAAAACTCCCATATAGACATTGAATATCTAAGGGTAGCTACAATACAAGCCANCGGGCGTGGTGGCGCACGCCTTTAATCCTAGCACTTGGGAGGCAGAGGCAGGCGGATCTTTGTGAGTTCAAGGCCAGCCTGGTCTACAGAGTGAGTTCCAGGACAGCTGGGGCTACAAGGAGACCCTGGCTCGAAAAGACCAAAAAATAAATAAATAAAAAAATAAAGTCTGGTTCAGTGACTAGACATCTTGGTTGTAGTATCTGTTCCCTTGTCTTGAAAATAAATATTAACTGGGTGTGGTGGCGCATACCTGTAATCCCAGCACTCTGGAGGCAGAGGCAGGCGGATCTCTGTGAGTTCAAGGCCAGCCTGGTCTACATAGTGAGTTCCAGGACAGCTGGGGATATAGGGAGACCCTGACTCAAAAAGACAATAAAATAAATAAGCAAATAAAATAAATAAATAAATATTAAAAGGGCTAGAGAAGTGGCTCAGCAGTTAAGAGCACTGCTGCTCCTAGAGAGAACCAGGTTCAGTTCCCAGCATCCACATGGTGGCTCATGACTGTATGTAATCTAGTTCCAGGAGATTTGATGCCCTCTTCTGGCATCCACGTGTACTGAATGCATGTGGTGAACAATAGACAGACAGACAGACACATGCAAGCACTAGCACACTTAAAGTAAAAAAAAGAATTTAAAGAGGACAGAGTTGGGAGGGGGTGGGAGTGGATTTGGGAGGGAGGAGTGGTAGGATATGGTCAAATTACATTGTATATAAATATGTATGAAATTCTTAAAGTTCATTTAAAATCTATTACTATTTTATTCTTATTTTCATGTGTATGAATGTATTGTCTGCATGTATGTAAATGCACCATGTCATGTAGTGCCCATGGAGGACAGAAGAGAGGTCAGTTCCCTGGAACTGGAGTTATAAGTGGTTGTTAGCAAGCATGTTGGGAATCAAATCCAGGTCCTGTGCAAGAGCACTCAGTGCTCTTAACCACTAAGCCATCTCTCCAGTCCCCAAAATCTTTTTTTTTTTTAAAGAGAGACTTAAAATAGAAACCTAACTGGGCATGGTAGCACACACTTTTAAACCCAATACTCAGGAGGCAAAGGCAGGAGAATTTCTTTGAGTTTGAGGCCATCCAGGGCTACATAGTAAGTCCCTATCTCCAAAAACAAACAAACCACTCAAGACAGGCTGGGTGTGGTGATGCATGCACTCAGGAGGCAGAGCCAGGCAGATCTCTGAGTTCAAGGCCAGCCTGGTGTACATAGCAAGTTTCAGGTTAAGAGCACTGGCTGCTTTTGCAGAGGATCTGGGTTCAAATCCCAGCAGGCATGTGGTGGCTAACAACAGACCATATAACCCAGTTCTGAGAGATGTGATGCCCTCTTCTAACCTCTCCAGGCATTGTATGACACAGGTGCACTTACACACATGCAGGCACATAAAATAAAAATAATAAATAGCTGGGTGTGGTGGCGCACGCCTTTAATCCCAGAACTTGGGAGGCAGAGGTAGGTGGATCTCTGTGAGTTTAAGGCCAACCTGGTCTATATAGGGAGTTCCAGGCCAGCTGGGACTAAAGGGAGATAATGTCTCAAAAATACCAAAATAATAACAATAATAAATATTAAAAATAAATAAAAGAAGTCTTCCATTTTAACACTAGAGCATGGACCTCCAAGATCATTATCCAGTCTCTGTCACTGGGTAGCTATGAGTGAAGGCAAGTTATTTTAACTCTTCCTGCTAAATATAAGTTAAATTAATTAAAATATCTATGGTGTTTACCTCAGAGTTGTGATAATGAAGTAATTTATTATACAGAATGGAATTTAGTAAGTGTTAGCTACCAGCAAACTATACATGGCAGAGAGCACTGGTTTGGCATTTATGGATTCAATCTGAAATTTCCTTTTAAAATGACATTAAGTTACAAAGTGAGTTGATTTTAAATGCATAAAGCCAATACTGGTATGTAAGGTAAAAAAGAAACTTTAAAGTTGAGAACAAGGGGCTGAATGGATGGCTCAGTGGCTGTTCTTGCAGAGGACCTGGGTTTGATTCCCAGCAACCACATGGCAGCTAACAACTGTCTAGAACTCTAGTTCTAGGGAATCTAACACCTTCTTCTGACCTCTGAGGGTAATACGCAACATGAGTGCACTTACCTAAATGCAGACAATCACTCATACACATAAAATAAAAATAATTAAGAATAGTATGCAGGGGCTGGAGAAATGGCCTAGAGGTTAAGAGCGCCGACTGCACTTGCAGAGGACCCGGGTTCGATCCCCAACACCCACATGGGGGCTGACAACCCTCTTTAATTCCAGTTCCAGGGGAATCTGACCCCCCCCCCTTCTGACCTCCGAGGCACTGTAGACACTGGTGCACAGACCTGCATGCAGACAGTACATTCATACACTTAAAAAATACATTTAAAAAAGACCAAAAAAACAAAAAAAACACCATAATGAAACCTATTGTTTTATATACTAACTTAAAAAATAATTTTATAAGATTTTTTTAAGTTTACTATACCTAGGTGTGGTGGTGCATGCCAGCACTCCAGGGTAAAAGTAGCAGGAGGATCCCTGCGAATTCCTGGCCAGCCTGGTCTACATAGAGTGTTCCTGGCCAGCCAGTACTACAGTGAGACCCTATCTCAAAAAGAAAAATTTCTTCTAAGAGTTTGACCAATAGCAGATGTGGTTCATAGCAAGAAAGAAGGCACTGTGAATACAACAGTGGTCTCGAGGGGCTAGGGAAGTGGCCCCATCAGCAAAGTGCCTGCTGCATAAGCGTGAAGGCCCAAGTTCAGACTCCCTAACACCCACATAAAAAGGCCAGGCATGGTGGCAGCACACATCTATGACTCCTGCCTTGGGAGTACAGACACTAGGAGATTCCCTGGAGCCCACTGGTCAGCCAGTCTAGCAGAATGAATGAGCTCCTGGTTCGATGAGAAATCCTCTCCCAAAACATAAAATAAGGTAGAGAGCAATGGAGGAAGACACTCAACATTGATCTCGGGCCTCCACATGCATTCTGACCTGCCGCACATACAAAACATACATACCACACTACCACACACCACATACAGTGGTGGAGGTAGGGGTTGGGGATCTTCTACGAAAAAATCCCCAGTTAAAAGAAAAGAGAGCCGGCACGGTGGTCCACACCTTTAATCCTAGCATTCAGGAGGCAGAGTCAGGTGGATATTTGTGAGTCAAGGCCAGCCTGGTCTAGAGAGTGAGTTCCAGGATAGCTGGGGCTACAGGGAGACCCTGTCTCGAAAAAAAAAAAAAAAAAAAAAAAAAAAGAGAATTATTTATAAGCATAATGATTTGTATAGTATGAGAAGTTTAACTTCAAGTTGCTTTTGGTTTAATGGCAAAAAAAAAAAAAAATGTAATAAACGAAGTTGGTACCCAATCAGGGGTATAATTATAGTTACACCAGAAACTATGGTTGACTCTAAAACAACCAAAAAGACCTAAGGGAAGTACAGTGGCATGTGTCTATAATCCCAGCTACTTAATAGACTGATAGAAGTTTCTCTTGGGCCCACAAGTTTGAGACAAGCCAGAGCACCACAGTAAGACCTATCTAGGGGCTGGATGATGGCCTAGTGGTTAAGAGCACCGACCACTCTTGCAGAGGACCCAGGTTTGATCCCCAGCACCCACATGGCGGCTGAGAACCATCTTTAACTCCAATTCCGAGAACTCCAGTTCCAGGGGCATTTGACACCCTCTTCTGACCTCCACGGCATTGCACGACACGGGTGCATAGACCTAATGCAGAAACTACATTCATACACATAAAAAAATAAATAAATAAAATTAAAAAAATAAAAAGACCCCATCGCAAAAGAAAAGTTCACTGAATAAATTTAGCACACAGAAGGATGTGCTAGTTCCTGTGAATGCACTGTGCCATTTCATATAAGAGATGTGAGCACATACAGACCATGGAGCGCTGCCTCCTCCATGAAGCACTCCCACAACCCTCTATCTGGAAGACTCCCTCCCTCCTCTGAATGTCTATAGTGCTTTAAACTGTCGCCGGGCATGGTGGCACATGCCTTTAATCCTAGCACTTGGGAGGCAGAGGCAGGCAGATCTCTGTGAGTTCAAAGCCAGCCTGGTCTACATAGTGAGCTCCAGGCAGCTGGGACTAAAGGGAGACCCTGTCTCAAAAAGACAAAAAAAATAATAATAAAATAAATAAAATAAAATAAAATAAACTGTCACCTCTTCCAGAACACATTTGCCTATTCTTATATATCATTTGACACAAGTTGCTTCCCTTGCTGGAGTTTAAGTCCTAAAGGGAAAAGCCACTTCTGCTGCATCTCTGTCACCTCCAGCCTGACACGATGATGTCCTGTTCAGAGAATCAACTTGAATACTATGAATGTATGGGTCGTTAGTCCTGGGCAGGATACTTCTGTCCAACCCCCAAACTACAAGTCTTCTTACCACCACATCTTCCAAGATCTTAGTAGGGCAAGGTTTGGAATGAAATTCAAAATGTTCATCCTCTGGTTTCTTCTTTGACTCTCGATCCCGGATCCGTTTCTCAATTTCCAAATCAAAACCGACAGGCTGAGTAGGTGGCTTCACAGGTGGCTTCTTGGGCAAGAGGGACCCACCTTCAAGAATTCTAGGATCAAGTTCCCGTGCTTTAAATTTGTATCTGTAACAAGGGAATTAAATGATAACCACAAAACTTTTTTAAAATAAAAACTACACAATCACCAAAATAGAACCAAAAATTATTCACTATGATGATCCCCTGTACAGCAGAATTTCTAATCTCCATAGTTAGTATTTTCACCTCTTGAGAAGAAAATAAAAATAAAAACAAAGAGAAAAGCTCTAGAATTCCTGTAGTAGGCTGAAGCTATAGCTCAGCTGGCAGTGCCCCGACTACATGCACAAAGCCCTAGGTCTTATAAACAGGACGTGATAGCAAACACCTGTAATCCTACCATTCAGGATGTAGAGACAAAAGAATTAGAAATTCAAGGTGACCTTCAGCTAAAAGCAACTTTGAGCTATTTTTAAATCCAAAGATTAAGAGAAAGAATGGGGGAGAGGGGACAAAGAGGGAGGGAGACAGAGATTAGGGCCAAGCCTGGTGACACAGTAGGCCATGATCCCAGCAAGTCAGGAGTCAGAGGCAAAACAGTTGGAAGGAAGTTCAAGACTGCCTGGGATACAGAGGAGTTCAAGATCAGCCAGTGAGGGTATTTGAAAATTTTAATTTTTTTTTTTTTTTTGAGACAGGCTCTCCCTTTAGTTCCAGCTGGCCTGGAGCTTACTATGTAGACCAGGCTGGCCTTGAACTCACAGAGATCTGCCTATCTCCGCCTCCAGAGTGCTGGGATTAACGGCGTGTGCCACAACGTCTTAGGCCGTTCTTAGCCGCCATGTGGGTGCTGGGAATCGAACTGGGGTCCCCTGCAAGAGCAGTCAGTCAGTGCTCTTAACCGCTGAGTCATCTCTACAGCTGTAAAGATCTCTTAGGAAACCCTAAAGAGGTAGGCTCTAGCTAGGCAATTCTTTTTTTTTTTTTTTTTAACAAATCTAGACCCGTGTCTCCCCCCCATTCCCCCACCCGAGCTCATGCATTCCGCCAAACATTCTTTTCATCTCTTTCTCAGTCTTTCTCAATATTCTCCATGAGGAAGTTGACTGTTTTGAGCAGAATACCTAGGCAATTCTTACAAGTGACAGAGTCCTTAACTGGAATTTAAAGTTAAGTTCTGCCACTCTCACCTCTGCATTGGAATTACCAGCTTACAGACCAAGGCCCCTCCACATTCTCATTTTCCGTCATAGACAGGAACACAGCCTGCAGAGCCATTGAATGTCAGAGGAAAATGAAAGAAAACAACCACTGCCCTTATAAAACTGAAAGCAAGCCAAGAATAGTGGCACTTAGGAGGCAGAGGCAGGCAGATTTCTATGAGATTGAGGTCAGCCTGGTCTACATAGTGAGTTCCAGGCCATCTGGGGCTATAGGGAGACCCTATCTCAAAACAAACAAAAAACCACACAGGCTCTTCTCTTCTTCAGACACTGTTTGCTGCCTGGTGCTGTGATAAAACATGGACCAAAATCAACGTGGAGAGCAAAGGGTTGATTACACATCAGGTTAGAGTCCATTGTCAAAGGAAACAAGGCCAAGAGCTGAACGCAGGAATCTGGAGGTACAAACTGAAGCAGAGACCACAGAGGAATGCTGTCCGCTGGCTTGCTTCTCCTGGCTTGCTCATTACCTTTCTTATACATCCCAGGGGCCCTCCCACATCAATTAACAATTAAGAAAAGACACATACATGCCCACAGGTCAGTGTGAAGATCTTCCTCAATTGAGGTTCCCTCTCCCTAGGTGATTCTAGTTTGTGTCAAGTTGACAAGAACTGCCCAGCCCAGGGACTTACTGTTGCCGTTTCTCGAGCTCCTCAGCCTCCTGCTCTGCTGTACTTTTGCAGGTCACAGGCCTTGCTCGCTGTTTGGTTAGCAGTACAGGAGTCTGGGGATCTTTGGAGATCTTGCTCACAGAAGATTTGGAGGGTAACAGGCCTGAAAACCAAGATCACAGACATTGGTTTAGTTCCCCAAGATCCATATCTGCAGGAGCCTTAACTAAGCAAGAAATGGATAAGTAAAATATTTGATTTCTTTTTCCGATCCCTTTTTATTGAAGGGGGGTATTTGGGTAAATTTTCTGCCAGCTCTGGACTTAAAATTGAGCCCTACCGAGCTAGAGAGATGGCCTAGCGGTTAAGAGCGCCGACCGCTCTTGCAGAGGACCCAGGTTCGATCCCCAGCACCCACATGGCGGCCGAGAGCCGTCTGAAACTTCAATTCCAGGAGAACTCCAGTTCCAGAGTAATCCGACACCCTCTTCTGACCTCCGAGGCATTGCACGACACAGGTGCACAAACCTACGTGCAGACAGTATATTGATAGATGTACAGAAATAAATAAATGCCGGGCATGGTGGCGCACGCCTTTAATCCTAGCACTCGGGAGGCAGAGGCACTCGGATCTCTGTGAGTTCGAGGCCAGCCTGGTCTACAGAGTGAGTTCCAGGACAGCCAGAGCTACAGGGAGACCCTGTCTCAAAAAAAAAAAAAAAAAAAACAAAAGACTTTAAAAAAGAATTGCAGCCTTGTTTACCTGATGTGATGTTATTCCTTATAATTTATATCACACCTTTTCCATTGATTAAACTTCCAACTATTGTTGTTGATCCATTAATTTTTCATATATTTTAATAATTAAAGCTATTTATAAAAAATAAAAATACTCAACTTTAATTAATTTCATAAAAACATCCCTATTAAAACATTCAGGCTGCCACTCACAGAACATCAAATGGTCCGCAAAATAAAAAAAAAGAAAGCGTTTTTTTTTTGCGTGTGCACGCTTAATCCTAGCACTCGGGTGTCAGAGGCAGGCAGATCTTTGTGGGTTCAAGGCCAGTCTGGTCTACAGAGTGAGTTCCAGGCCAGCTGGGGCTACAGGGAGACCCTGTCTCGAGAAAAAAGCCAAAAAAAAAAAGAAAGTCAAATGGCAAAGATAAGCATGGTTGTAATGTCTATAACCCTAGTAGCTGGGAAGCTGGAGGCAGGAGGATCAAGAGTTCAAAGCCAGCCTGACTACATAGCTAGACCCTGTCCCAAAAACAGAGTAGAGCTGGAATGAACCCAAATGCCTGTCAACTGATGACTGGATAACAAAAATGTGGTAGTTTTTTTTTTTGGGGGGGGGGAGGGTTCTTTTTGAGACAGGGTCTCCATATAGCCCCAGCTGTCCTGGAACTCACTCTGTAGACCAGGCTGGCCTTGAACTCACAAAGATCCGCCTGCCTCTGCCTCCCGAGTGCTAGGATTAAAGGCGTGCGTCACCACGCCTGGCTCAAAAAAAAATGTGGTAGATCTACACAATGGAGTTCTATGCAGGGGTAAGGATGACATCATGAACTCTGCAGGTAAATGAATAGAACTTGAAGCCATTATGCTAAGTGAAGTAACACAGTCCCAGAAAAAAAAAAGATGGTTTCCCTCATTTGTGGATGCTAACACCAAATCCCTAGTTGGCAGGCAAACTGAGCAACTTTATTATTATATTTCATTGTATCTGAAAGCAACTGTGCTATTATAATGTGAATCTCTTAATGGGCTCTAGAATTGACCTACCACTTATATTCACACATTGTAATTACCATACATGGGTGGAAGATATGTATTCATATTAAAAAAAAAAAAAAGAATGTAAAGTTATACTTCTTTTAACCTGCATGCAAGTTTACTGTTAAAATGTGAATCCCTAAACGTGTTTTCAAAATAACCCATAGTTTATTTTCAGACTTTGTAATTTTGATTTATGTGTGGAGTGTATATACGCCTATTTTGGAATATACTATCTAGGAGCTGGGCACAGCAGAACCCACTTGTCATCCCAGCACTTGGGAGGCTGAGGCAGGAAGACCACGAATTGAGGCTAGCTTGGGCAACAGAGCAAAATCCTACCTCAAAAAAAGGCATGAGTAAGATGGCTCAGCTGGTAAAAATGCCTGAATACTTGAGTTTGATCCCTGGATTCATACGGAAAGGAAAACCCCCTCCCCAGAGTTGGTCTTCACCTGCATGTGTGTACACCCCCCCACACACACCCAATCACAATCAGTCATTTCCAGAGGCAGAGGCAAATGGATCTCTGTGGGGCTCTCAGACATGTTTAGCCATCTGGTAGCTTCCCAGCACTGAAATAATCACGAGGAGGTTGCAGTCCATTGTGTAACTTATCACAGGAGGTGTTGCAAATGTTCACCTTAAGTAAAGATCTGTATCTGCACATTCTTTCCAATATGTAAGCACTGAGGTGTCTGTGGTTTGGTGATGCTTCCGCATTCCCAACTCTTTATATTCTACTTGTGTTTTTACAATAAACGAGACTTGATCAGAACCTGTCTTGTCTCCATTCCTTGCGTCTCTTGCCCCTTCCCCTCCTTCTCTTCCAGGATCCAGTTGACTGACCCGAGGGATGGGTCACGGATCTCTGTGAGATGGAGGAGTCTGGTCTCCACAGTAAGCTCCAGACCAGCTGGGTGTAGCTACAGAAAGACCCTGTCTAGGCATGGTGGCACACACCTTTAATCCCAGCACTTGGGAGGCAGAGGCAGGAGGATCTTTGTGAGTTCAAGGCCAGCCCAGTCTACAGAGCGAGTTCCAGGCCAGCTGGGGCTACAGGGAGACTCTGTCTCAAAAAGACTCCCCCCAAAAAAGAAAATAAAAAGAAATGCTATAATGCTATATATTTAGGGCTGAGGATGCAGCACAGTGGTAGAGGGATGCCCTAGCATGTACAAGGCCCAAGGTTGACTTCTCAGCACTGAAAAAAGAAAAAAAATGTACTTAAAGTCACTTATGTGACTACCTAGCACAGTGCTAGGCAATGCCCAGAGGAAGAGGAATTTTTAAATACCTCAAAGACACAAGCTATCAATCCAAAATATTGCCCATATTTTTTTGTTTTGATTTTATATGAGGTCTTATGTAGCAGAGGCTGGCCTCAAACCACCATGTAGCTAAGGCTGGCCTTGAACCCCTAATCCTCCTGGCTCTGCCTCCCAAGTTCTGGAATTACAAGTATGCACCACCACACCCAGTTTAGCCATTTTTTTCACCTGCATCTTCGGACTTTATCTTCTGATAGAAATTATTTTCATGAAGATAGAAACAATTAGATTAAAATCCCTTCATCTACTCACCACATCTATACAAACTTAACAGCACATGCACCCCTTCATCTCCCTCTCCCATTCATCTGTTAGACAGGCACTCCTCCTGTGCTGAGAAGCTAGTGACGCTCCTCCCAGGAGGAAACTTACTGTTCTCTTCCTTTTTATTCCTCAGGTGGTATCTATTAGGGGTTCGTTTATGGAAGGCTTCAACCTGCTGTGCAAGGGGCACGTATGTAGAAGCTGATTCATCAAATGTTCTTTTCTTTCCTTTGGACAGGTTGAAAGGCTTAATGATAGTACATCCCTTAGTCACTCGAGCAGGGGATGGAGGATGTTTTCGTAGTTCTGACATGAAGTTTACTTCCTTATACTCCTCCTGATTCTTAGGATGCTGTTTAATTCTCTCATCTGTATGGAAGTGAAAGTCAACAGCTTTGGTGACCTGGCTCACCAATTTCTTCACAGGCTGCCCTGCCCCTGCAAGAGCGAGTTTCTTAAATTCTTCATTCTTCTTCCGCATCTCCACTACCTCCTGCTGCATTCTCATTCTTTTTTCCAACTCCTGCTCTTCAGTACTTTTTAGAACCTTCTGCACTTTCATTTTTTTAGAAGGTGGAATTTCACTAGTGGTTACAGGAGTGGCACATCTCTTTGCTTTCATTTCAACATGATGTTTTGNAAAAAAAAAAAAAAAAAAAAAAAAAACCCATTCAGCCCAGAAGATCACAAAATAAAAAGGGCCTGTGTGCAGCCAAGATTATTACAATAAATTTATCAATCCTTCAATAAGGGTTATGGTCAGTCTTATATTTTCCTTCCTTTTAAAAATCTATCACGGGGCTGAAGAGATGGCCTAGTGGTTAAGAGTGCCGGCTGCACTTGCAGAGGACCCGGGATCGATCCCCAGTACCCACATGGTGGCTAAAAACCGTCTGTAACTCCAATTCCAGGAGAACTCCAGTTCCAGGGGAATCCAAGACCTGACCTCCACGGCATTGCACGACATGGGTGCACAGACTTACATGCAGACAGTGCATTCATACACATAAATAAATAAATAAAATAAAACAAAAAAATTTTTAAATTATCACTTGGGCTCAGTGGTTAAGAGCATTGGCTGCTCTTGCAGAGGACCTGGGTTCAATTCCCAGCACCTAGATGGCAGATAGCAACCATCTTTAACTCCAGTTCCAGGGGATCTAACACCCTCTTCTGACCTCCATGGGCAATGCACAACATGTGTGCATTCACATACATGCACTCATACAGGTAAAATAAAACTTTTTTTTTTTTAATCTGTCACTTTGGGGCTGGAGAGATGGCTCAGCAGTTGAGAGCACAGACTGCTCTTGCAGAGGACCCGCGTTCGATTCCCAGCACCCATATGGCGGCTAAGAACCATCTTTAACTCCAGTTTCAGGGGAATCCGATGCCCTCTTCTGACCTCCATGGCATTGCATGACATGGGTGCACCAACCTACATGCAGATAGTACACTCATACACATAAATAAATAAATAAATAAATAAATAAATAAATAAATAAATAAATAATCTGTGGCTTAATAGTACTGCTTCAATAGTACAGATGCAGGTTTCCCCAAGAACAAAAATGTGTTGAACCAATCAAGAGCCAGCTTTAGGAGAAGACTTAAAAAAAATTATGCTGGATGTGGTGGTGAACGTCTTTAATCCCAGCACTCAAGAGGCAAAGGCAACCGGATCTCTGTGAGTTCAAGGCCAGCCTGGTCTACAAAGCTGGGGCTAAAGGGAGAGGCTTTCTCAAAAACACACACACATACACACAAAAATTGCAGCCTGCCACATTGACACATACCTTTAATCCCAGGCCTTGGGAGGAAGAGGCAGATGGATTGGATCTCTGGGAGCTCAAGGCCAGCCTGATCTACATAGCAAGTTGCAGGACAGCTGGGGCTAAGAGACCCTGTCCCAAAAAGACAAAAATAAATAAATCAATAAATAAATCTATTAAAAAAACTGCTGGAAAGGCACTCCATCCCTATTTAAAAGGACAGAACAGGGACTGGAGAGAGGTTTGATTCCCAGAACCCACATGGTGGCTAGCAGCCATATGTAAATGTAGTTCCATGGAATCTGATGCCCTCTTTTTACCTTCAAGGCCATTTCACAACAAGGGTACACCTACCTACATAGAGGGAATACACCCATACACATAACAAGACAAAAGACTCAGCATCTCTCCACATATACAAATGAATGACTCAAAGGCCTGCCCTCCCACCCTCGATGATTGTGATTAAACTGATCTGAAGGGAAGTTAAACTTTTCAAGGGCATGTTCTAAAGAAGCAGCAACAAACTCAAGGGTTTTTTGGTTTTTTTTTTTTGAGACAGGGTCTCCTTACAGCCCCAGCTATCCTGGAACTCCCTGTGTAGACCAGGCTGAGCTTGAACTCAGAGATCCACCTGCCTCTGCCCCCTTTGAGTGCTGGGATTATTGTTTCTATTTTATGTGTATGAGCATGATGCCTACATTTATATAAGTGTACCCCTGTCGTGCAATGCCCATGAAGGTCATCCAATCCCCTGGAACTGGAGTTACTGATGGTTGTTAGCTACCATGTGGGAGCTGAGATTCAAACCCAGATGTTCTGCAAAAGCAGTCAGTGCTCTTAACCTGTGAACTATCTCTTCGGCCTCCAAACTCAATGTTATATGACTAATGTCAAGGCTAGCTTTAGAAACCTCATCTATTAAAAAAAAAAGACAATGACTACAAATGTGAGCAGATTACTGGTTTCTGAATTTGTATTTATAGTTATCATTGCTCCTGTGGTACTCTGGCAATAAAAACCACAGGACTGAGTGGTCGGTCCCCATAGGCACTGATATCTTTTGTACAACATTGCAGATAGAGGCTGTTTTCAATACTTTTTTTTTGTGTGTGTGTGTGGTCTTTTTGAGACAGGGTCTCCCTGTAGCCCCAGATGTCCTGGAACTCACTCTGTAAACCAGACTGGCCTTGAACTCACAAAGATCCGCCAGCCTCTGCCTCCCAAGTGCTAGGATTAAAGGCGTGCGCCAGGCCCAGCTTCAACACTTTTTTTAATAGTATCTACAATGTGCTACACCTAATTCTATGTGCTTTTATGTGCCTTTTTTGTTGTTGTTGTCTTTTTGAGACAGGGTATCCCTTTAGTCCCAGCTGGCCCGGAGCTCACTATGTAGAACTCACAAAGATCCACCTGCCTGTGCCTCCCAAGTGCTAGGATTAAAGGCATGCACCACCACGCCCAGCACATACAATTTTTTTTTCTTTTTTTTTTTTTCTTTGAAGTTGACTGTTTTGAGCAGAAGTTCACTGTTTCAGTCAGTTCTTTGACGCAGTCTTTTCTGTTGTTGTTGTTGTCTCAAAAATGCATTACGCCCAACTGCTTTGTACAAAAGCTCAGGGGGCCCTACACAGGAAATATTTACAACTGGGTAATTGGCACTAGCATCCACAGATGAGGGATACCATGCATCGTTTGTTTTTCTGGGACTGTGTTACTTCACTCAGCTTGATGTCCTCTAGCTCCAGCCATTTTCCTGCAAAGCTCCTGATGTCGTCTTTCTTTACTGCTGCATAGAACTCCATTGCGTAGATGTACCACATTTTCTCTATCCACTCGTCAGTTGAGGGGCATTTAGGTTGGTTCCAGCTCCTTGCTATTGTGAAGAGAGCTGCAATAAACATGGCCGTGCATGTATCTCTGTGGTGGCGTAAGTCTTGAGGGTACATGCCCAGGAGTTGTATGGCTGGGTCGGGTGGCAAGTTCATTCCAAGTCTTCCAAGGGTTCTCCACACTGCTTTCCATAGTGGCTGTAACGAGTTGGCAGTTCCCCAGCAGTGGATGAGTGTCCCTTTCCCACAAACCCTCCATACTGGGTGTCATTTGTTTTTCTTGATGCCAGCCAGTCTATTGGAAGTAAGATGATATCGAAAGTGGGTTTTCATTTGCATTTTCCTTAAGGATTAGTGTGGTTGAACAGTTCTTGAGGTGTTTTCAGACATCTCTAATTCCTCCTATGTCCTCCCTTGTGAGTTTACTGTTCAGCTTTTCTTTGCTCCATCTTTGAGCGGGTCATTGTTTTCTTTTTTGTCTTTGTTTGTTTGAGTAGTTTATATAGCCTGGAAATCAATGCTTTGTCAGATGTATCTGCAGTGAAGGTTCCTCCTCCTCCTCCACTCTGTGGGATTTCTCTTCACTCCTTGATTGTTTGATGTACAGAAGCTTTTGAGTTTTGATAATATCTTGGGCAGCTTGTGTCTGATTTAGGAAGTCTTTTCCTATGCCATGTCTTGTAGTCTGCTGCCAAATTTTTCTTCTATACACACTTCAGAGTTTGGGTGTCACGTTGAGGTCTTAATATCCACTGGAGTTGACTTTTGTACAAGGGTGAGATGTAGGGGTTAATTCTTTCATTCTTCTACAAGTTGGTGATCCTGTTTTGCCAACCACAATTGCTGAAGATGCTGTCTTTTTCTTGTCTCTTCTCCATTTGGGCGTCTAGTGGCCCCCTTGTCAAATAGAGATGGCTGAAATTGTATATGTGCTCAGATTTGGATCTTCGGTTTTGTTCCATTGGTCAACAGGTCTGTTTTTGTGCCAGTACAGGCTGTTTTTATGACTATAGCCCTGTATTATAGGTTGAAGTCTGGTATAGAGATCCCCCCTGTGTAGCTCTTTTCACTCAGGGTTGTTTTGGCTATTCGGGGTCTTTTGTTTTTCCAATATGATTTAAGAACATTTGTTTCCAAGCTGTGAAGAAAATCTTGGGATTTTGATTGGGATGCAATTAAATATAACAAGATTTTTGTTAAAAGTGGACATTTTACAATGTTTAATTTTCCCAATCCATGAGACATGGGAGATTTTCCATCTTCTGAGGTCTTCTCAATTTGCTTCTTAAGGGTTTAAAATTTTTTGTAAGAGCTCTTTGGTGTCTTTTGGTTAGGTTTGTTCCTAGGTATCTTATTGTTTTTGAGGCTATTGGGTGGGTGAAGAGGCTCTTTGAATTCTTCTCCAGTTTGTTTGTTGTTGGTGTAAAAAAGGCCATTGATTTTTTTTTTTTATTATTATTATTATCTTTGTATGTGTATGAATGTACTGTCTGCATGCAGTGTCTGTGCACCGTGTCGTGCAATGCCGCGGAGGTCAGAAGAGGGTCTCAGATTCCCCTGGGAACTAGAGTTCTCCGGAATTGGAGTACGTGACGGTTCTAGCGCCATGTGGGTGCTGGGGATCGAACCCGGTCCTCTGCAAGAGCGTCGGCGCTCTTAACCGCTAGGCTATCCTCCAGGTCACAGGCATTGTATTTTATTAAGGTTATTTTGTATCCTGCAACTTGCTATATGTTATATTTCTTTTTTTTTTTTTGTTTTCAGTGATTTTAGCATCCCTTAAATAAACAATCATATACAGCAGAAATGCGATACCTTGACATCTCTCTTTTCAATAGTATCCCTTTAATAAGCCTATTTCGTTGCCTTATGCTCTAGCAGTTTTCAAGCACTAGACTAAGGGAGTGGGTGACGGGGCAGCCTGCAAGCTTGTCCTCCTTTAAAGGGAATGTGTCTCGTCATTTCCTCCTCGCTTTAGGATTGATATTGGCTTGTGGCTTCCTGTATATGGCTTGATTACATTGAAGAATGATAATTACGCCAATCCAATTCCTCTCTAGGACTTTAAGCATAGAATGCTGGATTTGGTGGAAGGCTCTTAGCATCAATTGAGATATGGTTGTGGTGTTTTTGTCTTTGATTCCGTTTATGTGCTTATGTGTGATTTGATGGTTTATTGATTTTTCTGTGTTGAACCATCCTGCCTAATCTCTGGTATGATCCACTTGGGTCATGATGGATGATCTTCTTGTGTGTCGTCTGTAATGCCATTTGCCAGTATTCCTGTTTAGAATTTTTGGCATCTGTGTTCATGACGGAATGTGTCTATAATTCTCTTTTTATTGGATCTTTGCCCTGGTTTCTGGGTATGAGAGTGATATTGGCTTCATAGAAGGAAGTTTTGCGGAGAATTCCCTCTGATTGATGATCTCTTTAAAGTTCAGTTCAGTAATAATGGTTGTAGTTTCCTTTTCTGAAATGTGTTATAGATATTTGCTGTGAAAATCCGTCTGGTCGCTGGGCTTTTTAGTTGCGGAATGTTTTCTTTACTACAATCTCTATTTTCCATATGTTATGGGTCTTGTTTAAAGCTGCTGGTCCTACTTCTGCGCGAGCTTTGGCTGCATTCCCAGGAGATTTCAGATGCACATAAGTTTTCATTACACCAACTTGGTAAACACTTCCTGGTAGAGTGATTTGTCCATGATCACATAATTCACAGAGAATTTGTATCTATCTTGAATCAAATTATAAATCATCCTACTGTAAATAACAACCACAAAATGCTACACCTGAATCCCACTGAATTCATCATAAGATATAAACTTATTAATTATGATTAATAATATCTCTTGCCCATCAACTTACAGCGGGGGATGGAGGAATGTTTTTCCGTAGTTCTGTGACATGAAGTTGTACTTCCCTTATACTCCTCCTGATTCTTAGGATGCTGTTTAATTCTCTCTGCATCTGTATGGAAGTAAAGTCAACAGCTTGTGTGAACCTGGCTCACCAATTTCTTCACAGGCTGCCCTGGGGAACAAAGAAAAACAGATAACATGAAGAATAGAGAACAAGGGTGGAGAGATTGGTGCTTCCAGTTAAAGAGCACTAACTGCGGGCTGGAGAGATGGTACTTAGCAGTTAAGAGCAACCGACCTATCTCTTAGCCAGAGACTGGGGGTTCGATCCCCAGACCTACACATAGCCGGATAGAACCCTCATGAAACTCAATTCCAGGAGAGAACTCCCCAGTCTCCAGCGGGGAATCCAACACCCTCGTCTGCCTCTAGCGCATTATGGCCTTAGCGTTAAGCAGCGCTCCGACTGCTCTTACAGAGGACCCGGGTTCATCCCAGCACCCACATGTTGCGGCTGAGAACCATCTGAATAACTCCAATTCAGGAGAACTCAACTCATATCTCCGTTCAGGGGAACCAACACCCTCTTCTGTCTCTGACCTCATGCAGCATTGGCACAACACGGGTGCACAAACTTGCATGCAGACAGTACATTCATACACATACAGAAATAAATAAAAATTAATAAAAAAATATTTAAAAAAAATTTAAAATGTTTAAAAAAAAAAAAGAGCACTAAGTACTCTTGCAAAGGATGAGTTCCCAGTACCCACATAGCAGCTAATAACTGTCCATAACTCCAGTTCCAGGGGATCTGATGCCCTCTTTGGACACTGCAAGTGGGTGTACTTATATACATGCAAGCAAAACACTAGTATATATAAAATAAAAATTAATAAATTTAAAAAAATAGAATGTAGAACACTACTAAGTTCCCTTTTACTCTAGTCTTTCCAATATTTGTTATTATGGTTCCAACTTTATTCACTATCTGTAACCCCAAACGGTCCTCAGGGACATTAACACACAAGTTCATATTCACTAAGTTATATTGAGTTTAAAGCCCTTTGGTCAAGTGTAAAAACTAGGTAAGGAAGAAGAATCCATTGTCAGGGTATAGTCACAGTTCTGGAGACAGAAAAAAAGTCATTGGCATAGTTTGGGTAGGAAAAGTTATGGCTTCACCTTTATTTTTAAGTTTTAAAGGTGCTAGAGATGGAACCCAGGCCTCACACATGATAGTCAAGCACTCTACTGCTAAGCTATTCCTCAATTCCTATACGAGAAGTTGTGTGTGTGGGGGGGTATTTATTGTTATGTTTATGAGTATTTTGCCTGCAGGCAAGTTAAATGCATTTGCATGCAATGCCACCATACGGGTACTAAGAATCAAACCTGGGTCCTCTGCAAGAGCAGCCAGTGCTCTTAGTGAGTCATCTCCAGCCCTTGATTGACTTTAAAAGCAAATTTAACTGGGCATCTCTAAAAGATAAACCTATAGACTCTGGGGTACTACTTTTCTAACCAAGTAGACAGGACTATATAGCTTTGACTCCACCAGAACAAAGCAGAACTGTGACCTCTTTCTTCAATCACAGCTGCCACCAAATCTGACAGAGCTCTTTCTTTCCTCTACCTTGAAAGGGAAAATGACAAACTGACCAGCCCAATTATCACCCATCTCAATCCTTTTCTTACTATAATAAAGAATTGTGTGCTCTAAGAAAGAACACTGGGATCTAAGTGGACTCTACATCCAATGTTTTAAACACACTGTTCTATGCTGACTACCAAAACCATTTTTGTCATTTTTTGCTGTAGAGATCTTAAAAGGCCCTATCAAATCAGAAGCACCCCTCATAGATAAGACTCAATGAAGGCCAAACTGACCTGCCCCTGCAAGAGCGAGTTTCTTAAATTCTTCATTCTTCTTCCGCATCTCCACTACCTCCTGCTGCATTCTCATTCTTTTTTCCAACTCCTGCTCTTCAGTACTTTTTAGAACCTTCTGCCTAAAAGGAAGAATCAGTGAGAAAGAAGGAAAAAAGGGTTCAATGGTTCAAAGGAATCAAACATGTTACATAGAATGTGGGTTTGTTTTTTTGGTTTTTTTTGGTCTTTTTTCAGACGGGGTCTCCCTGTAGTCCCAGTGGAACTCACTCTGTAGACCAGGCTGGCCTTGAATTCACAAAGATCTGCCTGCCTCCGCCTCCCAAGTGCTAGGATTAAAGGCGTGCGCCACCACGCCGGGCTCTAGAATGTGTTTTTAACCTATGATAAAGTAACTATTAAAAACGAAAGTATTGAGGGGCTGGAGAGATGGCTCAGCAGTTAAGAGCACTGACTGCTCTTGCAGAGGACCCGGGTTCAATTCCCAGCACCCACATGGCGGCTAAGAACCGTCTTTAACTCCAGTTCCAGGGGAATCCGATGTCCTCTTCTGACCTTCATGGCATTGCACGACACGGGTGCACAAACCTACATGCAGACAGTACACTCATACACATAAAAAAAATTAAAAAAAGAAAATATTGAGACTGGAAAGAGAGCTTAACAGCACTGGCTCCTCTTGAAGAGGACTAAGGTTTGATTCTCAGCATCCACAGAGGAGATAACCACCATCAGTAACTCCAGTTCCAGGGGGTATGACACCTTCTTCTGGCCTCTTTGGGCATTGCACACATAACTATACTTACATACATGCAAGCAAAACACTTATACACATAAAATAAAAAAAATTTTTTTTGGTATTTTTGAGACAGGGTCTCCCTGTAGCCCCAGCTGTCCTGGTACTCACTTTGTAGACCAGGCTGGCCTTGAACTCAGAGATCCACCTGCCTCTGTCTCCCAAGTGCTGGGATTAAAGGCATGCACCAAAAAGGAAACAAAAAAAGTATTACCAAATAAAGATGGATTATTGGGGGGAGGAATAATTAAAGAAATGGTTCGTCTCTTAAGGGTACTTCCTGCTCTTGCAGGGGACTCCAGTTCAGTTCCCAGCACTCACAATCACCTGTAACTCCAGCTCCAGGAGATGTGACACCTTCTTTTGGCCTCCAAGGGCCCATACTCATGGGAATATATCCACACACAGACACGTTTGTTCATAATTAAAAATAATAAAAATAAGAGCTGGGCCAAAGAGATGGCTCAGCAGTTAAGAGCACTGACTGCTCTTGCAGAAGACCTGGGTTCGATTTTCAGCACCCACATGATAGCCAAGAACTGTCTTTAAGCTGGGCATGCTGGCGCATGCTTTTAATCCTAGCACTCGGGAAGCAGAGGCAGGTTGATCTCTGTGAGTTCAAGGCCAGGCTGGTCTACGGAGAGATCCAGGCCAGCTGGGGCTACAGGGAGCCCTGTTCTCAAATTAAAAAAAAAAAAAAAAGCCGAAGAGATGGCACCGGTTACTCTTGCCGGTGGACAAGGATCAGAGTTCAGTTCCCAGCACCCATATGTCAGCTAACAACCACCTGTATGGTTGTATGTAACTCTGGTTCCAAGGGATCTGACATCTCTTCTGGCCTTTGCTGTCACTGTACAACATAAGTGCACTTACATACAGGCAGGCAAAAGCTCATACATGATATAAATTTTTAGGGGCTGGACAGATGGCTCAGCAGTTAAGATCACCGACTGCTCTTGCAGAGGATCTGGGTTCAATTCCCAGCACCCACATGGTGGCTAAGAACCGTCTTTAACTCCAGTTCCAGGGGAATCCAACGCCTTCTTCTGACCTCCAAGGCATTGCACGACATGGGTGCACCAACCTACATGCAGACAGTACACTCATACACATAAAAAAATAAGAGCACTGACTGCTCTTGCAGAGGACCCAGGTTCGATTCCCAGCCCCCACATGGCAGCTAAGAATCGTCTTAGGCAGGGTGTGGTGCCACACGCCTTTAATCCCAGCACTCAGAGGCAGAGGCAGGTGGATCTGAGTTCAAGGCCAGCCTAGTCTAGATAGCAAGTTTTAGGCCAACTGGGGCTACAGGGAGACCCTGTCTCAAAAAGACAGAAAGAAAGAAACAAAACAAACAAAAAACTCCTTTTACTAATCTCTTCCTTCAATTTTTATTTTAAAGCTGCTTCAATTAACGTTTCAGCATCTTTCAGACCCCTTATAACAATTCAGCTCACTGTGGTCATAAACTCTAGGAGCTCTAGGAGTTCCTAAAATGGCAGGTGTACCGAACAGCTACAGATGCACCTACTTATAATTGAACTATTTACTAAAATTTACACTGGGAAAGGAAACTGACCTCACAGGTGGAAGCACAGGCACAGAGTGCTTGCCCTTGCCTTTCTCCGGGCTTTCTCTTTCACTCTTTCTCGATCTATCATGAACACTGCTTTCTTCCTCATCCTCTGGTTTCTTTTTATGAGATCTTGGGTTCAAAATGAAAAAATTTATTGTCAATTTCCTAAAGCATATCCCACAACAACTGCTTCTCCAATATACCACATGTGGCTTAGACTTTCTCATCCTGAAGGTAACAATCAGGTTTCAGCCACAAGGTTCTTCCACAGCATCAGCAGATCACACACACCAACAGATCCAACAGGAGCTGTGATCAATGGGTTAACTCTAAGAAGGCCCATGGAGGACAGCTGAGTTATCTAGTGGTGCTTCTGGATACATAAAGGGATTGTGTCACCAAATGAAGAAATAGCAGACAGCTGACAACCTTTCTGATAACTACTCCATCTGTTTCTTATAATAAAGCCCCAGTTCTGGGGTAGCAGCAACATACCCAGCTACAAGTTAAGTACTGTGCTTGCTTACACAGCCTCTCCTACAACTAAGAGATCCAAGTGACATTCTGAGAACCTAAGATATAATTTAAGATACAATTTCTGGGAAGGTCTCACTTTCCTTGTGTGAATGCTACCCTTATTTCTTACAAAAAAAAAAAAGGAACCATGAACATCATATATTCTGGCTGGTCTTAGCCACAGAAGAAAATGTCAAACATACCAACTAAGATTTGATGCTGGGCTTGGTGGCACATGCTTTTAAACACAGCACTTGGGAGGCTTGGAGGCAAATGGATCTCTGTGAGTTCAGTGAGTTCCAGGCCAGCTGGGGCTACAGGGAGACCCTGACTCAAAAAGAAAAAAAAAAAAAAAAGATTAGTGATTTTACTTTTTTTTTTTTTTTTTTTNAATTTTTTATTTATTTCTGTATGTTTTTGAATGTACTGTCTGCATGCAAATCTGTGCACCCGCTGACGTGCAATGCCGCGGAGGTCAGAAGAGGGTCTCGGATTCACCCTGGAACTGGAGTTCTCCTGGAATTGGAGCTTCAGACGGTTCTCAGCCGCCATGTGGTGCTGGGGATCGAACCCGGGTCCTCTGCAAGAGCGGTCGGCGCTCTTAACCGCTAGGCATTCTCCAGCCGTGATTTTACTTTTTTAACTCAAAGCCCTCAATGTAGGAAAGAAAGGGTCTACCTTGCTTTGGCACTAAAGCTACGACTACTTACACTTTCATTTTTTTAGAAGGTGGAATTTCACTAGTGGTTACAGGAGTGGCACATCTCTTTGCTTTCATTTCAACATGATGTTTTGCTTTCTGTTCCGAAACCTTCTGAGCCGAGAGTCTGATAGACCGTCTATGGTGGAAATGACAAATTCATGTTATAACAAATAAATTTACTACAGATATGAAAACTTGCTTCTGACAGTAAAAGTATGTTAAACTATATAAGATCATCAAAAGTTTATTACCCACACTCTAGAAATATAATGTTTGTGAAAATTTGGCATTTAAATATACTAGTAGAGCCTTGGGAGACAGACATAGGCGGATCTCTGTGATTTCAAGGCCAGCCTGGTCTACAGAGTGAGTTCCAGACCAGCTGAGACCCTGTCTCAAAAAGACCAAAAAAGAAAAAGAAAACTGTAGGGATGGCCATGTAGCTAGCTCCTACATAGAACATATGTGCCGGGCGTGGTGGCGCATGCCTTTAATCCTAGCACTTGGGAGGCAGAGGCAGGCGATCTTTGTGAGTTCAAGGCCAGACTGGCCTACAGAGTGAGTTCTAGGTCAGCTGGGGCTACAGGGAGACCCTGCCTTGAAAAGACAAAAAAAAAAAAAAAGAACATGTGCTTAGCACACACAAGACACTAGGTTTAACTCCCAGCAACACAAAAAAGATTAAACAATAATAAAAGGCAAAAATAGGATGAAAGTCAGAGCATAGTGGAACACACCTTTAATTCTGGAGGCTAACAACCATTTGTAACTCCAGTTCCAGGGGATCCAACGCCCTCTCCTGGCCTCTGCATACATTGTACACACCGATGCACTTGTATATATGCAGGCAAAACACTCACACATGTAAAAAAATTTTAATTAGGGGCTGGAGAGATGGCCTACGGTTAAGAGCGCCGACCGCTCTTACAGGGACCCGGGTTCGATCCCAGCACCCACATGCGGGTGAGAAACCGTTCTGAAAACTCCAATTCCAGGAGAACTCCAGTTCCAGGGGAATCCGAGACCCGCTTGCTGACTTCCGCGGCATTGCACGACACGAGTGCACAAACTGCATGCAGACCGTCATTCATACACATACAGAAAAATAATAAAATTTAAATTAAAAAAAATTAAAAAAAAAAATTTAAAAAAAAAAATTTAATTAAAAATATATAAAAGGATAGAAAAAGATACAGTACAAACATAACCCTGAGAAAGCTCCGTAATGCTAAGGAACAAAGACAGGCATGTGACATCAGAAAAGTATAACAACTCCATCCATCCAGAGATTTTAGAATCTGAAACATACGTGTGAATCCTGGCTTTGAAATTAAAAAAACCTTTTTGCCTTAAGCAGCAATTTAGCATGTATGAGCTCTTAAGTGTTACATGAAACCACAGAATCTAACAATACTCACACAGAAAAGGTGTTGTTTGGGTCACTATATATATAAATTTTTTTTGGTCTTTCCGAGCAGGGTCTCCCAGTGCCCCAGCTGTCCTGGACGTCACGTCTGTAGACCCGGCTGCCTTGAACTCACAAGATCTGCCTGCCTCTTGCCCCCGATGCTGGGATTAAATGGCCGTGTGCCACCACACGGGCAGTCACTATATTTTGAACAGTATTTAATACCCACAAACTTCTGAGCTGCTGAACAGTATTACCTCAGAGGCTGGACTACACAAGCATTTCTTTGTAATGGTGCCTTCGCATCCAGGCAGAAAGCAACAGGTGTTTGATGGGATGGAATGTTTTCAAGATTTTCTTTTTCTGTCTCGTTATGTACGTGTTGTAACATAGAAAGACCAAACAGTCAGACTACTGTAGAAGTTCTTAAAATACATGCATAACACGTATTACAAAAAGAGTTTAATGGAAGGCTAAAATATGGTTCAGGTAAAAGAGCATCATGCTTTCTGCAGAAGGACCTGGGTTTGAATCCAGTACCTTCACAGCGGCTAAAACTAATTCCACTTCCAGGGATCCAATACCCTCTCTTCTGACCTCTGTGGGTTACTGCGCATTGATATGGTTCCACTTAACACATCCAGGCAATGCACTCATACACAAAAAATTTAAAATAATAAATTTCTTAAAAAAGGAGTTTAAATAGAGTTATCCATGAGAGTCTGGGTTGTGGGTGTTGTGGGGTGCGTGTGTGTGTTGTGTGTGTTGTTGAGACAATTTTCTCCCAGACACCAAGGGTATCAAATAAAAAAGCCAAGTCCCATGGGGGCTGGAGGGATGCTCACTAATGCAATAGCAACACATAAAGTTATAGAGCTAACCAACCATTAAACAGGGACAAGAAGTGTGGCTGAGTGGGTGTCATATACCCTAGGGGAGAACCTACTACTCATTTATTCTGTCTAAATGCGCATAGTATTAAACTGCCCCCAAAGTGTTTTATCTTTATATATAGATTAGTGTATCTCTAAAACTTTATCAGAGGAAGCTTCCTTTTGCAGCAGATGGTGATTAACACAGAGAATAGGAGACTACGGAGTGCTCAACCGTAAACGGAGCACCTATCTCACACCTTCTTCAACCTAGGCTAAGGGATCATCTCAGAAGAAGAGGCCTAAGGTAGCAGTGATGAGCACCAGCACACACCTTTCGGGTTGCAGAAAGGCACTTGACACATAAACTTCCAGTGGCTCTGACGATACAAAGACCTGCCACAAAATCAAGCCAAACAAAAATCCCATCAACAGATGAAGGAGAAGGGTCACAAATTCCTACCCTAGGTAATCATCAACTGCTGGCTGCTATGGAGAGGAAGAGTCAATTTTCACCAGGGATGGGCCTGAGAGGCAACCCATGCTCTCAAAGGTGGAACTACACGCATTCACATACTGGCAGCTCTAAGAGGACTCAGTGTGTTTTTAAAAGGAGCCCATGAAATTGGAAGGGAATGTGGTTAGAGGGGATAGAAGAGGATTGGATGGGGAGAAATGGGATGGATTTGATTCGAAACACATTATATAAATGTGCAAAATTTCTTGGGGCTGGAGAGATTACCTAGCGATTAAGAGCGCCAATTGCTCTTGCAGAGGACCAGGGGTTCAATCCCCAGCACCCACATGCGGCTGAGGGAGAAACCGGTCTTTAAACTCCAGTTCAGGGGAATCCGAGCCTCCTTCTAGACCTCCGCGGGGCATTGCACGACACGGATGCACAACACCTCTGCAGACAGTACTTGATTACATAATAAATAAAGTTAAATTAAAAAAATACAAATTTTCAAAACAAAAAAGATTAATTTTTATTACAATAGTCCCACAAAAAAACGTTGGGGGAAAAGAAGTCAACTACTCCAATCCTAATGGAAATAAAAATTATGTGTGTATTTACACGTATATGTATGTGTGACATACAAAATTGCTAGGTTAAAAACACACAACACACACAACACACACACACACACACACACACCACGCCCACCTCATTCTTAAGCAATGAAATCCTTAATTCAAGTGAAGTTATTCAGAAGGCCTGCTTACAGAAGCTACTTTTTCGGGTATTATATACACATATCAAATTAGCACATGACCCAATAAAATATAAAATATACAACAAAAAAAATTTTGTATTTAAGAAAAAAAAAAAAAAAACAGGGTCTCCCCTGTGCCCCAGCTGTCCTGAGACTCACTCTGAGACCAGGCTGGCCCATGAACTCACAAAGATCCGCCTGCCTCTGCCTCTGCCTCCCAAGTGCTACGGATAAAGGGGAATCAGCCATGCCCTGCCACATCTAAAAACTTTTAAAGCGCCATGGTTGATTCTACACCTACATCCAAGCACTCGATAACCTGATGGTAAGCAGGGACCATGATTCCAAGATATAATTTCCGGAGGGATGGGGTGGGGAGAGCGAGGAGTCCGGGTTTCTGAAGAGGGATCCCGGGTCTGGTGCCCTAGGTTTGGGGAGCCTGTACAGCCAGGGTGCAGAGGCAGGCGCCACGGGGTGGGGCTGGGCTCCTGGAGGAGGGGCCAAACTGGGTGGACGGCTGCACCCCAGTGGTTCCACATTGCCCAAGGGCAGAGTTTGACGGGAAGCCTTGGGAAGCTGTCCCTGTTATGGGTAGGAAGGGTGTGAGTAAATGCTAACACAGAGGGCGGAGGGCAAGGGGCTGTAGAGGCCCTGCTCCTGCCATTAAGAAACTTAGGTGATGGGGTATTAGATGAGCTTTGGGGTGAATGGGTGAAGGAGTAAAGTTTGAGATGAACTGAGCAAAGAATAGCTAAGCTTTGGGGTAAGTTTGGTGAAGGTTAAATTGAGGAGAGGGCTGCATGGAAGGGCAAGGCCCTTAACTTGGATCTAGGGTTTGGGCGAATTGAGGAGCTGGTTGAAGACTTAGATAACAAAGGACTTGGGATTGGGTGATGGAAAGGAATACTACAGGAAGGCACGTTTGGGACAAAGGGGAGCTAATCCAGTCTGTACCCTGTGGTGGGTAAGGGGGACAGAACAAGTAGGACTTTGTAGTGCTGTTGGTCGGGGACAGACTCCTGGCTGGAAAGCAGCCCCTCACCAGCTCTTTGTGCCTCCCCAGCTCGATAGCAGGCAAGTCAGATGCCATGGCCTTAACTGAAGGGGTGGGTGATCAGGAGACTGTCCTTTTTGCAGTGCTTGCCTGCCTTCTGGTGCTGGCCCTCGCCTGGGTCTCAACACACACCACAGAGAGCACGGAACCCCTGCCACAGCCGTCAGGGACCCCAGTGACCCCAAGGCCAGGCCAGCCTAGCGAAGCCATGGCCCATGGCTACTTACAGCATCCCAGAAGAGGTCCCAGGGGCTGAGACCCCTAGCCTGAGACACAGAGGTCCAGCTGCACAGCCAGAGGGCCCACCCCCCCCCCATGGCACCAGGGGTCACAGCAACACCACCTCCAGACTCCCCACAGGAACCCCTAGTGCTACGGCTGAAATTTCTCAATGATTCTGAGCCAGTGTCCAGGGCATGGCCTCATGACACCATTGGCTCCTTGAAGAGGATGCAGTTTCCCAGCCGGGAACAGCAAGTTCGTCTCAAGGAGACGACACCCAGACTCTGGACAGCCTTCACCCCCTCCACAACTGTGTCCTCCACTGCCACATGGCCATGAGAGTCAGTCCCCCAGATCTTCCCTGCCCACCGGGGTCCAAGCCAGGCCCCTCTGGGCTGGAAGTTGGCATGCCTGCTGCTGCTGCCCTTCTGCTGCTGCCTCCAGTACTGTTACTGCAGATCCAGTACCAGGCCTTCTTTCCTGTGAGCACACCCTGGGCCTGGCCGGCTTCGCCCTGCTCCTCTAGTCTCTGGTCCATCGCCCACATACTGCCGTATGCCTCCAAGGCTTTGGCTAGTGGTGTGGCCCCTCTGGACCTCATTCCCCAAGGCGTGGTGGGCGTTGCTGTCTGCCCAGGCCCACCTCACCCACCTGCCTCTTCCCACTCCCCTGGAGCTCATCCTTGCGCTGCAGAGGACTCCAGAGCCTTGGGGTGCCCCTCCCTGTGACCTCCACGACTCTGGGCCACCTCCTGGGGTTGCTGGCCCGCAGTCCTCAGTGACAGTGGGCCCCTCTGGATCAGGCACCTGTTGTCGCTGCCTAGGCCCTGGACAGAGCAGGGCCACCCCACTGGGGCCATCCTAGTATGCTGCCAGAGGACCTAAGAGGTGCCAAGGCTACCCCGGGGTCCCGTGGGCTGAGAGATGGGCGAAGGGGATCGGAGAGGGACAGAGCTGTTCTCGGAACATGTGATTAAATTAACGGTGTGATGTTTAAAAAAAAAGATACTATTTCCAAACATAACAGCTTAGGACGTGTGCAGTGTAGAGCACTCGCCTACCAAGCTCAAGACCCCAGGTTCAATCATCAACATAGAAAAGTAAAGCAAACAAGGAGAAAAAAATTTAGCAAATCAAAACCTAAAAGGAAAAATACAGGAAGACATGGTGCAAGCTTAAAATTTCAGCACTCAGAGGTGGAGTCAAGAAGATCATAAATTTAAGCCCAATCTGAGCCACAAGTGAGATCATTTCTCAAAAATTAAGAGGTAAATATATAAATAGAATGGACTTATATATATTCATCATGAAATGAATCTGCCCATTTCACAAGCCATCAAGAGACAGAGCCAGAGCCTCAGCTCCTGATCCACTCCCATCCTGCCATCAACGCTCAAGTTGTTTTTCCTACTTGTTTAAGGGTTGTTTTTGTTTGTTTGGTGTAAAATAACCTTGCTGAAGTTTATCTTTTCTCAAGGAAGTTTTGCCCTGAAAATGCTCTCCCAGTCCATTCTTTCCAAGAAACTTATTCTCCAAATTGGCCTTCTCGTCTGTGGAATAATCAGTAAGGAAGTAAAACAAATGAGCACCACATACTTAATTAAAATAGGGAGCAAACACAGCACTCTTGCAACTTATTTAGCAAAAAACAAAATTCTAGATAAAAGGAGCACATATTATATGTCAGAGAGAGATTACAAAAATCTATCACTGAAAACACTGCAACATTAAACATTGTGGCACAGAGAAGGCCGGTGTGGGTTCTGCACAGGGAGGGGAGGGAGTGACTATCTTTGTTAAGATACCCAGGCCCTACAAAACATAATATTGTTCTTTCTTTTTTTTTTTTTTTTTTTTTTTT
This sequence comes from Rhizomys pruinosus, assembly GCA_009823505.1. NCBI lineage: Eukaryota > Metazoa > Chordata > Mammalia > Rodentia > Spalacidae > Rhizomys > Rhizomys pruinosus. Next base: position 1,906,516 of record VZQC01005960.1, read on the forward strand.
TATTTGTCTTTTAACACAGGGTCTCCCTTGAGCCCAGCTTGACCTTGGAACTCACTCAGTAGACAGGCTGGCCTTGACCACAAAAGATCCAACCTGCTCTGCCTCCAGAGTGCTAGGATTAAAGGCGTTGCACCACCACACCGGCACTCTCCTCCAGTTCTTATCTACCATTTAAATACTTGTTTCTCTTAACAAAACTGTAGCTACCAGGAACTGTAAGATTACAAGGGACATCTTATATTCACAGTGCTTCTCCCTCAACTGGGAAGCTGAGATAAAACTGTGGGATATGTGAGAGTGGAAGAGACCTAGGTTCTCTCAGGGAGTTTTATCTTGGGTTTTGCTGGGCCTGAAAAATCAAAGCAAAACAGTGAACAATCTGTTCCACCAACAGCTACTGAAAGAGCTTCAAGGATGCAGTGCCCACGCCCTTGCTACAAGTATGTGCGCTCTGGGAAAAAGATGTGATCAATGAAAGAAAGCAGAAATCGACATGAACCAGAACTAGGTGGTTTTCTCCATAGGGAAATTAATTTTTCTTCCAAACTGTATTTAATCATATGGTTATGCTACTCTGTCATTCTTGAGGGGCAGAACTATAAAGAAAACTTGGAAAAGGGGATCTTCATTCAGCCTAGGTACTACCTCTCAGTTCCCCGAAGCAGGGGTATGAACAGAACCTCTCAAGGTCAGCAGGCCCACTTATCTACTCTTCCTCCGATACTATTTCTAACAGACCCCTTGGCCAAAGCAAGCATTAAAAGCCTTTACAAAGAGAAAAGGCCGGATGCCTCTATTTGAATACACTACATGTACGTGGGTAAGTACACCTGCAATTGAGTCATTTGTTTCCATCCACCTAAATTAGCAGTGAAGAAAGAAAGAGAAAGAATAAAGTGAAGGGTCACGTGACCTCATAATCCCAAAGCTTATTTAAAAATCCACAACTGCTCTCTGGGCATGGTTTAGCGGCCACCACCGCCTTAATGCCCAGCACTCAGGGGCAGAGGCCACGAGGTCACCAGACAATGGGGTTCCAGGTCACAGGGGAGGACCCCTGTCTCACCCAAAAAAAAAAAAAAAATAAAGAAAAGCAAAGGTCTGTGGCACACAACCTAGAATCCCAGCACTGAGGGGGCTAAAGCAGAAGGACTGCCAGGAGCTGGAGGGCCAGCCTAGGTTACATAATAAATTCCAGCCCAGCAAGGGCTAATATGAAAACCTTGTCTCAAAAGCCCAAATTCCATATATAAACAGAACTATGTAGTTCAAAAGTCAATTATTTTCCTATACATCATAGCTGACAAGGGCCTTGGTTGTAGAAAGAATTATACCTTTTTTTTTTTGGAAGTCTCTTTGTTCTTAAAGGTCCCCAGCGAAAAGCCAGACGCTAACCCTTGAAATACCCGGAGAAAGCAGACACTCACCAAACCACGAATCTACATTCTCAGTATCTTCCTCAATATCCAAAGATGAAAAATTGATGAAGTCCGTGGGGGCATCAAAGGAGTAAGTGGCCGGGAGACGGGACATGGCCATGCTGGGCGCCGCAGGACAGCGCCTCCTAGTGTCTGTGCGACTGTTCTCAACCAGTTAGTTACCTTTTGAGGAAAGAAATGGTTCAGAAATTTGGTTGCACATTAATATAAAATATTGATTCACACACCGCTCTTACAGAGGACCCGGGTTCGATCCCCAGCACCCACATGGCGGCTGAGAACCGTCTGAAACTCCAATTCCAGGAGAACTCCAGTTCCAGGGGAATCCGAGACCCGCTTCTGACTTCCGCGGCATTGCACGACACGAGTGCACAAACCTGCATGCAGACAGTACATTCATACACATACAGAAATAAATAAAATTAATTAAAAAAAATTAAAAAAAAAAATTTAAAAAAAAAAATTTTAATTAAAAATATATAAAAGGATAGAAAAAGATACAGTACAAACATAACCCTGAGAAAGCTCCGTAATGCTAAGGAACAAAGACAGGCATGTGACATCAGAAAAGTATAACAACTCCATCCATCCAGAGATTTTAGAATCTGAAACATACGTGTGAATCCTGGCTTTGAAATAAACTTGCCTTAAGCAGCAATTTAGCATGTATGAGCTCTTAAGTGTTACATGAAACCACAGAATCTAACAATACTCACACAGAAAAGGTGTTGTGTTGAGTCACTATATATATAAATTTTTTTTTGGTCTTTTCCAGACAGGGTCTCCCAGTAGCCCCAGCTGTCCTGGAACTCACTCTGTAGACCAGGCTGGCCTTGAACTCACAAAGATCTGCCTGCCTCTGCCTCCTGAGTGCTGGGATTAAAGGCGTGTGCCACCACACTGGGCTAGTCACTATATTTTTTGAACAGTATTTTTAATACCCACAACTTCTGAGCTGCTGAACAGTATTACCTCAGAGGCTGGACTACACAAGCATTTCTTGATATGGTGCCTTCAGCATCCAGGGAAGAACAGGTGTTTGATGGGATGGAATGTTTCTCAAGATTTTCTTTTTCTGTCTCGTTATAGTAAGTGTTGTCAACTAAGAAAGACCAAAACAAGTCAGACTACTGTAGAAGCTTCTTAAAATACATGCATACACGTATACAAAAAGAGTTTAAATGGAAGGCTAAAATGGTTCAGCGGTTAAGAGCATCACCTGCTTTTGCAGAAGACCTGGGTTTGAATCCCAGTACCTTCACAGCGGCTAAAACTAATTCCACTTCCAGGGATCCAATACCCTCTCTTCTGACCTCTGTGGGTACTGCATGATATGGTTCACTTACACACATCCAGGCAATGCACTCATACACAAAAAATTAAAATAATAAATTTCTAAAAAAGAGTTTAAATAGAGTTATCCTATGAGAGTCTGGGTGTGTGTGTGTGGGGTGTGTGTGTGTGTGTGTGTGTGTGTGTGAGACAATTTTCTCCCAGACACCAAGGGTATCAAATAAAAAAGCCAAGTCCCATGGGGGCTGGAGGGATGCTCACTAATGCAATAGCAACACAAAAGTTATGAGAGTAACCAACCATTAACAGGGACAAGAAGTTGTGGCTGAGTGGGTCATAGACCCTAGGGGAGAACCTACTACTCTTATTCTGCTGAATGCGCACAGTATTAAACTGCCCCAAAGTACTTATCTTTATACCTATAGATTAGTGTATCTCTAAAACTTTATCAGAGAAGCTTCCTTTTGCAGCAGATGGTGATTAACACAGAGAATAGGAGACTACGGAGTGCTCAACCGTAAACGGAGCACCTATCTCACACCTTCTTCAACCTAGGCTAAGGGATCATCTCAGAAGAAGGGCCTAAGGTAGCAGTAGATGAGCACAGCACAACACTGCTTTCGGGTTGCAGAAAGCACTTGTACACATAAACTCAGTGGCTCTGACTGGATACACAAGACCTGCCCAAAATCAAGCCAAACAAAATCCCATCAAAGATGAAGGAGAAGGGGGTCACAAATTCCTACCCCTAGGTATTCATAACTGATGGCTGCTAGGAGAGGAAGAGTCAATTTTCACCAGGGATGGGCCTGAGAGGCAACCCATGCTCTCAAAGGTGGAACTACACGCATTCACATACTGGCAGCTCTAAGAGGACTCAGTGTGTTTTTAAAAGGAGCCCATGAAATTGGAAGGGAATGTGGTAGAGGGGATAGAAGAGAATTGGAGGGAAGAAATGGGGATGGATTTGATCGAAACACATTATATAAATGTGCAAAATTCTTGGGGCTGGAGAGATAGCCTAGCTGTTAAGAGCGCCAATTGCTCTTGCAGAGGACCAGGGTTCAATCCCCAGCACCCACATGACGGCTGAGAACCGTCTTTAACTCCAGTTCCAGGGGAATCCGACGCCCTCTTCTGAACTCCGCGGCATTGCACGACACGGATGCACAAACCTACATGCAGACAGTACATTGATACACATAAAAATAAATAAAATTTTAAAAAAAGTACAAAATTTTCAAACAAAAAAGATAATTTTTTACAATAGTCCCTACAAAAACTGGGGGAAAAAGAAGTCAACACTCCAATCCTAAGGAAATAGAAATTATGTGTGTATTTACACGTATATGTATGTGTGACAATACAAAATTCTAGGTTAAAATCACACACACACACACACACACACACACACACACACACACACACGCCCACCTCATTCTTAAGCAATGAAATCCTTAATTCAAGTGAAGTTATTCAGAAGGCCTGCTTACAGAAGCTACTTTTTCGGGTATTATATACACATATCAAATTAGCACACTGGACCCAATAAATATATAAAATTATACATCTAAAAAAAATTTTTTTGTTGTTCTTTTCAAGACAGGGTCTCCCTGTAGCCCCAGCTGTCCTGGAACTCACTCTGTAGACCAGGCTGGCCCTGAACTCACAAAGATCCGCCTGCCTCTGCCTCTGCCTCCCAAGTGCTAGGATTAAAGGCGTGCATCACCATGCCCGGCCACATCTAAAAACTTTTTAAAGCTGGCCATGGTGATCTACACCTACAATCCAAGCACTCATAACTGATGTAAGAGGACCATGAGTCCAAGATACTATTTCCGAGGGATGGGGGTGGGGAGAGCGGAGTCCGGGTTTCTGAAGAGGGATCCCGGGTCTGGTGCCCTAGGTTTGGGGAGCCTGTACAGCCAGGGTGCAGAGGCAGGCGCCACGGGGTGGGGCTGGGCTCCTGGAGGAGGGGCCAAACTGGGTGGACGGCTGCACCCCAGTGGTTCCACATTGCCCAAGGGCAGAGTTTGACGGGAAGCCTTGGGAAGCTGTCCCTGTTATGGGTAGGAAGGGTGTGAGTAAATGCTAACACAGAGGGCGGAGGGCAAGGGGCTGTAGAGGCCCTGCTCCTGCCATTAAGAAACTTAGGTGATGGGGTATTAGATGAGCTTTGGGGTGAATGGGTGAAGGAGTAAAGTTTGAGATGAACTGAGCAAAGAATAGCTAAGCTTTGGGGTAAGTTTGGTGAAGGTTAAATTGAGGAGAGGGCTGCATGGAAGGGCAAGGCCCTTAACTTGGATCTAGGGTTTGGGCGAATTGAGGAGCTGGTTGAAGACTTAGATAACAAAGGACTTGGGATTGGGTGATGGAAAGGAATACTACAGGAAGGCACGTTTGGGACAAAGGGGAGCTAATCCAGTCTGTACCCTGTGGTGGGTAAGGGGGACAGAACAAGTAGGACTTTGTAGTGCTGTTGGTCGGGGACAGACTCCTGGCTGGAAAGCAGCCCCTCACCAGCTCTTTGTGCCTCCCCAGCTCGATAGCAGGCAAGTCAGATGCCATGGCCTTAACTGAAGGGGTGGGTGATCAGGAGACTGTCCTTTTTGCAGTGCTTGCCTGCCTTCTGGTGCTGGCCCTCGCCTGGGTCTCAACACACACCACAGAGAGCACGGAACCCCTGCCACAGCCGTCAGGGACCCCAGTGACCCCAAGGCCAGGCCAGCCTAGCGAAGCCATGGCCCATGGCTACTTACAGCATCCCAGAAGAGGTCCCAGGGGCTGAGACCCCTAGCCTGAGACACAGAGGTCCAGCTGCACAGCCAGAGCCTGGCACAGGGGTCACAGCAACACCACCTCCAGACTCCCCACAGGAACCCCTAGTGCTACGGCTGAAATTTCTCAATGATTCTGAGCCAGTGTCCAGGGCATGGCCTCATGACACCATTGGCTCCTTGAAGAGGATGCAGTTTCCCAGCCGGGAACAGCAAGTTCGTCTCAAGGAGACGACACCCAGACTCTGGACAGCCTTCACCCCCTCCACAACTGTGTCCTCCACTGCCACATGGCCATGAGAGTCAGTCCCCCAGATCTTCCCTGCCCACCGGGGTCCAAGCCAGGCCCCTCTGGGCTGGAAGTTGGCAGCCTGCTTGCTGCTGCCCTTGCTGCTGCTGCTCCCGTACTGGTACTGCCAGATCCAGTACCAGGCCTTCTTTCCTGTGAGCACCACCCTGGGCCTGGCCGGCTTCGCCCTGCTCCTCAGTCTCCTGGCCATCGCCACATACTGCCCGTAGTGCCTCCACAGGCTTTGGGTAGTGGTGGCCCCTCTGGACCTCAGTCCCCAAGGCGTGGTGGGCGTTGCTGTCTGCCCAGGCCCACCTCACCCACCTGCCTCTTCCCACTCCCCTGGAGCTCATCCTTGCGCTGCAGAGGACTCCAGAGCCTTGGGGTGCCCCTCCCTGTGACCTCCACGACTCTGGGCCACCTCCTGGGGTTGCTGGCCCGCAGTCCTCAGTGACAGTGGGCCCCTCTGGATCAGGCACCTGTTGTCGCTGCCTAGGCCCTGGACAGAGCAGGGCCACCCCACTGGGGCCATCCTAGTATGCTGCCAGAGGACCTAAGAGGTGCCAAGGCTACCCCGGGGTCCCGTGGGCTGAGAGATGGGCGAAGGGGATCGGAGAGGGACAGAGCTGTTCTCGGAACATGTGATTAAATAAACTGTGATGTTTAAAAAAAAAGATACTATTTCCAAACACTAACAAGCTAGGACGTAGTTCAGTGGTAGAGCACTTGCCTACCAAGCTCAAGACCCCAGGTTCAATCATCAACATAGTAAAAAGTAAAGCAAACAAGGAGAAAAAAATTTAGCAAATCAAACCTAAAAGGAAAAATACAGGAAGACATGGTGCAAGCTTAAAATTTCAGCACTCAGAGGTGGAGTCAAGAAGATCATAAATTTAAGCCCAATCTGAGCCACACAGAGATCATTTCTCAAAAATAAGTAGGTAAATAAATAAATAAATGTGACATTATATATTCATCATGAAATGAATCTGCCCATTTCACAAGCCATCAAGAGACAGAGCCAGAGCCTCAGCTCCTGATCCACTCCCATCCTGCCATCAACGCTCCAAGTTGTTTTTCTTACCTTGTTTCAAGGGTGTAACATAACCTTGCTGAAGTTTATCTTTTCTCAAGGAAGTTTTGCCCTGAAAATGCTCTCCCAGTCCATTCTTTCCAAGAAACTTATTCTCCAAATTGGCCTTCTCGTCTGTGGAATAATCAGTAAGGAAGTAAAACAAATGAGCACCACATACTTAATTAAAATAGGGAGCAAACACAGCACTCTTGCAACTTATTTAGCAAAAAACAAAATTCTAGATAAAAGGAGCACATATTATATGTCAGAGAGAGATTACAAAAATCTATCACTGAAAACACTGCAACATTAAACATTGTGGCACAGAGAAGGCCGGTGTGGGTTCTGCACAGGGAGGGGAGGGAGTGACTATCTTTGTTAAGATACCCAGGCCCTACAAACATCATCTGTTCTTTCTTTTTTTTTTTTTTTTTTTTTTTTTTTNGTGTGTGTGTGGTTTTTTTTTTTTTTTTGTTTTTTTTTTTTTTGGTCTTTTCAAGACAGGGTCTCCCTGTAGCCCCAGCTGACCTGGAACTCACTCAGTAGACCAGGCTGGCCTTGAACTCACAAAGATCCACCTGCCTCTGCCTCCAGAGTGCTAGGATTAAAGGCGTGCACCACTACGCCCGGCACATCATCAGTTCTTATCTACCATTTAAATACTTGTTTCTCTTAACAAAACTGTAGCTACCAGGAACTGTAAGATTACAAGGGACATCTTATATTCACAGTGCTTCTCCCTCAACTGGGAAGCTGAGATAAAACTGTGGGATATGTGAGAGTGGAAGAGACCTAGGTTCTCTCAGGGAGTTTTATCTTGGGTTTTGCTGGGCCTGAAAAATCAAAGCAAAACAGTGAACAATCTGTTCCACCAACAGCTACTGAAAGAGCTTCAAGAATGCAGTGAGCCCCTTGCTACAAGTATAGTGCGCTCTGGGAAAAGATGTGATCACATGAAAGAAAGCAGAAAGAAATGAACCAGAACTAAGGTGGTTTTCTAAATAGGGAAATTAATTTTTTCTTCCAAACTGTATTTAATCATATGGTTATGCTAATATTTCCTTTCTTAGAGGGAGCAGAAATATAAAGAAAAACTTGGAAAAGGGGATCTTCATTCAGCCTAGGTACTACCTCTCAGTTCCCCGAAGCAGGGGTATGAACAGAACCTCTCAAGGTCAGCAGGCCCACTTATCTACTCTTCCTCCGATACTATTTCTAACAGACCCCTTGGCCAAAGCAAGCATTAAAAGCCTTTACAAAGAGAACAGCAGATGCCATCTTATTTGAACACTACATGTTAAGTGGTAAGTACACCTGCAATGGAGTCATTTTTGTTTCCACCACATATAATGAGAGTGAAGACAAGAAAGAGAAAGAATAAAGTGAAGGGTCAAAGCTGACCTCATATATCCCAAAGTTATTTAAAAATCACAACTGCTCGCTGGGCATGGTAGCGCACGCCTTTAATCCCAGCACTCAGGAGGCAGAGGCAGTGGTCTACAGTGTGGGTTCCAGGTCACAGGGAGACCCTGTCTCACACACAAAAAAAAAAAAGAAAGAAAAGAAAAGGTCTAGTGGCACACAACTAGAATCCCAGCACTGAGGGGGCTAAAGCAGAAGGACTGCCAGGAGCTGGAGGCCAGCCTAGGTTACATAATAAATTCCAGCCCAGCAAGGGCTACTATGAAACCTTGTCTCAAAAGCCCAAATTCCATATATAAACAGAACTATGTAGTTCAAAAGTCAATTATTTTCCTATTAAATCATAGATGACAAGGTGCTTTGGTGTAGAAAAGAATTTATACCTTTTTTTTTTTGGAGTCTCTTCTGTTCTTGAAAGGTCCCCAGCGAAAAGCCAGACGCTAACCCTTGAAATACCCGGAGAAAGCAGACACTCACCAAACCACGAATCTACATTCTCAGTATCTTCCTCAATATCCAAAGATGAAAAATTGATGAAGTCCGTGGGGGCATCAAAGGAGTAAGTGGCCGGGAGACGGGACATGGCCATGCTGGGCGCCGCAGGACAGCGCCTCCTAGTGTCTGTGCGACTGTTCTCAACCAGTTAGTTACCTTTTGAGGAAAGAAATGGTTCAGAAATTTGGTTGCACATTAATATAAAATATTGATTCACACATTAATATAAATCATTGACTTCCTAGCAATTACTCTGGTTTTCCAACCACGTTTCCAATCAGAATACCATCTAGAAAATATGCCTCACCATGCTCACCATGCGCACACACAAATAAACAAATGGAGAAAGTATTTTTTAGGGCTGGAGAGCTGGTTCAGTGGTTAAGAGCACTGGCTGCTCTTGCAGCAGACCCAGGTTCAAATCCCAGCACCTACATGGTGGCTAACAATAATCCTAACTCCAGTTCCAGGGGATCCAGTGCCTGCTTCTGACTCCGTCCGTGGGCACTGCACGACACCAGTCACTTACACATACAGGCAATACACTCATATACATAAAATAAAAATAAAATATTTTTAAAAAACCTTTTCTTTCAAAGCTGATTTTTATTGAAGCTTTGTGCATTTCTTTTCTTTTTTTTGTCTTTTTTGAGACAGGGTCTCCCTGTAGCCCCAAGCTGTCCTGGAACTCACTCTGTAGACCAGGCTGGCCTTGAACTCACAAAGATTCGCCTGCCTCTGCCTCCGAGTGCTAGGATTAAAGGCGTGCGCCACCCCGCCCGGCGAAGCTTTGTGCATTTCATACAAAATTTCCAATCAAATCTAGACCCATTCCCCCTTCCTTGCCCCCCACCCCACAGAGCTCACGCATTCTACCAAACATGTTTTTCATCTTTTTCTCAGTCTCTTTTATAATTTTCAATGCAGAAGTTTACTGTTTTGAGCAGAGAAGTTCACTGTTTCCGTCAGTTCTTTGACCCCATCTTGTTGTTGTTGTTGTCTCCTTCCCATTTGCATCACTCCAAAACATGCACATATGCATGCCACACATATCATAGGTTTTAGCATCTTCAGCTTATGATTTTTTTTTCTTTATTAGGCTGAAAGATGTCATGTTTGAAGGCTCCTCCTTGACATGCCCAAACCATCAGTCCTGCCCTTGTGTTCCACACTGGGGTTTTCCCTTCCTATGGCCACCAAATGAGGTCCAGTAAGCACCGAGTCCAGTCTTGATCCTCCTGTACTGGTCTCCATGATACAGCCTGGGTAGTCCAACAATGGCAGTCTATACTCTGAAGAGGCTGAAACCCCAGTAGTAGTAGCTCAGTTCACAAGCTGGATGTCTCAGCAGTACCCATCTAGCACTGAATGTTTGGAGGATTCTTGGAGAGACATGAGTCTTCAGTCCACATTGGAAGGTTGAAAAGCTGTGTCTCACATCTTTGGACCTCACAGACATCTACCGAATATTCCACCCATACACCAGAGAATACAGTTTCTTTCTTTTTTTTTTTTTTTTTTCTTTTTGAGACAGGGTCTCCCTGTAGCCCCAGATGTCCTGGAACTCACTTTGTAGACCAGGCTGGCCTTGAACTCACAAAGGTCTGCCTGCCTCTGCCTCCCCGAGTGCTAGGACTAAAGGCATGCATCACCACGCCCGGCAAGAATACACTTTCTACTCAGCACCCCACAGAACATTCTCCAAAACTGACCACATACTGGGACACAGAAAAAAAAACTCAACAAATACAAAAAGTTTGAAATAATTTCATGCATTCTATCAGATCACGCACAGCACAATAAAGCTCAATATCAACACCAGGATAAGCCTATCTAGAACACATGGAGACTAAACAACACACTCCTGAATAAGGAATGGGTCAAGGAAGAAATAAAGAAATAAAAGCATTCCTGGAACTAAATGACAATAATACAACACAACAAAACTTATGGGATACTTTAAAAGCAGTCCTAAGAGGGAAGTTTATAGCCCTGGGTGCCTACATTAGAAAAACAGAAAGAGCACAAATAAATGATCTAACACTGCAGCTGAAAACACTTGAGAGACAACAACAAATGAACCCTAAACACAACAGACAGGAAGAAATAACAAAAATCAGAGCAGAAATCAATGAAATTAAAAAAAAAAAAATCAATGAATCCAAAAGTTTGAAAGAATAAACAAGATAGACAAAACTCTAGCCCAGTTAAAAGAGCAACTCCAAATCAAAAGAATTCGTGATAAAAGGGGAAATATCACAACAGACAACAAAAAGATCCAGACAATCATATGGAAATACTTCAAAAACCTATACTCTACTGTTTGAAAACCAAAGCGAAATGGATGAATATCTGAAATCCTGGGACTCACCAAAGCTTAACCAAGAGATCAACAGTTTATTTTTTTTATTTTGTTTAATTTTATTTATTTTTGTATGTGTATGAGTGTACTGTCTGCATGTAGGTTTGTGCACCCCGGCTGTGCAATGCCGTGGAGGTCAGAAGAGGGTCTCGGATTCCCCTGGAACTGGAGTTCTCCCGGAACCGGAGTTTCAGATGGTTCTCAGCCGCCATGTGGGTGCTGGGGATCGAACCCGGGTCCTCTGTAAGAGCGGTCGGCACTCTTAACCACTAGGCCATCTCTCCAGCCCTGAGATCAACAGTTTAAACAGACCCATAATATATGAAGAAACTGAAAATGTAATAAGAAAAAAACAAAACAAAACAAAACAAAAATGTAATAAGAAACCTCCTGGGGCTGGAGAGATGGCTCAGCGGTTAAGAGTGCCGACTGCTCTTGCAGAGGACCTGGGTTCAATTCCCAGCACCCACATGGCGGCTAAGAACCATCTTTAAGTCCAGTTCCAGGGGAATCCAATGCCCTCTTCTGACCTCCATGGCATTGCACGACATGGGTGCAGCAACCTACACACAGACAGTACACTCATACACATTAAAAAA
>VZQC01005960.1:1922668-1960716 GCA_009823505.1 Rhizomys pruinosus
AAATTAAACCCCTACCTCTTACTCTGTACAAAAGTCAACTCCAAATGGATCAAAGACCTGACCATGAAACCCGAAACTCTGAAGGTGACAGAAGAAAACATTGGCAGCAACCTACAAGACATTGGCTAGAAGACTTTCTAAATCAGACAGCAGCTGTGCAGGAAATTAAGATCAACAATTGACAAGTGAAACCTTATTAAACTCAAAAGCTTCTGTCCAGGGAAAGAAACAGTGAAGAGAGAACTCAGAGTGGGAGGAAACCTTCACTGCTGATACATCTGACAGAGCATTAACTTCCAGAATATATAAACTACTCAAAAAACAAAGAACTAAGAAAACAAATGACTCACTCAAAAGATGGATTAAAGAGCTAGTTCACTGCTGATACATCTGACAGAGCATTAACTTCCAGAATATATAAACTACTCAAAAAACAAAGAACTAAGAAAACAAATGACTCACTCAAAAGATGGATTAAAGAGCTAAACAGGACTTCACAAGTGAGGAAATAGAGATGGCTAAGCAGCATCTTAAACAGTGTTCAACATGGCTAATAATTAAGGAAATGCAAATTAAAACCACTTTAAGATATTATTTCACTCCAATAAGACTGGCTAGGATCAAGAAAACAAATGACACCAAATGCTGGAGAGGTTGTAGGGAAAGGGGAACACACATCCATTGCTGGTGGGAATGTAAATTCATACAACCACTATGGAAAGCAGTGTGGAGAACCCTTAAAAGACTCAAAATGAGTTTGCCACCTGACCCAGTCATACCACTCCTGGGTATATACCCACAAGACTCATCTTACCACAGAGATACATGTACAGCCATGTTTATTGCAGCTCTCTTCACAATAGCGAAGAGCTGGAACCAACCCAAGTGCCCCTCAACCAATGAGTGGATAGAGAAAATGTGGTACATCTACACAATGGAGTGCTACGCAGTAGTGAAGAAAGATGACTTTGAAGAATCATGAACTTTGCAGGTAAATGGATGGAACTAAAAGACATTATGTTAAGTGAAGTAACACAGTCCCAGAAAAACAAACAACGAATGGTATCCCTCATCTGTGGATGCTAGCACCAAATCCCTAGTTGTAAGGCAAACTGAGCAATATTAATGTTATATTCCTTGTTATCTAAAAGCAACTGTGCTCTTATAATATGAATCCTTTAACAGGTTCTAGAATTAACCTACCATTAATTTTCAGATTTTGGAATTCTGGTATTTGGGTGAAGGGTATGCATGCACATTTTAGAGTAATATAAACTCAAAAGGGAAACATGTGAATCCTGAAATATGATTTGGAAATAACATACAATTTGTTTTCAGACAACATAATTTTAGTATAGGTCACACACACACACACACACACAAACATATGCGTACGTTGAAGCAATACAAGCTGGAGGAAACAACAACAAAAGAACTGGGACCAAAAACCAACTGAACAGTGAAGTTCTCCCAAAAACAATAATCCTCTGCTTTAAAAAGACTCAGAAAAGGATGCAAGACATGTATGGCAAAGTGCATGAACTCAGGTGGGGTGGAAAGGGCATGGAAAGGGAAATGAGTCTAAATTGGACTGACAATGATGTATGAAAAAGTTTAATGGGCTGGAGAGATGGCCTAGCAGTTAAGAGCGCCGATTGCTCTTACAGAGGACCCGGGTTCGATCCCCAGCACCCACATGGTGGCTGAGAACCGTCTGAAGCTCCAATTCCAGGAGAACTCCAGTTCCAGGGGAATCCAAGACCCTCTTCTGAACTCCGCGGCGTTGCACGACACGGGTACACAGACTTGCATGCAGACAGTACATTCATACACATACAGAAATAAATAAAATTTAAAAAGAGAGTGGAAAGGAGAGATAGAGAGCTGAATGCTCTTGCAGAAGACCTGGTGTTTGATTCCCAGACGCCACATGGCAGCTAAGTAACTGTTTTGATCCATGTTCCAGGAATCTGACGCCGTCTACTCCTGGCTCCTCATATGGCATGGCACGAGCAGGTGCACAAACCTAACATGTGCAGACAGACACTCATACACATAAAATAATAAAAAAATTAAAAAAAAAAGAAAAAGAAAAGTTCTAATCAACAATAAATATTAGGGTTTAAAAAGGCTAGGGGCTAGAGAGATGGTTCAGCAGTTACGAGTACTGGCTGTTTTTTTGCAGAGGACATGGGTTTTGTTTCTAGCACCCACATGATACCCAGTAACCATCCTTGATTCCAGTTTCCGGGGAATCCGACACCCTCTGACCTCTGCGGCATTGCGTGACACGGGTACACAGACCTATGTTCAGACAGTACACTCATATACAAAAAAATAATAATAAAAAAAAAAATGTGGTGGCGCACACCTTTTAAGTCCAGCACTCAGAGGCAGAGCATGCCTTTAATCATAGCAATCAGGAAGCAAAGGCAGGAGAATCAAGGGTTAGAGGACAGCCTGGGCTACAGGAGACCTGTCTCAAAAGACCAAAAAAAATATTAATAATAATAAATAAAAAATGTTGCCAAGACGTTGTGGTGGCACACGCCTTTATCCTAGCACTGGAGAGAAGGCAGGCGATCTTTGAGAGGTTCAAGGCCAGCCTGGTCTACAGAGGCAGAGGCAGGCGGATGTATGTCTGTTAGTTCAAGGCAGTCTAGTCTGCACAGTGAGCCCATTCTCAAAAAAAACAAAACATAAAAGAAAAAATTAAGGCTGGGTGTGTGAGAGTGTGCAATAGCTTAAGAGCATTGGCTGCTCTTTGCAGAGGATCCTGGTTTTGTTCCTAGAACGCACATGTGGGTGAAGACAGTCTTGAGTAGCGCAGGCATGGTGGTAGCCTTTTCAATGCTAGCACTCGATGAGTTGCGGAGACGGGGCGTGTGGGAGGACCTCGTGTGTGTTCAAGGCAGCCTAGTTAAGAGTACAGTGAAAGGTGAGTTTGCTAGTGAGAGCGATAGGGGAAAGCCTGTCTCAAAAAAAGAATGTAATTGCTGGACCACAGCCGTCTGCTCAGGCCACAATGCCTATAGCAGCAGTCCCTCCCCTCTCACGATAACGACAGCCATGCCGAGACAGTCTCTGGTCCCTGTAAAGACTTTCCAGGCTGAAGGACTCAAAAAGGGAAAAAATAAAAGGCATTTGCACACCATGCACAACCTTTTTTGTCCTCCAAATATCTTATAGCACTTTCTGAGAGGTAATTAGTTCGTAGAAAATACGATATGTTCCCGGCGTCGAGTTGGCGCACGCCTTTAATGCCTAGCACTCGGGAGGCATGAGGCAGGCTGATCTTTGCCAGTTCAAGGCCAGCCTGAGCTACAGATGAGGGAGAGTTCCAGGACACTTGTCTTAAGGGACCCTGTCTCAAAAGCCAAAAAAAAAAAAAAAAAAAAAGAAAATTACAAGAATTCTCAATTGATAAACAATAGGCAACAATCTAAATTGAGTGTATAAATATGATCATCACAACAAACAAGGGTGTCACTCTAAAACACATACCTAATACAGAAATTATACAACAACACATGAGCCGGATAGATGGACGCATGCCTTTTAATCCTACACTGGGAGGCAGAGGCAGCAGATCTTTGTGAGTTCAAGGTAGCCTGGTTACGAGGGAGTTCCAGGACAGCAGGGCTACAGGGAGACCCTGTCTTGAAAAGACAAAAAAAAAAAAAACCAAAACACTTGAACATAAGTTATCAGAGGTTCTCATCTCATGCTAGGTTGAATTAAGTACTAAATCTGTATTATTTGGAATGCTCATTAGTAACCTTGTAAAGCATCAGTGACTGATAAAGAGGAAGCCAAAGATCAGAAACACAGTAATTATCCAAAGTCCATAGTCATGTAAGGATAGGACAAAGCCAGATCTGCAACAGAAGGTTCTGGCCTAGTATAATGGATTCCAGACTCTGCCTATCTGGTTTAGGAATTAAAAGATGGTAATCAAGATAAGTCTTGCTGGGGCTGGAGAGATGGCCTAGTGGTTAAGAGTGCCGAGTGCTCTTGCAGAGGACCCGGGTTCGATCACCAGCACCCTCATGAAGGCTGAAAACCATCTTTAACTCCAGTTCCAGGGGAATCTGACACCCTCTTCTGAGCTCCGTGGCATTGCAAGACACAGGTGCACAAACCTACATGCAGACAGTACAATCATACACATACGAAAATAAATTTAAAAAAAGATATGTCTTGCTGCCGGGCGTGGTGGCACACGCCTTTAATCCTAGCACTTGGAAGGCAGAGGCAGGCGGATCTTTTTGAGTTCAAGGCCAGCCTGGTCTACAAAGTGAGTTCCAGGACAGCTGGGGCTACAGGGAGACCCTGTCTCAAAAAGACAAAAAAAAAAAAAGTCTTGCTTACAAAATAGCACTCTACTACTTTCTAGTAGACCATGTCTCCATTCTGACTTGGTGATCCCATTCTAAGTTTTCAAAATCCCTCATTTCTACTTTCATTATTCAGGTGTTTTTTTGTTTATTTCCCTTTTTGTTTGTTTTCATTCAGTTTTGTTTACAGGCAGGTCTCACTATATGGTCTAGACTAGTCTGGAGCTCACTGAATAGACCAGGAAGGCCTCAAATGCAAAAATCCATCTGCCTTTGTCTTTAGGACGCCAGGATTAAAGGTGTGTGACACCGCTGGGTTTGTTAATCCCAGTACTCGGGAGGCAGAGGCAGGTGGATCTCTGTGAGTTCACGGCCAACCTGGTCTACATAGTGAGTTCCAGTTTTGTTTCTTTTTCTTTTGGTATTTTGACACAGGGTCTCATGTAGTCCAGGCTAGCCTCAAACTTGATATGTAGCCACACACATATATCATAACACATAAATACAAATAAATATAAAGACAAAGTTGGAATAAAAAGACCCTTGGTGAAAGATTTCTCAGAGACTGACAATAGTTAAAGTTTCTTTGTTTGGGGGCTGAAGAGACGGCTGAGCAGTTAAAAGCACCAACTGCTCTTGCAGAGGACCAGCTGGGTTCAATTCCCAGCACCCACATGGCAGCTAAGAACCGACTTTAACTCCAGTTCCAGGGGAATCCAACGCCCTCTTCTGACCTCCTTGGCATTGCACGACACGGGTGCACCAACCTACATGCAGACAGGACACTCATACACATAAAGAAAATGATAAATTTTTAAAAATTTTTAAAAATTTTCCTTGTTTGTAAAGGGTAAGTTTTGCAGTTCTTGTGAACAGCATTCTGGAAGACATGGGAAAATCTTGGATTCCCATGATCTTAATGCTTAACTAAGGTCACTG
This sequence comes from Rhizomys pruinosus, assembly GCA_009823505.1. Taxonomy (NCBI): domain Eukaryota; kingdom Metazoa; phylum Chordata; class Mammalia; order Rodentia; family Spalacidae; genus Rhizomys; species Rhizomys pruinosus. Next base: position 1,927,945 of record VZQC01005960.1, read on the forward strand.
GGAACACTTCCCAGGCAAGAATGTAATAAAGATGGCAATGGGGGCAGGAGGAGGCAGGAATGTAGCATGCTGCAATCACACTCAGCCCTCTAACAACTATAATTCTGGCAACCTTCTCTAGAAGCCTTTGTTCACTTTAGGATGTGCACTATTCTCCTTTCCTTAAGCCTCTTGCCCACTCTTAATACCATGCTGACATCTATATTAAACCCCTTCCTTAATCAACTCCAACTCTACCACAAATAAAAAACATGAGCAGGGGTGTGGTGGCATGCACCTTTAATCTCAACACTCACACTCTTGAAGTAGAAGCAGGAGGATTATTGAGTTGGAGGCCAGCCTGGTCTACATAGCAAGTTCCGGGCCAGCCAGGGGTACATAGGGAGACCATGTCTCAAAATAAATCATACATACATGTGTAACATACTATGAGCCAGGGAAAGTGGTGCACCCCTTTAATCCCAGCACTCAGGAGGTAGACAAGAGGACCTCTGTTAGTTTGAAGCCAGCCTGGTCTACACAGTGAGTTCCAGTCCAGCCAAGCCTATACAGTGAAGCCCTGTCTCAAAAAAGCAGGAGTAACCAAGCTGGTACACACACCCTGGAAAATGCTCAAATTTAACATTTCAGTCTTTTTTTTTGGGGGGGGGTATAGGACTTTGCTGGCCTCAATCTTTCAGCAGTCCACTTGTAGGTCTCCTGAGTGCGAGGCCCTATACTTGGCTTCTTTTGTTCATTTGTTTAAAATTATTTGAGGTTTTCTGTTTGGTTGTTTTAATACTTCATTATTTTATTTTATGTATATGAGAGTATTGCCTGAATGTATGTAAGTGCACCCGTGTTGTACAATGCCCATGGAGTCAAAAGAAGGCATCAGATCCCCAGAAACTGGAATTATAGACAGTTAGCCACCATGTGGGTGCTGGGAATCAAACCTGGGTCTTCGGCAAGAACAGCTGGTGCTCTTAACCACTGAGCATCATCTCTCCAGCCTCCACTATAACTTCTTCCACAGCTATTCATTTGTAAATGTGTGAGTACAGAAAGCTGAATATGGCCTCTCAAAGAGGTTCCACTCATGCCTTTAGGTGTGCCTTAATTTTTTTTCCCCCATTTTTTTGTCTTTTTTGAGACAGGGTCTCCCTATAACCCTAGCTGGCCTGGAACTCACTCTGTAGACCAGGCTGGCCTTGAACTCAGAGATCTGCCTGCCTCTGCCTCCCGAGTGCTAGGATTAAAGGCATGCGCCACCACACCCAGCTTAAAGATGTTTCTTAGCCTAGCCACCCTGTAGGTTCTGGGAATTGAACCAGGGTCCTCTGCAAGAGCAGTCGGTGCTCTTTTTTTTTTATTATTATTAATTTTATTTATTTCTGTATGTGTATGAATGTACTGTCTGCATGCAAATTTGTGCACCGTGTCGTGCAATGCCGCGGAGGTCAGAAGAGGGTGTCGGATTCCCCTGGAACTGGAGTTCTCCTGGAATTGGAGTTTCAGGCGGCTCTCGGCCGCCATGTGGGTGCTGGGGATCGAACCCGGGTCCTCTGTAAGAGCAGTCGGCGCTCTTAATCACTAGGCTATCTCTCCAGCCCATCAGTCGGTGCTCTTAACAGGTGACCCATCTCTCCAGCCCCATAGGTGTCTTAATTTCTTAAGTGAGCACCTCTCTTTCTTTAACTTTCTTGCCTCAGCCCATATTGAAATATTTTTTTTTTAATTTTTTTTTTTTAATTTTATTTATTTCCGTATGTGTATGAATGTATTGTTTGCATGCAAGTCTGTGCACCCGTGACGTGCAATGCCGCGGAGGTCAGAAGAGGGCGTCGGACTCCCCTGGAACTGGAGTTCTCCTGGAACTGGAGTTTCAGACGGTTTTCGGCCGCCATGTGGGTGCTGGGGATCGAACCCGGGTCCTCTGCAAGAGCGGTCGGCGCTCTTAACCGCTAGGCCATCACTCCAGCCCCATATTGAAATATTTTTTAGTGCTTCTTAAAAGTAAAGCCAGGCATGGTGGTGCACGCCTTTAATCCTAGCACTTGAGAGGCAGAGGCAGGCGGATCTTTGTGAGTCCAAGGCCAGCCTGGTCTACAGAGTGAGTTCCAGGACAGCTGGGACTACAGGGAGACCCTGTCTCAAAAAGACCAAAACAAAAAAAAAAGTAAATTGAGCAGGGTGTGGTAGCTTATGCCTTTAATCCCAGCACTTAGGAGGCGGAGGCAGAGGCAGAGGCAGAGGCAGAGGCAGATCTTTGTGAGGTCAAAGCCAGCCTAGTCTACAGAGTGAGTTCCAGGACAGCTGGGGCTACAGGAAGACCCTGTCTCAAAAAGACAAAAAAAAAAAAAAAAGCAAATTGAAGCTGGGCATGGTGGTGCACGCCTTTTATCCGAGCACTCAGGAGGCAGAGGAAAGCAGATCTTTGTGAGTTCAAGGCTAGCCTGGTCTACAAAGTGAGTTCCAGGCTAGCTGGGGATACAGTTAAGACCCTATCTCAAAAACATCAATAATAATAATAATAATAATAATGGTAATAATAATAATAATAATAATAATGGTAATAATAATAAAGAAAAGCAAGCAAATTGAATCTGAGTGTGGTGGCACACGCCTTTAATGCCAGCGCTTGGGAAGCAGAGGCAGGTGGATCTCTGAGCTAGATGTGGTGGCACATGCCTTTAATCCCAGTACTCAGAGGCAGAGACAGGTAGACCTCCATGAGATCGAGGACAGACTGGTCTACATATTGAGTTCTAGGCCAGCTGGGGCCTCAGAGAAAAACACAACAAGCATCCTGCCTCTCCTAAAAGAGGGACAAACAAATATGCATCCATTGAGAATTTTAATTCTTTCTCTTCACTGAAGGCTGACAGCATCATATATGAAGATGAGCAATGCAGGGCTGGGGAGGCGGCTCAGTAGTAAAGAACACAAGTGGGAAGGGGGAGTGACACACCAAAGTAACTGCTAGATAAGTTTTGCCACATTGCCTCACCACAAATAATATTAGTATATAAAACTGAAAATGTAAACTCTATAGAGGCTAGTGGGATATGGGACAGGGCAGAGCTAATGGCAGCTGCTTAAATGAGAGCTCCAGGAATGGTGGGAACTGGATGCCTTCCTGAACTTTAAGACTGAATTTCTGTTAACAGGTCTCACTGAAAAGAAAAAAGGCACATGTGTCAACCACATTCTCTCAAACAAATCAAACTGCCAATCAAGAGAATTTGCTTCATATTTCAAAAATTATCTGAATCTGTCACAGCTCAGACTCCTGAAAAACTAGAAAATTAATTTTAACTAAATTAAGACCAATAATCCTATAGAACAAGCCTATCTAATATGCTATGTACAAACTAGTTCTTTATAAAATTGCCTGTTAAATATAATCCATCATATCATATAGCCCATTTCTTATTTCCAAAAACATATATTTAATTCCTTAAGAAACCGACAACAGGGGCTAGAGAGAGAGAGCTTAGTGGTTGAGAGCATCAGCTCCTCTTAGAGGACCCAAGTTTGATTCCCAGCACCCACATGGCAGATAACAGCCATCCATAACCAGTTCCATGGGATCTGACACCCCCAGCTGGCCTCTACAGACATTTATTTTGTACATGAGTGCAATTATATACACACAGACAAAACACTCATACACATTAAAAAAATATACCATGCCAGGAATAAAACAGAAATAAATCAATGAACGAAAATGAATTTTAAAAAAGAAACAGGAGACGGGCTGGAGAGATAGCCTAGCGGTTAAGAGCACCGACGCTCTTGCAGAGGACCCGGGTTCGATCCCCAGCACCCACATGGCGGCTAAGAACCGTCTGTAACTCCAATTCCAGGAGAACTCCAGTTCCAGGGGAATCTGAGACCCTCTTCTGACCTCCGCGGCATTGCACGACACGGAGGCACAGACCTGCATGCAAACAATACATTCATACACATACAAAAAAATAAATAATAAAAAAAAAAAATTAAAAAAAAAAAAAAGAAACAGGAGACAAAGGATCTGGGTTCAATTCCCAGCACCCACATGGCGGTTAACAACTGTCCTTAACTCCAGTTCCAGGGGAATCGGACACCCTCTTCTGACCTCCAAGGCAGGACATGGGCATACTCATATAAAGACAATACACTCATACACATAAAATAAAAATATTTTAGACAAAAACAGACAACAGACACCAATAAAGATTCAGGGCAATCTTTGCTGTAATAGGACTTAAACAGAGAGCACTCAGTGTGAAGGAGGGTCAACAAAGGCTTCTTGATAGAAGTAATATCTAAAAAAATACCTACAAATTGAAAATGAGGCTGGAGAAATGGTTCAGTGGTTAAGAGCGCTGGCTGCTCTTGCAGAGGTCTGGGTTCGGTTCCCAGCACCCCAGCGTTTTCCGCTTACAAAACCATACGCATCAGCTCCACCTCCAGGGGTTTGACGCTCTCTTCTGACCTCCACCAGCACTTATACACATGTAGGCAAAACACTCATACACATAAACAAAACTTTTACAGGATCTCCTTTTAGCCCCAGCTGCCCTGAACCTTACTATTTAGACCAAGCTAGCCTCCATCTCAGAGATAACCTGCCTCTGCCTCCTGAGTGCTGGGATTAAAGGGTGTGCACCACACCTAGGCTTTTTTTCACAATCTTTTAAAAGTGAATGCTGCCGGGCGTGGTGCGCCACGCCTTTAATCCTAGCATCTTGGGAGGCAGAGGCAGGCGAATCTTTGTGAGTTCAGCCAGCCTGGTCTACAGAATGAGTTCAGACAGCTGGGCTACAGGGAGACCCTGTCTCGAAAAGACCAAAAAAAAAAAAAAAAGTGAATGCTGACTTTTTCTCAGGGAAGAAAGATTAAAAGGGGGAAAAAATGAAGACAAATATATTTGAGGCAGATTGCAGAAGCTGCAATGTAACCAGTTTGCACATTCATCTGATTTAGCCTCCTAGTGCTTCTTGTCTTTCCTTACTCTCAAATAAAAAATAACTAGTTTTGACAAGCTCTCTAAATCAAAATGTAGATTGAGAAGGGGTGGGGAAGCTGCAGAGTATTCTAGCTCCATATAAACAGTGTACTTGTAATCCCAGCACTCTGGAGGTAGAGACAGGAGGATTGGGGGCTCAAACCAGTCACTGCTATATAGTTCCAGACCAACCTGGGCTACATAACTCAAATAATCATCATCATCAAATAAAAATGACATTAAGGGGGCTGGAGAGATAGCTAGCGGTTAAGAGCACCGACTGCTCTTGCAGAAGCACGGTTCAAATCCCCAGCACCGCATGGCAGCTGGAAACCATCTGTAACTCCAATTTCCAGGAGAACTCCAGTTCCAGGGGAATCCGATACCCTCTTCTGACCTCCGCGGCATTGCACGACACGTGTGCACAAACCTGCATGCAGACAGTACATTCATACACATACAAAAATAAATAAAATTTTTTAAAAAAGTTTAAAAAAAAATGACATTAGGGCCCCAGCCACTGCCCCTACCATGAGCAAGTATTCCCAATTAAAAAATAATAATAATATGGGAGCCGGGCGTGGTGGCGCACGCCTTTAATCCTAGCACTTGGGAGGCAGAGGCAGGCTAATCTTTGTGAGTTCAAGGCTAGCCTGGTCTACAGAGTGAGTTCCAGGACAGCTGGGGCTATAGGGAGACCCTGTCTCGAAAAAGACCAAAAAAAAATAAAAAATAAAAAATAAAAAATAATATGGGGCTGGAGAGATGGCCTAGCAGTTAAGAGCACCAACTGCTCTTGCGGAGGACCCGGGTTCGATCCCCAGCATCCACATGGCAGCTGAGAACTGTCTTTAACTCCAGTTCCAGGGGAATCTGACATCCTTTTCTGACCTCTGTGGCGTTGCACAACACGGGTGGCACAAACCTACATGCAGACAGTACATTCATACACATAAAAAAATAAAATTGGGGGCTAGAGAGATGGCCCAGCGGTTAAGAGCGCTGGCTGCTCTTGCAGAGGACCCGGGTTTGATCCCCAGCACCCACATGGCAGCTAAGAACCGTCTGTAACTCCAATTCCAGGGGAATCCGACGCCCTCTTCTGACCTCCACAGCATTGCACGACACAGGTGCAAAAACCTACATGCAGCTGGGCGTGGTGGCGCCCACCTTTAGTCCTAGCACTTGGGAGGTAGAGGCAGGCGGATCTTTGTGAGTTCAAGGCCAGCCTGGTCTACAGAGTGAGTTCCATGACAGCTGGGGCTACAGGGAGACCCTGTCTCGAAAAGACTAAAAAAACAAAACAAAAACAAACAAACAAAAAAAAAAACCTACATGCAAACAGTACATCCATACACATACAAAAATAAATAAAATCCAAATATATATATATATATTTAAAAAATTAAAAAAAAATCAAACTTTTGTCCCCAAGCATATCAGAAAACTCTTGAATACACCATCTGTATATACACAGCATCTAACACCAACCAACCAGAGTACACAACATACTCTCAAAGGTCAATCAACTGAGTTAGCTGGGAGTCACAATAATTTTGAACCAGAAACAACAACTCAATACTACTGAACAGATACCTAAACCAAGTAAGGTGTTGATGTGGGGTGTCTTGATAGGTGATGTAATACACTTGCGGCCACAACACATTTTTACTACAGCAGCAAACAGTTCTGTAATATTTCAGGTGTTTTTACATCAAATGTAAGAAATTCAAATAAAGGTAAAGGATGTGAAGACACAAGATTAAGGCTGAACTAGGAAGTACATCAAGAAAAAAAGCAAATTCATTCAGGAGTTAGAAATCTTCTAGGGGTGGGACATGTAGCATACACACAAGACCCCGAGTTCCACCCTCAACCACAAGAAAAACAAACATCCTCTGTGGGGGATAGTTTGGTGCAGTCCTTGCTACTATTAAGAAAATTGTACATGAGAAAAAGAAATTACACTGTGAGAAAATTGGGGATGTTCTAGTTTCAATTGCTGAGACAAAACATTCTGACCAAAACCAACTTGGGGAGGAAAGGGTTTTTTCATCTTACATCGCCCATCACAGTTCATCAGAGGGAGCCCAAGGTAGGAACTCGGGACAGGAACCTAGAGGCAGGAGCTGAAGCAAAGACCATGGAGGAATGCTTCTTACTGGCCTGCTCCCCTGACCCATTCTCAGCCTTTCTTATACAATATTCAACAACCTGGCTGCACTAGGTCTCAGGGTCAGGTTGACACCCCAGTTGCAGTCATGATGAAATTACTTCACCTTGTGCGAGACCACTGGGCTCATATACTTGTCCCTATGGGATTTGTCACTGGATGTTATCTAGATAGAAGGGATGATGAAAAGCTAACTGCCTTCCGGAATAATAGCATGCTGTTTAAAAGGGAATTGAGGCCAATGAAGAAGTTACTTGGAAGTAAAGACTGGCTAAATCATTGGATGTTCACATTTTAACAGTTATGGGAGAAATAAAAACATGCTTATTATTAAAAAACAACAACAAAAAAACAATATACAACAACCTGCCCAGGGGTGGCACTGCCCACAGTGGACTGGACCTTCCCACACTGCTCAGCAATCAAGACAATACTCCAAAGATGTAGCCACAGGCCAGTCCAATGGAGGCAATTCCCCAATTGAGGCTCTCTCAACCCAGGTGTGTCAATTTGACACTAAAGCTATCCAGCACATAACCCACAAGACTATAATCTGGGTCACAGTTTTCCTTCCCCCTCCAATCTATAAATGGCCCAAGAAAAGAAATTAGAAGGCCTAGTGACCTAATACAAAGGGATCTGGGCAGGTAAGGATAGGATAAAATAAAGTTTAAATCCCAAACAGGAGACAACCCAAAGTGAAATTCATTTATACCTCAATTATGTTATGCCTTTAAACTTACCACCGTATTTTAAGACAACCGTTTGGAAACGCGGGCAGTTTTTTTTTTTTTGTCCACTAATGCCAAGCCACTTGAAGGTGGAGCTATTTTCGGCCCTTTCTCCAGACTTAGGCCTTTCCTTCTCTGTAAAGTGGAGCCGAGGAGAAGGCCGGCTTGGTGCGGCAATTGAGAATGCACACCATGGGCGCACGGTCTATTGGAAGCGTATTGCAATACACCTTAGCCCGGCAGTAACAGTTACGGTTACGGTTCTAGGGAGGCTGCAAGTCGCGCAATTCCCTTTTGCAGATCCCGGGAATAGTCTTCCGAGACCGCACCCCAAAGCCCCATCGGCGACGCCCGAAGCCCCTGCTCTCCCGAGGTCTGGGTCGCCCCGGAGCAGAGAGGCACCTCTACCCTCGGGAAACCTGGAAGAAGAGCGCCAGGCACCCCGCGGCTCCCCGTGACCGCCCCACGGCTTACCTGACCGCACCTTTCCTAGCTGCGAAAAGTGAGCGCCACTAGTCTACCACGGAACTCCAGCCGCACCGTTAAAAATTTGAACCCCGGGACCCGGGCAAATACACCAATCAGAGCGCTGCGAACCGACCATCCGCGCTTTCTGATTGGCCTCCGCAAACGTAGAGAAGCCGGAAGTTCAAAGGCGGGACAAAGCAAAAAAAAGAAAAAAACCCGCTGACCGGAGAGCTTCTGGGAAATGTAGTCTTCTGCCTCTCCGAGCCCATTGGACCGATCCTACTACAAAACCCAGAATCCTCTGCTCCTATTTGTTTGGTTTCCTTTGCTTTGCTTTTTTTTTTTTTTTTTTTGTTTGGGTATTTTATTGTGGTCTCTCAGTTTATATTTTTATTGTTTCCCAGATTTTTTGTAAGAAGACTTTGAGCTGCTGATCTTCCTTGCCTCTACCTCCCAAGTGCAGGGTTTGCAAGCATATGTCATAGTTCCTGGCTTGAAAAGGTGGCGCATAGCTTTAATCCCAGCACTCAGGAGGCAGAGGCAGGTGGATCTCTGTGAGTTTAAGGCCAGCCTGGTCTACAGAGCGAGCTTCAGGCCAACTAGGACTAAAGGGAGACCGTGTCTCAAAAAGATTTAAAAAATGTTGGGCCGGGCGTGGTGGCGCACGACTTTAATCCTAGCACTTGGGAGGCAGAGGCAGGGGGATCTTTGTGAGTTCAAGGCCAGCCTGGTCTACAGAGTGAGTTCCAGGACAGCTGGGGCTACAGGGAGACCCTGACTCGGAAAAAAAAAAAGTTAGTACCAGACAAAGTAGTAGACCCTTTAGCTATACAAGGGCTACCGGAATTAACAGAATAAAACTTTTAATTCTTTTTCTAAGATTATTCTTGCCAAGTTTGTGCATTGTGCCTTGAATTTCTAGGGATTCTTTTCATTCTAATGAAGAGTCTCCTATAGACAACATACATTTGCTGCCAGTTTCTCTTGCAAGTCATGGAGTCTCATACTCTGTCCAGTCACTGACCTGCCCCCAGCAGGTTTTGTTTGTTTCCTTTTATTTTATTTTATTTATTTATTTATTTACTTATTTATTCATTCATTCATTCTTGGTGTCTTTGAGACAGGGTCTCTCCAGCTGGCCTGGAACTCGCTTTGTAGACCAGGCTGGCCTTGAAATCAGAGATCCACCTGCCTCTGCCTCCCAAGCGCTGGGATTAAAGGTGTGTGCTGCCACCACCACCGAACCGCACTTTTTTTTCCCCTTTTAAATCCCAACTCAGGGACTAGAGAAACTGCTCAGCAGTTAAGAAAACCTCTTGCAGAGAACCTCCAGCACCCACATGGAGGCCTTAACTCCAATTTCAGATCAGATGCCCTCTGTTTTGTGTGAGTGCTTTTACATACATGCATGCAGAATCCTCAAAGACAAAATACAGATAAATGAAAATTTTAACTTCTAACTGTAGTTTTGTTTTTATTACTCATTCCCAGGTTGTTGTTTTTTTTAATTTTATTTATTTCTTTTATGTGTATGAATGTACTGTCTGCATGCAGGTTTGTGCACCCGTGTCGTGCAATGCCTCAGAGGTCAGAAGAAGGCGTCGGATTACTGGAACTGGAGTCAAAGACGGTTCTCAGCTGCCATGTGGGTGCTGGGAATCGAACCCGGATCCTCTGCAAGAGCAGTTGGCACTCTTAACCACTAGGTCATCTCTCCAGCCCCTCATTCCCAGGTTTTAAAAGAGAAAACAAGCTGGGTGTGGTGGTGCAGGCCTATAATCCCAGCACTCAGGTGGCAGAAGCAAGCAGATCTCTGTGAGTTCAAGGCCAGCCTGGTCTACATAGCAAGTTCCAGGCCATCCAGAGGTATCCAGAGGTACCAAGACCCTGTCTCAAAAGAGAAAACAAAGGCTGAGAAAAGTTGAGTAATTGGAGGTGGGGACATGTATAATGATACCTCATTTTGTGTGAGTGAGTGTGTGTGTGTGTGTGTGTGTGTGTGTGTGTGTGTGTGTGAAAATGTGATAATAAAACATTATCCTCTGTGAGTTCAAGGCCAGCCTGGTCTACAGAGTAAGTTCCAGGACAGCTGGGTCTACAGGGAGACCTTGTCTCAAAAAGACCAAAAAAAAAATCATATACATTTAACTAAAAATTAAAGTTTGAGCCAGGCATGTTGGTGCACGCCTTTAATCCCAGCACTTGGGAGGCAGAGGCAGGCAGATCTCTGTGAGTTCAAGGCCAGCCTGGTCTACAGAGCAAGCTCTAAGCCAGCTGGGACTAAAGGGATACCCTGTCTCAAAAGTACAAAAATAAAAAAAAAAAATTAAAGTTTGGATGTGTTATGAGCGCCTCTTTAATTAATTAAATTAAAAGGTTGAGTAAACCCCCAAAACAAGTAAGTGGAGGAGATTGTATTTGTTCTTTGAGTGTGTGTTGAGATCGATATCAATGCTGAGGGTCTTCCTCAATGGTTTTCTGCCTTTTTTTTTTCTTTCTTTTTTTGAGACAGGGCCTCCCTATAGCCCCAGCAGGCCCAAAACTAGCTATATGGAGACCAGGATGGCCTCAGTCTCCCAGACATCTGCCTGCCTCTGCCTCTGCCTCCTGAATGCACCGCTACACCTGGCTGTGCCTTACTTTTGGAAACAGGATGTCTCACTGAACCTTGGAACTTGATTCATCTAGGCTGGCAGGCAGCAAACCCCAGGGATCCTCCTGTCTCCATCTTCCCAGTGCTGGGATTACAGGTGCTCACTGCCACCCCCATGGGTGCTAGTAATCAATCAAATCCTAACTGTAGTATTGTCTTTTTTTTTTTTTTTTGTCTTTTTTGAGACAGGGTCTCCCTGTAGCCCCAGCTGTCCTGGAAATCACTCTGTAGACCAAGCTGGCCTTGAACTCACAAAGATCTGCCTCTGCCTCCCAAGTGCTAGGATTAAAGTCGTGTGCCACCAGGCTTGGCTTTTTTTTTTTAATAAGGTAGAATACCATTTATTGATTCCCAAATGTTCTCATACATGCTGTTTCATGGAGAATCCAGGTGTCTGCAGGGTTCGATCTGAGCTGAACAGCCATGTTCAGCAGGAAGAGGATTAACCAGACACTCTCTTCTCCTTGTAGGTTGCCATCATTTTCTTGATTTCTGCAATAGCTTTCCCTGGATTCAGACCCTTGGGGCAGGTCTGTGTGCATTCATGATGGTGTGGCAGCGGTGGAGAGAAGGGGTCCTGCAGCTTATCCAGACGTTCCTCTGTGAAGTCGTCTCTGGAGTCCATCATCCAGCAGTAGGCCTGCGTGAGAACTGCAGGCCCCAGGTACCCGTCACCATTCCACCAGTAGCTGGGGCAGCTGGTGCTGCAGCAGGCGCAGAGGATGCACTTGTATAGACTCCAGCTTCTCCCAATCTGGGATGGACTGCAGGTACTGCTGCTTGCCTTCCTGGGACTCATCCTTCTTCTTCAAGTAGGGCTCGGTGGACTTGTACTGTTGGAGGAAGTTATTCAAATCTTATTCAGATCAATTTCATACGTCTGCATTTGAGGCTTATCTCCAGCTTTATCTGGGTTCCATCAGTAGATAGCAAATTTTTTGATTCGGGGAGCTGTTGCAGCAGCTGTCTGTGCCCCTCAGCAGGCCTGCAGGCCGACTCCTGTAGTCTTGTCTTTATTACTCAGTCCCAGATTTTTTTTTTTTTGCGGTTCTTAGCCTCAGCCTTTAACGGCTGCGCTATCCCCACAGCCCTCAGTCCCAGATTTTAAGAGAGAAAACAAGCCTTTAATCCCAGCACTCGGGAGGTAGAGGTAGGCAGACTTCTGTGAGTTCAAAGCCAGCCTGGTCTACATAGCAAATTCCAGGGTAGCTGGGGCTGCAGGGAGACCGTCTCAAAAAGACATACAAACATACATACATACATACATACATACATACATACATACTTAAGAAAAACTGACCAGGTCAGGCATGGTGGGCCACACCTTTAATTCCAGCACTTGGGAGTCAGAGGCAGATGGATCTCTGTGAGTTCAAGGTCAGCTTGGTCTACATAGTGAGTTCTAGGACAGCTGGACAGGGAGAACCTGACTCAAAAGACCAAAAAAAAAAAAAAATCCTGACTAAAACCAACTTGGGAAGGAAAGAGTTTATTTGGCGCCATTCCAGGGGAATCCGAGACCTCTTCTCTGACTCCGCGCATTGCACGCACGGGTTCAACAACTTGCAAGCAGACAGTAAAAAACAATACAATAAAAAAAAAAAATATAACATTAATAAAGAATTTAAAAAGAAAAAAGGGAAAGAAAGAAAATAGTTAAGAAAGGAAGAAAGGCACAAAAAAGAATCGAGGTACAAGTCCATAAAGCAGTGGATCTTCCATGGTCTGTGTCCTCCATGTTCCTGTCCGGACAGGTTCCTGGATGGGCTTCCCTCATGTGATGGAACTGTCTCTATCACCCAGGAGATGATAAGATAAACATAAAGTTCCTTCCTCGCCGGAGGGTTGGTTTTGGTCAGTGTTTTTTTTAATCACGGCAATAGAGGTCTAAGGTATATTAGGACAAACCGCTGTAAGTATTGCTCTCCACCACGAGACTATCATAACCCACCACAGAAGTTATGACAGGTGTTTGTGAAATTCAAATGTGAAATTCTTGGTTAGCAAAGGGGAAATGTAGTTTTTCACTAAACCAAGCAACAGCGAGACATCCGAAAAGGGTCTCATCCATGGGCTCACAATGCTCCCTGGCTCAGTAAAAGTAGTAGATACAAGAACCAACTCAAATGTAAGTACTAGCTAATCTACATTTTTGTCTAAACCAGAAATAGCAGTCGTTTGTTGCGCTACATTTGTCAGATAAAACTTCATTTGTTTGCGATTCCTACCTTTTCTTTTACAATATGCCACTTTTTTTTGTTGTTGTTTTCTTTTTTGGTTTTTTAAATTTTTTATTTTTTATGTATGTATGAATGTACTGTCTGCATGTAAGGTTTGTGCATGTGTGTGCACCTGGTCACAGCAATGAGGAGTCAGTGAAGAAGGAGTTGGATCCCCTGGAACTGGAGTTAAAAGACGTTCTCAGCCGCCATTGGGGTGCTGGGGATCGAACCCGGGTTCCTCTGCAAGAGCAGTCCAGCTCTTAACCACTAGACCATCTCTCCAGCCTTCTTTTCTTTTTTGAAACAGGGTCTCCCTAGTCCCATCTGGTTCTGGAACTCCTAGTAGAGACCAGGCTGGCCTTGAACTCACAGAGATGCTGCCTGCCTCTGCCTCCCAGTGCTGGGATTAAAGGCATATGGCAGCCACCATGGCATTGGCAAACTCGGCAATAGCCCTAGGAGCGTACTTATATTGCTACGCTTTTTTGACTGTGGCTCGAGAATGGGATTTATTTAGGATGATTGAATCGGCGGCAGCAGGATATTCTGAAGCCGCTTTGGAAGCCAGCAGCTATCCAACCTATTTTTGTCCAAGGAATCTTGTCTGAGAGCAGTATGTTAAACGCCACAAAGAAGCTGTCTTTTCCACCAACACGTCTCAACTTACTTTGGCTATTATACTTGTACTCTCATTGGAGCGGTGGAGCTCTTTGAGATGTGTGGGCACCCAGGGATCTGAATGTTTTATTGTGTGCAAGGTGCCTGGTCAATTGCTCCTTGTTCTACAGTTTGGTACAGATGGATAAGAGGACACAGCCACTGTGAACCTGGCTTCCATGCCCTGGGGTTTCCCAAAGGCACCCCACATGCCTGCCTGGACTAGGAAAAGGACATGAGCACCCACCGGAAAGGTTGTCTCGCGCAAGCTAGCGCAGGCGTACAATCCATGCCTGGGGTAGGTTATTGTCGTTGGCCGGGCAAGCAAGAGAAAGGAACCAGCCTGTCAACAATGGTTGCTCTTGAGGGTTGGGAGCAGTGGCGTTATATAACAATATTTTGCAATTTAACAGGTATCTATTGAAGTCTTGCGTGTGCGCACGGATTTGATTTTGGTTTAATAATTTTCTCTTTTTTTTTTCTAATGCTAGACCCGTGTTCGCCCGCCCATGGATGTCACTCCCCCTGGCCCAGAGCTCATGCATTCTGCCGAAACATGCTTTTCCACTATCTCTTAGCTTTCTTCAATATTTTTCTGATGGTTGATTTAATTTTTACTGTTCTGAGCAGAATTCTTGATGTTCTCGCCTTTGTGAGACTTCTGTGTTGTAGTTGTTCGTTGATGGCTTGTTGTTGGTTTCAATATGCATTTACACCCAATTGCTTTGGGCAAAGAGCTCCGGGGGCCCCTCCACACAAGAAATACTTCGAACATGGGTAGATTGGCACTAGCATCTGCACAGATGAGGGATACCACGTACCATCGTTTGTTGTTTTTCTGGGACTGGTTAGGTCACGCCTTCTCGTGAATCAGCTCCATCGTCGATGTTCTATGCGCAAGATATCCTTTGACGATTCCCCGTAGCCATGCACTGTTATTTTCTACTGCGCATAGAACCCCGAGTGGACCACCTTTTCTCTAATCCACTCGAATCAGTGAGTGGGCATTAGGTTGGTCCCAGCTCTTTGCTAATTCGTTGAAGACGAGCGTGCATATCCAAACAGGGCCCGGCATGTATTTCTGTGGTGGGTAGCTGAAAGTCAATAGCCCAAGTAGGTGATATGGCTGGGCGTTGGTTGTGCAAAGGTCTTCAAGTTTTCAAGGGTTCTCCACACTGCTTTCCATAGTGGCTGTACAGTTTACTTGGCCCACCAGCAGGGATGGAGGTGTTCCCCTTTATCCAAACCCTCTCCCAGCATCCTTTGGTATCATTTGTGTGTTCTTGTCTCTAGCGCAGAGTGTTCATTGGAGAGGTGATGATATGATCTTAAGATGGTTTTGTTTGCCACTAAGACATATTTTCCGTATTGCCGGTTAAAAATTTAGTTCCTGTTGCTGCCAAAGAAAGCTGCCCCTGTACCACTCTAACAGACTCCGTCACAGCTTATCGACCCAACAACTTTGCTTACATAACCTTACCCAAACTTGTCTTGTTGGAGAAATATTCATGTGAGCCCAGGCCAGCATCACTGGTAATGATGCTGGAGGCTGGACTGTGACCTCTTGCATCCCTGTCGGAGCCTCCACCTCCAGGTGCTGGGATTCCAGGCTTGTGCCAGCACTCCAGCTGTTTTATGAAATATTGTGCCATTGTAGTAGCAAATAACTTGGACAGCATAGTGGAAATTGAAGTAATTAACATTCAAAATATTTTTATTATTTTTGTTTATGAGTATACTGCCTGCATGTACATAAATGGACCATGTCATGCGGTGCACCCAGAGGTCAGAAGAGGGGTTTTGGAACTGTCGAGTACATGGTTTTGCTGAGGTGTGGGTGGTGGAGCAATGAACTGAGTCCCTCAGTGCAATAGTACGCAGCAGACACGCATCTGCTTACCAGCTGAGCCATCTTCCAAGCAGTCCCCAAGAATAAAACATTCTTCCTCACTGAGCTAACCTCACATTTAACAGAAAATAACAAGAGAGGGGCTGGAGAGAGTCAAGTGAGTTACGAGCAACACGAACCTGCTCTAGGTCAATGAACCCGGGCTCGTCACTTCCCAGCCACCACAAGGTGGCTAGATGATACATCTTTAAACCCCGGGAGGTCTGTAAGAGTGTAGAGCACCCTTTAATACTAGCACGTGGGAGGCTCGAGCAAGGCGAATCTCTGTGAGTTTGCTCAAGGTCAGCCACTTTACAGAATAGTTCCAAGCGCCCTGGGACAAAGGGGAGACCGGCAGACCCGGAAAAAGAAGAGAAGAATGAAGATTAAGAAAGGAGCAGAAGAGAGACAGAAATCTAAGAAAAAGTAAGCAAGAATGACAGAAGAAATGAACGTTGAAAAGAAGCAAGAAGGAGAGAAATTGAAGAAGAAGAAGCGATAGAGAGAACCGCACTTGAATAGAATTATAAACAAGAGGCAAAGGGCTGGTTGCATCACTACAGCAAGTTCATGGTTGGTTCTTGCTATAAAGGTGCGACCCGGCAGCAGGCAGATGACCGTGTTTAACCATGGGTCCTACCTAGTGATCATCTGTGAATCATGCAAGCCAGGGCTGGTTAGTAAATAAAAATAGATAATAACACATGTGGGTACACCAGGGGCCTGCAATCCCAAGTGCGACTAGACATTAAATTATTGCATTTAGATGTACTCTCGGGATATGATCCAATAGTGTCAGCAGGCGGTGGGTGAGGCACCTTCCTAGATTACCCATAGCTATGGCATGATTACAAATGCCGGCTGGAACCGCCAGTAATGTTAAAGCATTAAACTCGAATGTATGCGGAAATATAAAGAAGATGACTCAGCTGAAACGAAGGTAGGAGATGAAACGGTTGCATGCATGTAACTCTGGGAAAATTTTGCAACTAAAAGATGTTCTGGTTTCTACTACTTCCTGCTTGACTTGCTCATTGAAAAATAGAATGTTTAGAGGGGCTTCCACCCCTAAGGTTTGGAACTTAAACTTTTCACCCCTGGATATGGTTTTCTGTATACAAACTCCCAACAAACAGCTCGAGCTCCCAGAGTGTAGGTACTTAAAGCAATGCGCCAGCACCAGAACGCCCGGCTAGGCCTTTAATACTAGTCGACGACAGGCCTTGCGAGGTGGGTAATTGGGTTGNTGGCTTACAGCACAAGTCCATTGAGGGAAATCAAGGAAGGAGCCAGGAGGTAGAATTTTGTTCTTTTCGAGACAGGGTCTCCCTGTAGCCCCAGCTGTCCTGGAACTCACTCTGTAGACCAGGCTGTCCTTGAACTCACAAAGATCCGCCTGCCTCTGCCTCCCAAGTGCTAGGATTAAAGGCATGTGCCACCACGCCCGGCTGGGCTTCTTTCTTATATAAGCCCAGAACCACCTGCCCAGGGGTGGTACCACCCACAGTGGGCTGGGTCCTCCCCACCACCCAACAATTGAAAGAATGCCCCACAGACATGCCCACAGGCCAATCTAATCGGGGAAATTTCTCAACTGAGGTTCCTTCTATCCAGATGTGTCAAGCTGACAGCTGAAGCTATCCAGCATATATAAACCAAGAGCTGTGATGCTGGCCAGTGTTAAGGGCTAAGGAATCTGGATTTCCTAGGCCAACACTGGAGTTTCACATTTGTAGGGCTGAGTCCAATGCTCAAGTCATGAATTAGAACAGTAAGACTATGGGGCTGGAGAGATGGCCTAGCGGTTAAGAGCACTGACTGCTCTTGAAGAGGACCCGGGTTCGATCCCCAGCACCCACATGGCGGCTGAGAACCGTCTTTAACTCCAGTTCCAGGGGAATCTGACACCCTCTTTCTGACCCTCCGCCGGCATTGCACGACACGGGTGCACAGACCTGCATGCAGACAGTACATTCATATTACATAAAAAAAAAATAAATAAAATTAATTAAAAAAAAAAAAAAAAAAAAGAACAGTACGATTAGAAAAGCACTACTGGCTGCTGCTCCCACATGCCCGCTGGCACTGCTTTCTACTGCCAGACACCAAGGAAACAGAAGCTGTCAGAGACCACCAGCTGAAAGGCTTCTCCCTGCCTATCCATGATTTCTATTTGTGGCATGTCAAAGGACCCCAACTAGCTGATTGGTAACATCTGTATTCATTTCTATTTTCTGCAGGTTACAGTCCTCAGAACCTGTTCTGTCACTGAGGGTCACCCCATTTAAGATATTAAGTTAATATTCTTTGATCAATTAAACTCTGTTAAATTTGAGGTTTTGGTTTGGTTTTTAATAGAAATGCATACTAAGTTTCATACATATTAATATAGGGGTACAAAATCCAGACAGGAAATCCTTATAGGATGAAATATATCTAGTGACTTTGAAAGTAAAGTGTGTTGGGACTGGTGGAGTGATGGCTCAACAGTTAAGAGCACTGGCTGCTCTTATAGAGCACCTGGGTTTGGTTCCCAGCACCCACATGGGGGCTAACAACCATCCATAACTCCAGTTCCAGGGGATCCAATGCCCTCTTCTGACCTCCATGGACACTGCATGACACACCCAGGTGTACATGTAGGAATGAAACTTTGTCTGGCTCGAAGCAAGGAACTGCAGACCCTGTCCCAGAGAAATTCCGAGAGTTATCTGATATCTCTATGGGTATTCAGTTGTCTCTGTGGGTGATCTTTTTTTTTTTTTTTTTTTTTTTTTGTCTTTTTTCGAGACAGGGTCTCCTGTAGCCCCAGCTGTCCTGGAATTCACTCTGTAGACCAGGGCTGGCCTTGAACTCACAAAGATCCCCTGCCGCTGCTCCCTAGTGCTAGGATTAAAGGCGTGCGCCACCACCCGGTTCTGTGGGTGATCATATAGCTCTGTGAGTTCGGGATATTGCAGAGTTTTCCTGGCTTGCCTATCTCTGCAAGTTCCAGAAACCAGATAGCCCCTTCCCTTAAGGTATTGAGAAAATGTCACACCTCTAGTTTACTGTTGCACAAACAGGAGCTCTGCAGCCCCCGGTAGGAGCCAAGGTGGCTGCCCTTCCCTTCCTCCTGCCCCCACTTCTTGCCAGAGCACAGTAGCCTTTAGTATATAAAACACATTGCTGGCATGAATAGAACTGAGTCTATCTCTCTGAATCCGTTTCTTTTATTTCCAGTCGGGTAACTTCTTGAGGGGTCCCCTCCCCTCTCCTTTGCCAGAAGCTCAGCCTAGGAACTGTCTGCTTGCCAGCAGGAGGCTTGTAGCGTTGTGAAGCTGTCAGCCTGGCTCTAGGAAGGGAAGAAATAATCATCGTTGGATTGTGTGACTAAAGGACCAACAGACGATATATATTTAACCAATTGTGCACACATAAAAATCAAAATAATAAATTAAAAAAATTTTTTTGGTTCTTTTGAGATGGTTTCTTTGTAGCCCCAGCTGGCTAGAACTTGTTATGTACACCAAGTTGGCCTTGAACTCACAGAGATCTGCCCGCCTCTTGCCTCCTGAGTGCTGGGATCAAAGGCAACGGACCACTACACTCAGACCCAAATTAAAAAAAAAAAATTTGTATTATCTTATATGTGTATGAGTATAGGTTGGTGCACCTGTGTCAGGCAATGCTGTGGAGGTCAGAAGAGGTCGTCAGATTTCCTGGGAACTGGAATAAGACAGTTCTTAGCCGCCATGTGGGTGCTGCGGAATTGAACCCGGTTTCTCTGCAAGAGCAGTTGGTGCTCTTAACCACTGAGCCATTTCTCCAAACCCTCAAAATTATTTTTTAAAAAAAAAAATGTAGAGCCAGGCAGCGTAGTGGCTGACACACCTTTAATCCCTAGCACTTGGGAGGCAGAGGCAGGTGGAATCTTTGTGAGTTCAAGGCCAGCGCTGGTCTACAGGTGAGTTCCAGGACAGCCAGAGCTACAGGTGAGACCCTGTCTCAAAAAGGACCAAAAAAAAAAAAGCAAAATGTAAAAAAAAGTTAAAATGTGCACTGGCTAATTCTGGCTGCCAACTAGACACACCCAGGAAGAAGGAACTGCAGCTAAGGAATTTCCCCCACCAATATATATATGGAACATATCTGTGAGGCATTTTCTTGATTGCTAATTTGATTTGGGAGGGGCCCAGTCCACTGTGGGCACTGCCATCTCTAGGCAGGTAGGCCTGGGTGTATAATGAAATTGCACCCTGGGGCTGGACAGATGGCCTATCAGTTAAGAGCACCGACTGCTCTTGCAGAGGACCCGGGTTTGATCCCCAGCACCCACATGGCGGCTGAGAACCATCTTTAACTCCAGTTTCAGGGGAATCTGACACCCTCTTCTGACCTCCACGACATTGCACGACAACAGGTGCAACAAAACTGCATGCAGAAGTACATTTCATAACACATAACGAAAAAAATTTAAAAAAAACAAAATTGCACGCTAAGGGGCTTGGAGAGATGGCTCAGTCGTGTTAAAAGCACCGACTGCTCTTGCCAGAGGAACGCCTGGTTTGATTCCCAGCACCCACAATGGCTGTTAGAGTAACACAATCGTTTAGGCTGGGCATGGTGATTGCCAGACCCTTTAATCCTAGCCTTGGGAGGCAGAGGCAGGCAGATCTTTGTGAGTTCAAGGCCAGCCTGGTCTCTACGTAGTGAGTTCCAGGACAGCATGGGCTAAGGGAGAACCCTATTTCAAAAAAGACCAAAAAAAAAGAAACTTTAGGGTGGAGAGATGGCCTAGCAGTTAAGAGCTCCAACTGCTTTGCAGAGGACCCCGGGTTCTGTCCCCAGCACCCACATGGCAACTGAGAACGTCTTTAACTCCAGTTCAGGGGAATCCGACACTCTTCTTCTGACCTCCACGGCATTGCGGACATGGGTGCACCAACCCTTACATGCGACAGTACATTCATACACACATAGAAAAATAAATAAAATTAAAAATATTTTTAAACCCATCTTTAAGCCAGGTGTGGGGGTGTACAGGAATTTACAGCATATACAGGGTGCTAAACAGTTGGGTTTCTGAAACCGAAATTTGTTCTCCAGATCACTACAGGAATGTGTCAGTGTTTTGCCCAAAACATCAAAGGCAGAGCCACTAGGTTTTATCAATTGGCCAGCTGGGCCTGTCCCTGGGGGTTGTCAGCCTCTCCCTGGAGGTTATCCTGGCTGGAGCCACTTGAAGCCTTTAAGGAAGTTGGCTTCAGCCAAACGGAATGCCCACAAGGAATCTGAGATTAAATATTCCAGAGGCTAAGGTGGAGTCCTTTCTGATGTGAAATGAAGCAGCCTCACCTCTGCTGTCAATACAGAACCAATCCCTCCAGCTTTAAAGTGAAGTATTTATATGCCTTGTCTCAATGATGGGAGCTCCAAAGAAACCATAATTTAAAGGCTAGGCATGGCAGCACACACATTTAATCCCAGTGCTTGGGAGACAGAGGCAGGTGGATCTCTGTGAATTGAAGCTGTCAACACAGAACCAATCCATCCAGTTTTAAGGTGAAGTATTTATTTATTTATTTATTTATTTTTATTTATTTATTTTTTTTGTCTTTTCGAGACAGGGTCTCCCTGTAGCCCCAGCTGTCCTGGAATTCACTCTGTAGACCAGGCTGGCCTTGAACTCACAAAGATCCGCCTGCCGCTGCCTCCCTAGTGCTAGGATTAAAGGCGTGCGCCACCACGCCCGGCTTCTGTGGGTGATCTATAGCTCTGTGAGTTCGGGATATTGCAGAGTTTTCCTGGCTTGCCTATCTCTGCAAAGTTCCAGAACCAGATAGCCCCTTCCCTTAAGGTATTGAGCAAAATGTCACACCTCTAGTTTACTGGTTGCACAAACAGGAGCTCTGCAGCCCCCCCGGTAGGAGCCAAGGTGGCTGCCCTTCCCTTCCTCCTGCCCCCACTTCCTTGCCCAGAGCACAGTAGCCTTTAGTATATAAACACATTGCTGGCATGAATAGAACTGAGTCTATCTCTCTGAATCCGTTTCTTTTATTTCCAGTCGGGTAACTTCTTGAGGTCCCCTCCCCTCTCCTTGCCAGAAGCTCAGCCTAGGAACTGTCTCTTGCCAGCAGGAGGCTTGTAGCGTTGTGAAGCTGTCAGCCTGGCTCTAGGAGGGAAGAATATCATGTGGATTGCAGCCACGTGTGACTAAAGGACCAACAGACGATATATATTTAACCAATGTGCACACATAAAATCAAAATAATAAATTAAAAAAAATTTTTTGGTCTTTTTGAGATGGTTTCTTTGTAGCCCCAGCTGGCCTAGAACTTGTTATGTACACCAAGTTGGCCTTGAACTCACAGAGATCTGCCCGCCTTTGCCTCCTGAGTGCTGGGATCAAAGGCACGGACCACTACACTCAGACCAAAATTAAAAAAAAAAAATTTGTATTATCTTATATGTGTATGAGTATAGGTTGGTGCACCTGTGTCATGCAATGCTGTGGAGGTCAGAAGAGGTCGTCAGATTTCCTGGGAACTGGAATAAGACAGTTCTTAGCCGCCATGTGGGTGCTGGAAATTGAACCCGGTTTCTCTGCAAGAGCAGTTGGTGCTCTTAACCACTGAGCCATCTCTCCAACCCCTCAAAATATTTTTTAAAAAAGCAAAATGTAGAGCCAGGCGTGGTGGTGCACACCTTTAATCCTAGCACTTGGGAGGCAGAGGCAGGTGGATCTTTGTGAGTTCAAGGCCAGCCTGGTCTACAGAGTGAGTTCCAGGACAGCCAGAGCTACAGGGAGACCCTGTCTCAAAAAGACCAAAAAAAAAAAAGCAAAATGTAAAAAAAAGTTAAAATGTGCACTGGCTAATTCTGGCTGCCAACTAGACACACCCAGGAAGAAGGAACTGCAGCTAAGGAATTTCCCCCACCATATTATATATGGAACATATCTGTGAGGCATTTTCTTGATTGCTAATTGATTTGGGAGGGCCCAGTCCACTGTGGGCACTGCCATCTCTAGGCAGGTAGGCCTGGGTGTATAAGAAATGCACCTGGGGGCTGGACAGATGGCCTATCAGTTAAGAGCACCGACTGCTCTTGCAGAGGACCCGGGTTTGATCCCCAGCACCCACATGGCGGCTGAGAACCATCTGTAACTCCAGTTTCAGGGGAATCTGACACCCTCTTCTGACCTCCACGACATTGCACGACACAGGTGCACAAAACTGCATGCAGACAGTACATTCATACACATACGAAAATAAATTTAAAAAAAAAATGCACCTAAGGGGCTGGAGAGATGGCTCAGCGGTTAAGAGCACCGACTGCTCTTGCAGAGAACCCTGGTTTGATTCCCAGCACCCACATGGCTGTTAAGAACCATCTTTAGGCTGGGCATGGTGATGCACACCTTTAATCCTAGCGCTTGGGAGGCAGAGGCAGGCAGATCTTTGTGAGTTCAAGGCCAGCCTGGTCTACGTAGTGAGTTCCAGGACAGCTGGGACTACAGGGAGACCCTATCTCAAAAAGACCAAAAAAAAAAGAACCATCTTTAGGGCTGGAGAGATGGCCTAGCAGTTAAGAGCTCCAACTGCTCTTGCAGAGGACCCGGGTTCGATCCCCAGCACCCACATGGCAACTGAGAACCGTCTTTAACTCCAGTTCCAGGGGAATCCGACACTCTCTTCTGACCTCCACGGCATTGCGGGACATGGGTGCACCAACCTACATGCAGACAGTACATTCATACACACATAGAAAAATAAATAAAATTAAAAAAATTTTTAAAACCATCTTTAAGCCAGGTGTGGTAGTGCATACCCTTAATCTTAGCACTCGGGGAGGCAGAGGCAGGCAGGCAGATCTCTGTGAGTTCAAGACCAGCCTGGTGTACAGAGTGAGTTCCAGGCCAGCTGGGGCCATAGGGAGACCCTGTCTCAAAAAGATAAAAAAAAAAAAGAAGAAGAAGAAGAAGAAGAAGAAGAAGAAGAAGAAGAAGAAGAAGAAGAAGAAGAAGAAGAAAGAGAGAGAGAGAGAGAGAGAGAGAGAGAGAGAGAGAGAGAGAAAGCAAGCTAAATGTGAACCTGAAAGCAAGCCAGTAAGCAGTGTTCCTCGGAGGTCTCTGCTTCAGTTCCTGCTTTGAGCTCAAGCCCTGATGGGTTGTTATCTGAGAGTTGTTAAGATGAAGAGAAGTTGGCAACATCTATTAAAAGCCAACCATATACTATGTATGTCCTATGACCTACGGCTTGCATTTGTAAAGGGTTGTGGATGCAGCTTAGTGGGATAGTGCTTGCCTTTCCTGAGTAAGGCCTTGGGTTCATGCCCAGCACTGCAGGACTTCCATTTGTAGCTTTAACTCCAAGAGACTCACTCTCTTCATTCCCACAAATGCACAGTGGCTGCAGTTTATTGTCTCCCGACTCTGCCAGTCACCGTCCCAAGGATAAGGGTTACAGAAATGAAAAGACAGACTATATAGCTTAAGCAGGCCTTGAACTTTCTGATCTTCCTGAATTGGCCTCCTGAATGTTGCGATTATAGGATATCTAAAGCCAGGTGGTCAGCTAGGCTAAGGCAAGAGATGGCTCAATGGTTAAGAGCACTGGCTGTTCTTGCAGAGGACCTGGGTTCAGTTCCCAGCACCCACATGGCAACTAACAATCACCTGTTACTCCAATTCCAGGGTATCTGACACCCTATTCTGGCCTCCACAGAGCTATGTAGTGAGACCCTGTCTCAATGCTCTTTGGCCCACAAAAAGAACCACAAAGGGAGCAGAATACATCAGTCCCTCAATTACAGCATTTACAACCCTCCCTCTTCCCCCCAACTCCTCTCCTCCCTCCATCCTCACTCCCTCGGGCATTCCCCTCATTTCTTGTATTCTATCCAGTTCCTACCTCTAAGAATTGAAAAGTTGGTTATAGGATCAGATCTATTACCGATTTCTATTCTTTTTCAATGTTATGTCCAGGAGGGGTTTGTTTAGGTAAACTTATGCATGTGCATAAGTGCACCATATTCCTGCAGTGCCCTCAGAGGCCAGAATAGGGTGTCAGATTTCCTGGAACTGGAGTTGCCATCTGTAGATGGAGTTAGCTCCCATGTGGGTGCTGGGAACTGAATCCAGGTCCTCTTCGAGAGCAGCCAATGCTCCTAACTGCTGAGGCATCTCTCCAGCTCCTACTTCTATTCTTAGCCAAAAATACAAGTCTCCTTCACTTACAAAAGAAACAAAGAAATAAGAAAAAGGAAAAAAGAAGAAAAGGAAGGAACAAAGTAAGGGAAGGCGGGAGAAAGGGAGGGAGGAAACACACTTAATCTCTGTCATCGTGGATCTGATCCTATAGCGGAGAAGACAGGCATTAAACAGGGTAAACAAGTGAGAAGGAAGGGGTGTGGTGCCTTAGGAGATGAACCACATGCTGACCATCCCTGAAGGCTGAATGGCAAGATGAGGCTGGCCAAGTAGGATCCAGACAGTACGCAAAGGAGGGTGAGGATCTTCCCAGGCTGTGGTTGCCCCATTTCTAAGACACATGTCATTAAACCAGCAGACTCAGGTGAGGAGGGGGTACCTTGCTTCTATTAGGAGGGAAGGGGCACCAGCACTGTGTGTGCAGGCCTCCTAGGCAGAAGGTGCTAAGTAATACCCGAAGGCCCCAGTCCTTCCACACCAACAAGTGACCCTGGCCCAAGGGATGCTGCACCTGTCACTTCCGAATCCACTAAGTCTAGATCTAGACCAGGCCTCAAATGCTCTTCCTGTGTGAATAAGAGAAAAGGAGTCCTAAAATCACTGGGACAAAACTTTACTGCTAGCAAGGAGCACAGGACAGTCTGGTCCGCTCCAGCCTCAGCTTCAGCACTGCTGAGGGATGGGGACAAGAGTGGAAAAAAGTCAACAAAGTTGTGATTAATTGGAAACCACCCAAGTCTTCATAAGGAGGGGACTATTTCTTCTTTTTTTTTTTTTCCTGGTCTTTTTTTTTTTTTTTTTTTTTTTTTTTTATTTATTTCTGTAATGTGTATGATTGTCCTGTTCTGCATGCAGGTTTGTGCCACCCGTGTCGTGCAATGCCAGCGGAAGTGTCGACAGTAGAGGGTCTATGGGATTCCCCTAATCACTGGCATGGATGCTGACCGTGGAATTGGAGTTTCAGATGTTCTCAGCCGCCATTGGGTGCTGGGATCGAACCGGGTCTCTGCAAGAGCGGTCGGACCTCTAACGTAGGCCATCTCTCCAGCCCTTTTCTGGTCTTTTGAGACAGGGTCTCCTGTAGCCCAGCTGGCCTGGAACTCACTATGTAGACCAGGTTGACCTTGAACTCATAGATATCCACTTGCCTCTGCCTCCCAAGTGCTGGGATCAAAGGCGAGTACCACCAAACCCAGCCAGACTACTTCATAAACTTGCCTAGAATAAAATAAGTAACAGTTAAAGACTTGGAAGAGATCTGGATATGGTGGCATAACATTGTAATCCCATCGCTCCACACAAACAGCAGAGGCAGGAAGATCAGGAGTTCAAGCCAGCCTAGGCTACACAGTGAGTTCAAGGCATCCTGGGCTATATGAAATCCTGTCTAAAACAAAACAAACAAAACAAAACAAAACAAAACACCCCACAAAAGAACAAAAAAAGAGAGAGAGAAAAGATATCCAGTGAGTCTGAACAGCTGTCAAGAGAGGTTTTATTTTGAGACAGTCTCTCCCGGTAGCCCAGCTGGCCTGGAATTTGCTATGTTGACCAGGCCTGCCTCTATCTTACAGAAATCAGCCTGCCTCTGCCTCCCAAGTTCTAGGATTAAAGACCTGCACCACCATGCTTGGTTCAGGGAGGATTTTTTTTTCTCTTCTCCCCTCAACCTCCCCCTCCCCCCTCCTCCTCTTCCTCCCCCTCCTTCTCCTCCTTCCTCCTTCTTCTCCTCCTTCCTCCTTCTTCTCCTCTCTCTTTTCTCCTCTTCCTCCTCCTCCTCTTTTCCTCCTCCTCCTCCTCCTCCTCCTCCTCCTCCTCCTCCTCTCTCCCCTCCTCCTCCCTCCTCCTCCTCCCCCCGAAACACCAGCTGTCCTGGAATTCATTATCCTGTGCAACTCAAAGTATCCACCTGCCTCTGCCTCCCAAATGCTGTGGGATTAAAGTTGTACACCACCATGCCTGCCCCCAGGGAGATTCTCCCCCCCCCAGGGAGATTTTAAAACATATTTTCTTTTTTTCTTTTTTTTTTTTTTTTTTTTCGAGACAGGGTCTCCTGTAGTCCAGCTGTCCTGGAATACACTCTGTAGTCCAGGCTGGCCTTGAACTCAAAAAGATCCTCCTGCCTCTGCCTCCCAAGTGCTAGGATTAAAGGTGTGCGCCACCACACCTGGCTTAAAACTATTTTTCAAGTTAAAAAATTACTTGCTGAGGGAGGGTGATGCTAGAGAAACAGCTCAGTGGTTAAGAGCACTGGCTGTTTTTTTTTTTTTTTTTTTGAGATAGGGTCTTCCCTTAGTCCCTGCTGGCCTGGACTCACTCAGTAGACCAGGCTGGCCCCAAACTCACAGAGATCCACCTGCCTCTGCCTCCTGAGCGCTGGGACCAAAGGCAAGCGCCACCATGCCCAGCTTAAAGACAGTTCTTAGCAGCCATGTGGGTGCTGGGAATCGAACCCAGGTCCTCTGTAACAGCAGTCGGGGCTCTTAACCACTGAGCCATCTCTCCAGCCCCAGCACTGGCTGTTCTTAGAGAGGATCCAGGTTCAGTTCCCAGCATTCACATGGTGGCTAACAACCATCCTTTAACTCTGGTTCTAGGGGATCCAATGCCCTCTTCTGACCTCCATAGGCATTGCACTTATATACATGTGGGCAATACACTCATACATATCAAATAAAAATAAATTGCTGGTGAGATGTCTCAGCATGTATAAGGTCCTTGCTACCAAACCTAACCACTTGAGTTTGATTCTCCAGACTCACAAGGTAAGAGGAGACGATCAAGTGCTACAAGTTGTCCTCTGATATCCATATGTGCACCATGATGCATTAATAATTAACTAAGTGGTTTGGGATTTTTTTTGTGGGGTTTATTTATTTTTATTATTATTTTTTTATGTGTATGAATGTACTGTCTGCATGTAGGTTGGTGCACCCATGTCATGCAATACTGTGGAGGTCAGAGAGGGTGTCAGATTCTCCTGGAACTGGAGTTAAAGAGGATTCTTAGCCACCATGTGGGTGCTGGGAATCGAACCCCGAGCAGTCTGTGCTCTTAACTACCAAGCCATCTCTCCAGCCCCATTTTTTGTGGGGGGTTTTGGGTCTTTTTGAGACAGGGTCTCTCCCTTTAGTCCCAGCTGTCCTGGAACTCACTATGTAGACTAGGTTATCCTAGAATTCACAGAAATCCATCTCCTGCCTACCAAGGGCTGAGAGACAACTCATGCTCAGCTGTAACCTCTTCTTGAAAGTGACATATTGCCGGGCGTGGTGGCGCACGCCTTTAATCCTAGCACTTGGGAGGCAGAGGCAGGCGGATCTTTGTGAGTTCAAGGCCAGCCTGGTCTACAGAGTGAGTTCCATTCCAGGACAGCTGGGGCTACAGGGAGACCTTGTCTCTAAAAGACCAAAAAAAAAAACAAAACAAAAAAAAAGAAAGTGACATATCATTATCTCTGCCAATTGCTATTGGCCACTGAAAACTCTGGTACAGTAGGGTGTGGATACCAAAAGACAGGAGCATTTGATGCCATTTTGGAGGAGGCTAGCTACTACAAATTCTAAACAGCTAATTGATTTGCTTATCATGTTTTACAATGTAAAAAAAAAAATATTCGGAGCCAGGCATGGTGGTGTGCGCCTTTAATCCTAGCACTTGGGAGGTATAGGCAGGTGGATCTCTGTGAGTTCAAGACCAGCCTGGTCTACAGAGTGAGTTAAAGGACAGCCGGGGCTACAGGGAGACCCTGTCCTCAAAAGACCAAAAAAAAAAAAAAAAAATTGGGGGAATGGTGAAGCACATCTTTAATCCCAAGCACTTGGGAGGGCAGAGTTCAGGGCCCGCGGGTCTTACAATAGTGAGTTCCAGGACCTGCTGGGGCTAAAGGGGGATACCCCATCTCAAAAGATAAAATAAAAAATACATAACATAAATAATTATTTAGTTATTCTGCATTAAATTTTTAAAAATTTTTTTTTTTTAATTTTTTTATATTGTGTATTTATATTTGGAATATGTATGAATAGCAAAACCTGGTCCCGACATGGCAAGGGCTGTGCACCCGTGTCCCTTGGGAACGACGCGCAGGTTCAGAAGGGGATCTCGGATTCCCCTGGAACTGGAGTTCTCCTGGAATTGGAGCTTCAGACGGTTCTCAGCCGCCATGTGGGTGCTGGGGATCGAACCCGGGTCCTCTGTAAGAGCGGTCGGCGCTCTTAACCGCTAGGCCATCTCTCCAGCCCCTAAAAATATTTTTTTTAACAAGTTTTTTTTTTTAATTTTATTTCTGTATGTGTATGAATGTACTGTCTGCATGCAGGTCTGCACACACGTGTTGTGCAATGCAGCGGAGGTCAGAAGAGGGTGTCGGATTCCCCTGGAACTGGAGTTCTCCTGGAATTGGAGTTACAGAGGGTTCTTAGCCGCCATGTGGGTGCTGGGGATCGAACCCAGGTCCTCTGCAAGAGCAGTCGGTGCTCTTAACCGCTAGGCTATCTCTCCAGCCCCTTTAAAATATTTTTAATTAATTAATTAATTAATTAATTTTTTTGAGACAGGGTCTCCCTTTAGTCCCAGCTGGCCTGGAACTCACTCTGTAGACCAGGCTGGCCTTGAACTCACTGAGATCCACCTGCCTCTGCCTCCCAAGTGCTAGGATTAAAGGCGTGCGCCACCACGCCCGGCCTAATTTATTTATTATTTTTATGTGTATGAATGTACTGTCTGCATGTAGGTTTGTGCGCCCGTGTCGTGCAATGCCGTGGAGGTCAGAAGAGGGCGTCGGAGTCCCCTGGAACTGGAGCTAAACAATTCTTAGCCGCCATGTGGGTGCTGAGAATCGAACCCGGGTTCTCTGCAAGAGCAGACAGTGTTCTTAACCACTGACCCATCTCTCCAGCCCCATCTGCATTATTCTTTTGCAATTTTTTTCACTCAAAATATCTCTGTGCAGGTTAGAGAGATGACTCAGTGGTTAAGAGCACTGGCTGTTCTTGCAGAGGACTCAGATTTGGCTCCCAGCACTCACATGACAGCTAACAACTGTCTGTAATTCAGCTCCAGGGGATGAAACACCCTCTTCTGGCCTCTTCAGGCATCGCACTCACAGTTACACATATATATGCAGGCAATATGAGTGTATTGCCTGCATAGTATATGTGCAGGCAATATGAGTGCACTTATATATATGCAGGCAATATGAGTGTATTGCCTGATTGTATAATATTCAGGCAATATGAGTGTATTGCCTAATTGTATAATATGCAGGCAATATGAGTGTATTGCCTGCATGTGTGTGAGTGCACCTGGGTCATGTAATGCCTGCAGAGTCAGAAGAATGCATTAAATCCCCTGGAACTGGAGTTACATGTGTACTCTGCAAGAGTAGTCAGTGCTCTTAACCGCTGAGCCATCTCTCCAGCCCTGATTGATTGATTTTTATTTTATCTTTGTGAGTGTTTTGCTCCACCATGCCTGGCTTAACTTTTTTTTTTCTCGAGACAGGGAGACCCTGTTTCAAAAAGACCAAAAAAGAAAAAAAGTTTATTTATAGCCAGGTGTGGTGGCGCATGCCTTTAATCCTAGCACTCAGGAGGCAGAGGCAGGTGGATCTTTGTGAGTTCAAGGCCAGCCTAGTCTACAGAGCAAGTTCCAGGACAGATGGGACTACAGGGAGACCCTAGCTAGAAAAGACAAAAAAAAAAAAATTTTTTTAAAAAACACATAAGACTGGAGCAACCAGGAAATGTGGGACACTATGAAAAGACCAAACCTCCGAATCATAGGGGTAGAGGAAGGAGAAGAATCCCAAGACAACACTATTGACCAGATCTTCAACAGGATAATAGAAGAAAATTTCCCCAAACTGAAAAAAGACAATCCNGGGGGGGGGGGGCCTACAGGGGAATCCTGTCTCAAAAAGACCAAATAAGTAAATAAGTAATAAAAAGTCAATTAATCAAAAATTTTTCTAAGGTTTCTGAAGGCTGATGAGATAGCTCAGTGTGGAAAGACACTTGCTGCCAGGCCTGACAACTGGAGTTTGTCCTTGAGATCCACATGGTGGAAAGAGTGAGCAGACCCTCACAGTTGTTCCCCGATTTCCACATGTACATACACAACAAATAAATAAATGTAATAAAAGTTCTTTCTTTTCTTTTCTTTTTTTTTGTCGTCTTTTTGAGACAGGGTCTCCCTGTCTGTAGACCAGGCTGACCTTGAACTCACAGAGATCCACCTGCCTTTGCCTCCCGAGTGCTGGGATTAAAGGCGTGCGCCACCATGCCCAACAAAATACTTTCTTTTAAAAATGTATTTTTATGGGCCAGGCGTGGTGGCGCACGCCTTTAATCCTAGCACTTGGGAGGCAGAGGCAGGCGGATCTTTGTGAGTTCAAGGCCAGCCTGGTCTACAGAGTTCCAGGACAACTGGGGCTACAGAGAGACCCTGTCTCGAAAAGACAAAAAAAAAAAAAAATGTATTTTTATTTTATGTGTATGAGTATATTGCCTGAATGTGTGTAAGTGCACCAGTGTTGTACCATGCTTGTAGAAGTCAGAAGAAGGCCTTGGATCCCCTGGAACTGGAGTTATGGACAACTGTTACCAACCATGTGGGTGCTGGGAATCAAACCTGGCTCCTCTGTAAGAGCAGCCAGTGCTCTTAACCACTGAGCCATCTCTCCAGCCCCAAAAATAATATCTTAAAAAGTGTTGCTATTCCTCTGGAACCAGTTTAGTGCCTACATGTGTGTGGAGCAGTGAACTGACCACCACTCCTCTCTCAGCTATACCACCAGCTCCTGGATTAGATGGCCAGGCCTCTGCTGAAGCAATGCCATCTACCTAAAATGCTTATATCCTTTCTTTCAGTACTGTTAGATCTGGGCTTCCCAGAATTCCAAGGGACACACACACACAGATGCCCACTTCCTCCAGAGGCTGTCAATCTTCTGATCCCCCCCACACTCTGCCCCATGGCTATAAATGGGTGGGCCCACTTGCCCTCTTGCCCCTGCTGTTCCTCCTGCTGCCTGCAGGTGGCCCGCTCTGGCAGTTCCATATAGAAGTAAATCAAGCTCCCGGAGTGACTTAAGCCTCATGTGCCTTTTTATCTGGGGGCTAGGGATGTGTGGTCTTTTATAACCTAACAAGTACTGTTCTCTGTTTTCCATTTCAAATAGGGTCCTGAAACTACAGAGAGAAAACCAAACCGTATTCTGATACTCTCCTCTGCCAGAGGGCCTCTGACAGCCATTGTGAGGATTTCCCCATTACCAGCAGTCAGGTGGCACCTGTGGGAGTGTGCTCATCCAATTCAGTGCTTATGTGATCTATCTAGCGGTAGCAAAAGGTCCCATAAGGTGAGGACTCATTCCTCAAAATAGTCTCCCCTCCAGTGAGGGCCTCCAAGCCTGTGATAACCGGTGTAAATAAATATTGCCTCGACCCCCATCCCTTTTTTAGTTCAATTAATTTGCTGGACCAGCTCATAGAACTCAGAGAAAGTTATTTTTACCAGTTCCTTTTTTTATTAATTTATTTATGGGGGGGGGTGCATGCCATGGTGTGTATGTGGAAGTCAGAGGATAATTTGTGGGAGTTGGTTCTCTCCTACATGTGGGTCCCAGGGATCAAATGCAGGTTGTCAGGCTTGGCAGCAAGCTCCTTTATCTGCTGAACCATCTCACCAGCCCTTACTGGTTTATTATAAAGAATATTACAAATATTATGGGAGAAGGGGTCATGATGTTTTGTTTTTTTTTTTTTTTTTTTTTTTTTTTTTTTTTTTTTTTTTTTTTTTTTTTTTTTTTTT
>VZQC01005960.1:1966256-1998737 GCA_009823505.1 Rhizomys pruinosus
TTTTTTTTTGGTCTTTTAGAGACAGGGTCTCCATGTAGCTCCAGCTGTCCTGGAACTCACTCTGTAGACCAGGCTGGCCTTGAACTCACAAAGATCTGCCTGCCTCTGCCTCCTGAGTGCTAGGATTAAAGGCATGCGTCACCACGCCTGGCCTTCATCCTTTTTTAAAATTTATTATTTATTTATTTATTTTGCACACAACTTTAATCTCAGCACTAGCACTTGGGAGGCAGAGGCAGGTAGATCTCCGTGAGTTTGTAGCCATCCAAGGCTATAATGAGATCCAGCCAATAAATAAATAAATAAATAAATAAATAAATATTGGATATGGATGCAGCTGTTGCACAGTGATAGCTCATCTGGTATGTGAGACCATGAGTTCCATCTTCCAACACTGCTGTGCACATGTACACAAACATTTCATAACACACCATGAGCTCACAATGCGACTAGGCATTCACATTATTCACATTTTGTTAATGGGAGGATAGATGAGTACAACTGCTATATGGAGCACTTTGCCAATATTTATTAAACTAAAAACAGATTCATATGCTCATACACTGGTAATTCCACATCTAGGAATTTTTATCTTACAGGCAAACTCCCACATACACTGAATATAGAACAGACAAATTATAGCATTATTTGTAACGAGTAAAGATTGGAAACTACCTAAATGTTCTCAGAGGGGAAAATGGACAAATTATGGCCTGCCATTATTATTTTTTTTAAGATTTTTTTTTTAGTTTTATTTTTTTACGTGTATGAATATACTGTCTGCATGTAGGTTTGTGCACCCATGTCGTGCAATACCTTGGAGGTCAGAAGAGGGTGTCAGATTCCCCTGGAACTGGAGTTAAAGACAGTTCTCAGCTGCCATGTGGGTGCTGGGGATCAAACCCAGGTCCTCTGCAAGAGCAGTTGGCACTCTTAACCACTAGGCCATCTCTCCAGCCCCTATTATTATTATTATTATCATTATGGTTATTTTATTATTATTATTATTTGAGACAAGTTCTCAGTATATAGCCCTGGCTAGCCTAGTGCTCACTATGTAGATCAGGCTGGCTTTGAATATATAGAGATCTGTCTGCCTCTGCCTCCCAGGTGCTGAGATCAAAGACATGTTCCACCATACCTGACTTAAAGTTAATTTTAAAAGAGGTACTTGGGGGGCGGAGTGGACAGATGGCCTAGTGGTTAAGAGCGCCGACTGCTCTTTCAGAGGATCTGGGTTCGATCCCCAGCACCCACACGGTGGCTGAACCATCTTTAACTCCAGTTCCAGGGGAATCCGACACCCTCTTCTGACCTCCGCAGCGTTGCGCGACATGGGTACACAAACCTGCATGCAGACAGTACATTCACACACATAAAAAATAAAATTTAAAAAAAGAGGTACTTGGGGGCTGGAGAGATGGCTCAGTGGCTAAGAGCACTTGTTGCTCTTGCAGAGGACCTGGGTTCAATTCCCAGCATGCACATAGTGGCTAATAACTGTCTCTAAATACAGTTCCGGGTGGTCTACCTCTCCTTGCCTCCTCTAGCATTCCACAACAAGGGTGCACTTACATACATGTAGGCATAACATCCGTACACATAAAATATAATTTATTTTATTTTTTTATAAAATATAATTTAAAAAATTAAGAGGTACTGATGGTATGGCTGAGTGGCAGATCATGTGCCTAACTAAGTATGTTTGAGACCCTGGGTTCTATCCTTAGCACTACACACACTGACATAGACTTGGAGGCACTGAGACAGACAGAGAGACAGACAGACACACAATTGAGCCTTTTCCCAAAAATTAGAACTCAGTGTAAAAGGCAAGTGCAACTGTGTTTCTAGCATGCTATTTATTTTAGTAAACATGTATATGTTTCCAAATACAATGACGATCTTTATTTTATTATTATTATTATTTTTTTTGGTCTTTTCAAGACAGGGTCTCCCTGTGGCTCCAGCTATCCTGGAACTCGCTCTGTAGATCAGGCTGGCCTTGATCTCACAAAGATCCACCTGTGTCTGCCTCCCAAGTGCTAGGATTAAAGGCGTGCACCACTGCGCCTGGCTTTTTTTTTTTTTTTTTTTTTTTNCTTTGTTTA
This sequence comes from Rhizomys pruinosus, assembly GCA_009823505.1. Lineage (NCBI taxonomy): Eukaryota > Metazoa > Chordata > Mammalia > Rodentia > Spalacidae > Rhizomys > Rhizomys pruinosus. The sequence continues at coordinate 1,968,368 of VZQC01005960.1, forward strand.
TTTTTGTTAAAAAATTCTAAACTTGGGGCTCAAGAGGTAAAAGCACTTGACACCGAAACTTGAAACCTGAGTTTGATCCTCATATCAAACAAACAAACACCTCATACAGCGCCCCAGCACTCCTACTGCAAATGGGACAACAGAGACAGGAGAACCAGATGGAAGGCAGGGAGAGCAGAGCGGCAGAAAGGAGAGACTCCCTCAAGAAAAAACAAAAACAAACAAACAAAAAAACCAAAGTGGAAGGACAGAGCATCCTAACAAACAACGTTTTCCTAAAAGTTGTCCTCTGACTTCCATCTGTGGTCATTTTTTAAAAATCTGATGACCAGGGGCTGGAGAGATGGCTCAGCGGTTAAGAGCACTGACTGCTCTTGCAGAGGACCCGGGTTCAATTCCTAGCACCCACATGGTGGCTAAGAACTGTCTTTAACTCTAGTTCCAGGGGAATCCGAGACCCTCTTCTGACCTCCAGGGATTGCACGACACTGGTGCACAAACCTACATGCAGATAGTACATTCATACACATAAAAATAAAATCTGATGACCAAATAAAATCAGTGGATGGAGAACCATTGGACAAATTAGTGTGCCAGACATTTCTATAAGTTTTTTTTGGGGGGGTGTCTTTTTGAGACAGGGTCTCCCTATCCCCAGCTGGCCTGAACCTCACTATGTAGAACAGGCTAGCTTTGAATTCAAGAAATCCATCTGCCTCTATCTCCTGAGTGCTGGGACTAAAGGCATGGGCCACAATAGCTGGCATTTATTTACTTTTTTTTTTTTTTTTTTTTTTGAGACAAGGTCTCCCTTTAGTCCCAGCTGGCCTGGAGCTTGCTATGTAGACCAGGCTGGCCTTGAACTCACAGAGATCTGCCTGCCTCTGCTTCCTGAGTGCTGGGATTAAAGGTGTGCACCACCACGCCTGGCCTAAGACAGGTCTTAGCCACCATGTGGGTGCTGGGAATCGAACCCGGGTCCTCTGCAAGCAGTCAGTGCTCTTAACCGCTGAGCCATCTCTCCAGCCCCTTATGTACTATTTTTATTTCATGCGTATGAGTATATCACCTGCATGTGTGTAAACGCACCCATGTCGTGAAACACCTGAGGAGGTCAGAAGAGGGAGCCAGACCTCCTAGAACTGAAGTTATGGACAGTTGTTAGCCACCACGTGGGTGCTGGGAATCAAACCTGGGTCCTCTGCAAGAGCAGCCAGTCCTCTTAACCACTGAGCCTTCTCTCCAGCCCAGAAGTCTCTTAGAACTTTCCCCAGGAGGTGGGGAACCTGGACATAGCTCAAAGCCTGTTTCAAAAAGGATTAGGAAGTATGTTTGTTTACAAATTCTTATTATAGCCTTAGGAGACAGGGGGAGGCTAGTCTCTAGGGACAGCAGGGGCAAGAAAGTAGGGCAATCTGGTTTTAAAACAGCATGCCTAGCCAGGCGTGGTGGGGCACGCCTTTTATCCTAGCACTAGGGAGGCAGAAGCAGGCGGATCTTTGTGAGTTCAAGGCCAGCCTGGTCTACAGAGTGAGTTCCAGGACAGCTGGGGCTACAGGGAGACCCTGTCTTGAAAAGACCAAAAAATAAAAAAATAAATAAAACAGCATGCCTAACATACCTAACAGTCTATTATTTATTTTGTGTGTGTGTGTGTGTGTGTGTGTGTGTGTGTGTGCGCGCAGAGGAAGGCATCTATCCTCTCCTTCCACTGTGGGGGTTTTGGAATGAACTTAGGTTGTCAGGCTTGGTGGCAAGCACCTGGACCTAAGGGGCCATCCACCTGTCCTCTGTAAATTCGTCCTTTAATCTTCAGGCCACTGCTGCAAAGCTGACGGTACTGCTGGCTCTGCCTGCAGGTGAACCCTGTGCAGCTGGCACAGGCGAGGCTCTTGGTCCAATGCTGAAGAGCACACGTGCTTTTTGACCCATGGACGGACTCCAGGGCAGTGTTTCATGTTGGCTAAATCATGACTTCGGATCTAGACAAACCTAGGTCCATTCCCCTCCAACACCTACTACCTTTTTTATGTGTATGAGTGCTTTGCTTGCACGTATGTAGGTGCGTGCAATGCCCGAAGAGGCCAGAAGAGTGTCAGATCCCCTGGAACTGGAGTTACGGATGGTTGTTAGCTACCATGTGGGTGCTGGGACTCGAACCCAGATCCTCTGGAAGAAGTGTTCTTAACCACTGAGCCTCCAGTACTGATCATCTTTCTTGCTTTGGATAATTTATTAACTTATTTTTATTTATTTATTTATTTTTGGTCTTTTTGAGACAGGGTCTCCCTGTAGCCCCAGCTGTCCTGGAACTCACTCTGTAGACCAGGCTGGCCTTGAATTCACAAAGATCCGCCTGCCTCTGCCTCCCAAGTGCTAGGATTAAAGGCGTGCGCCACCACGCCCGGCAACTTATTTTAGTGTTTGCTTTCTTAGGCTGGTGCAATAATACTAATCTGAGAGACATATGAGAGGCAAACAAGATAATGAATTTGAAAACTTTCTGGTGTGTCCAGTCCCCCATGGGCATGTCTCTCTAGTACAAGGGTCTTCCCAACAGGGTAAAACAGTGTCTTCTACATATCTTCTGTGAAAGACAGTGATTTACCTTTCCAGGATTCAGGATTCCCAGGCAATGTGCAGAGGCAGCTTTCCTCTTCCGGAGGCCATGCCTTTCAACAGCTCAGGGGTCAGGAGAGAAAGAGAGCTCTTGTATTGTTCTAGTGGCTTGAGAACCCAACAATGATCATCTGCATTGGAAGATGAGGCTGAGGACCTGGTAGATCTCAGTCCACAGAGCTGGATGCCTCAGCTGTCCCTATCTGGCCCTGAAGGCCTGAAACATTCCTAGAGGTCACTGGTCTATGTTTGTAGTCAGAGAAGCTGGAGTCCAATGCTGGTGAAGGAATGGAGCTGCAATAGCACCCAGGACAGACACACTCACCAACTAGAAGGGACAGCAGGCAGGCAACATGCTCTTCCTTCAACCTCTTTATATCCGGACCAGCCATTGGAAGGTGCTGCCTACTCTGAGGGAGGATTTTCTCCCCTTCCTTCCTAAACAAGCCCTCAGACCTGCCCAGAGGTATATCTCTTAGCTGATTCTAGATCCTATGAATATAATAAGCAAGATTAACCATCTGGGTTAGGATGAGGGTACAGGAGAAATGGCTGTGGTTGAGAGTGACTACTGCTCTTGCAGAGGACCCAGGTTTGATTCCTAGCATCCATAGGGTAGCTTTCAACAGTTTTTTTTGAGACAGGGTCTCACTGTGTAGTACTGGCGGGCCAGGAACTTGTTATATAGACCAGGTTGGCTTTGAACTCACAGAGATCCACTTTCCTCTGCCTTCTGAGTTCCAAGATTAAAATGTGCATCACCACAGCCGCGTTTGTGTATATGTGTGTGTGTGTGGCCACTATTAGAGATTGAATTTAGGATCTCATGCATGCTGGTCAGTAATCTACTGAGCTACAGCCCCCATCAGTCTTTTGTATATTTTTGTCTCCTGTATACTGTGTATGTGTCTGGGACTCCGGGCCTTGTACATATGAAGCAGGCCTTCTACCACCGAGCTGCAACCTTATCCCATGCTAATCTTTTTTTTTTTTTTTTTTTTTTTTTTCCTTTTTGAGAAAGGTGTCTCTCTTTAGTCCAGCTGACCTGCAGCTCACTCTGTTAGACCAGGCTGGCCTTGAACTCACAGAGGATCCCACCTGCCTCTGCCTCCCAAGTGCTGTGGACTTAAAATCAAAGGTTGTGGTGCCATCCAGCCTCCGACCTAAGACAGTTTTTATCTGCCATGTCAGTGCTGGGATCACTCTTAACTGCTGAGCCATCTCTCCAGCCTCCCCCGCCCCACGACGAATTTTTTTTGGGTCTTTTCGAGACAGGGTCTCCCTGTAGCCCCAGCTGTCCTGGAACTCACTCTATAGACCAGGCTGGCCTCGAACTCACAAAGATCCTCTTGCCTCTGCCTCGCAAGTGCTAGGATCAAAGGTGTGCACCACCAAGTCCGGCACGCCCGGCCCACGATTTTTTATTTATTTATTTATTTATTTATTTATTTATTTATTTATTTTTTGTCTTTTTCGAGACAGGGTCTCCCTGTAGCCACAGCTGGCCTGGAACTCACTCTGTAGACCAGGCTGGCCTTGAACTCACAAAGATCCTCTTGCCTCTGCCTCCCAAGTGCTAGGATCAAAGGCGTGCGCTACCACGCCTGGCACGCCCGGCCCACAATTTTAAATCACCTAAATTAACAAAACAACTTTCAATCTTTTTTTTTTTTGTATGTGTATGAATGTACTGTCTGGATGTAGGTTTGTGCACCCGTGTCGTGCAATGCCGCGGAGGTCAGAAGAGGGTCTCGGATTCCCCTGGAACTGGAGTTCTCCTGGAATTGGAGTTACAGACAATTCTCTGCCGCCATGTGGGTGCTGGGGATCCAGCAGAACCCAGGTCCTCTGCAAGAGCAGTCAGTGCTCTTAACCACTAGGCTATCTCTCCAGCCCTCAATTTTTTTTTTAAAGGTTGGGAAACTTTTTGAAAAAAAATTTATTTAATTAATTAAATTTTTTTTTTTTTGTCTTTTCGAGACAGGGTCTCCCCGTAGCCCCAGCTGTCCTGGAACTCACTCTGTAGACCAGGCTGGCCTTAAACTCACAAAGATCCGCCTGCCTCTGCCTCCCAAGTGCTAGGATTAAAGGCGTGCGCCACCATGCCCGGCCTATTTATTTATTTCTATGTGTACGAATGTACTGTCTGCATGTAGGTGTGCAATGCCATGGAGGTCAGAAGAGGGTGTTGGATTCCTAGGAACTGGAGTTAAAGACGGTTCTCAGCTGCCATATGGGTGCTGGGGATCGAACCTGGGTCCTCTGCAAGAGCAGTTGGTGCTCTTAACTGCTAGGCCATCTCTCCAGCCCCACGACTTTCAATCTTGAGGTCTAACTCATTTCCATAGTCCCCTTTCCAACTTCCTGTCAAGCATGCTTGCCTTCTTTCCTGTCCCTTCTATCTCTGTTGCTTCTCTTCAGCTTCTGGGACCTGCCACTGTCTTCCTGAGGACATCTGCATATACTTGACCTCTGTCTAGAGTGATGCTGTCTAGGCTCTTCCCTTGAGTTACCAGTTGGCGTGTTCAGTCTTGGGTTCAGTAACACCTCTTCAACCCTGCCGGTCCCATCTCCCGCACATAGAAATTTTGGGTGAGCCTGAAGCTGAGTGGTAGAGCACTTGCCTAGAACATTCAAAGTCTTGTATTCCAACCCATTACACAAAACAGATAAGAAGCCAACACTGCCCCCCACACCTGTAACTCCTGGCACTCAGGAGGCTGAGACAGCAAGATTTCTGTGATTTCAAGGCCACCCCAGGCTACAGAGTGAGTTCAAGGTCATCCCAAACTATAGAGAAACAGTCTGCCCCCCCCTACTCCCAATAAAGTTCAGAGCTTGCTATGCAAGCCTGGCTACCCAAGTTCGAACCCTGGTGGGAACCAGCTCCCAAGGGTTGTCATCTGATTTCCACACACACACTGTGGAATTTGTACACCTACTCATACACATGAATACAATAACAACAACAACAAAAAAAACCGAGGTTGGGTCTGTAGGCGGAGCACTTGCTTAGCATGCACAGGGTTCAATTCCCAGCAACACATAAGCTGGATAGGTGGTGAGACAGGCAGGAAGATCAGAGGTTAAGATCATCCTAGGATACATACCTTAAGGGCAGCCTGGGCTACACCGGACCCTGTCTCAAACAAAAACTGTTAAACAAATGCCTTTCTACTGCACTGGTTAGGGAGGGCAGGTTTTACTTTTTTTTTTTTTTTTTTTTGGTCTTTTTGAGACAGGGTCTCCCTGTAGCCCCAGCTGTCCTGGAACTCGCTCTGTAGACCAGGCTGGCCTTGAACTCACAAAGATCCGCCTGCCTCTGCCTCCCAAGTGCTAGGATTAAAGGCGTGCGCCACCATGCCCGGCTAGGTTTTACATTTTTTAATCACTCAGTCTAATGCAACTCTCTTTTTACCATTACTATCACAATACAATTTATTTTCTTCAAGGAACCAGAGATTACCTGGTTTGTGTATTCTCCTAGTTGTACATGTCTTGCCTTGTTTCTGTCTTCAGCAACCCAAATAATAAACATTTGTTGAATGAATGTGCACAGTTATATACTACGGGCCAGACACTATATTCTTCGGCTTTAACAAGTAATAACTTTTATGTTGTCAATACTGTTACCTATTTCATAACTGAAGAAAACAGAGAAGATGAGAGACTTCCTCAATGGTGGGATTTCTAAGAAAAACTGTTCTGTATACAAACGGGGGATGGATGAATATACCGAAGGTGAACGTGTGGCGCCCCAGATCGCCCGCCAGGGGGTGCTCTTCCCCGCGTCTCCACACCAGTCACTCAAAGCGCGCACTCCTTTTGCGTCTCGGGCTCGCGCGCGCTGCCGCGGCACCGGAAGTGACTGCGCTTGCAAGTTCCCCCGGTCTCCTCAGGGGAAACTGAGGCCGGCTTCTCCGGGAGACTCGGCGCGAGCAGTCAGCCAGGTAGGCCGGCCCAAGTCCGCGGCGCACAGTTCGGCCGCGAAGAGCCCTGGCGTCTGGAAGCCACCAGGCCGATGAAGGGGGGATGTGGCCCCCCACGGCTCGCTGGGCTCGCAGGTGAGAGCGCCGCCTCCCCTGTGTCTGACAGACGCCGCGCCCAATGGGAGCCTTCGCCGTCCCGCTTCCGCGCCAACTCGCCTTGCTGATTGGGTACGCTGGGGCGGGCCGCTGGGGGCGAGACCCCTCCTCCCAGAAAGGTCTAGGGGCGCCCCTGAGGGAGGGCGGTTGCCTAGCAACGGGGCGGTGGCTCGGCGGGTACCCGGCCTCCAGAGCACGAGGAGCCGCGAGGCCGCAGCCCACCCACTCAAGGCTCTGGCTGGGAGCAGACCTCCGGCTCTCGAGCCCTGCGGGGGGCTCCCGGAGGCCGCCTCGGGCCCGGCGGGGGAAAACGGGGTCTCCGCGGTGGGGGCCTCGACCCTGCCTGCCGACCAGTGAAGGGCCGCCGCGCCTACCCCGCAGCCCGTCTTTGTGCGGGGCGCCGGCGGCCATTGTGTCCGGGCGCGGAATGGAGGACCTGGCAGTCCCCCACCGCCATGTCCAAGGCCTTTGGGGAATTGAAAGACAAGCAGCGGTGTCTGTGGGGGGTCTCCAGCCTTCTGCCTCCCGGAAAGGCCCGGGGATGGCCTTTCCGCGATCAGATCGCAGACTCCAGGTCGTTTCCCCGTCCCCACGTCCCTCCTGGAAACCTTGAGGTTCACTGAGAAGTCCCTTCAGGGTTTCGAAGCCTCACCCAGGGCTGGTACTTAAATAGAAAGAAAGAAAGGAGGGGGGGGGGAATCACACGAAGCCTATACCTCCGGGAGACTTCTCCTGGCTCCCAGTAGGAGGCGGAGAGCCAAGGGGCGTGCAAGAGCGAGGGGGTTGGGCTCCCGGGCGGCTCGGGCTGCGGAGCGGAGGGAGGCCGCCCTCGATCCGGGCGATGGAGGAAGCCTGCGAGGGGGCAGGTTCCTAAGCTTCGCAATTCCTGTGTCGCCTTGTGGGCTGCCTACCAGGTCGCATGATCCCTCCGGCCGGAGCTGGTTTTTTTCGCCAGCCGCCTCGAGGCCGGTTGAGTTACCGGCAACCCGGCCACCACCTCCTCCGACCTATGATACAAAAGATCTTCCGGGGGCTGCACCTGCCTGCTTTCGCCGGAGATAGATTTGAATGTAGGTGGGGGTGGGGGGGTGGGGAACTGCCCGTGTGGGTGACTTTCTGGGGAAGGCATTTCGGAGAAAAAGGGAGTGGGTGGCTGGAGTAAAAAGGCCGATGGAATAATTCAAAGCTGACTAGTCCTTTCAATTTGACTTCATTGAAGTCTCTTAGAACCTGGCCTCAGACCTTCATAAGAGCCACAAAGAAACCAATTCTGATACCTGAAGGAGGAATGGGATGTTGTAAGGTAAATGACAGCCAGATTAATTTTTTCTCCTGAAGCTCTTTTTCTCTTTTCAGAACCCTCTCTTGGCTTTGGATCTTGGAAGAGGATCATTAAGCACAGACCAGACCCAGTGAGTGAGCAGGTGTTTTGGACAATGGACTGGTTGAGCCCATCTCTATTATAAAAATGTCTCAGAGCAACCGGGAGCTGGTGGTTGACTTTCTCTCCTACAAGCTTTCCCAGAAAGGATACAGCTGGAGTCAGTTCAGTGATGTCGAAGAGAACAGGACTGAGGCCCCAGAAGGAACTGAATCAGAGAGAGAGACCCCCAGTGCCATCAATGGCAACCCATCCTGGCACCTGGTGGACAGCCCTGCAGTGAATGGAGCCACTAGCCACAGCAGCAGTTTGGATGCCCGGGAGCTGATCCCCATGGTAGCAGTGAAGCAGGCGCTGAGAGAGGCCGGCGATGAGTTTGAACTGCGGTACCGGCGAGCATTCAGTGACCTAACGTCCCAGCTTCATATAACCCCGGGGACAGCATATCAGAGCTTTGAACAGGTAGTGAATGAACTCTTCCGGGATGGGGTAAACTGGGGTCGCATTGTGGCCTTTTTCTCCTTCGGCGGTGCACTGTGTGTGGAAAGCGTAGACAAGGAGATGCAGGTATTGGTGAGTCGAATTGCAAGTTGGATGGCCACTTACCTGAATGACCACCTAGAGCCTTGGATCCAGGAGAACGGCGGCTGGGTAAGAGCCACGCCCCTTGTGTGTCTTCTTTCTTTGGAGATCCCCAGCTGTCCTCTGTCTGTTTCTGTGGGGTGGTACGATTGTTGAAGATGTTGATTGTTAAGGAGACCTACCTGGCCTCATTTCAATACAGGAGGTTAACTCTTTGGAAATAGAGATGACCCAGTTATTGAGGGACCTGCATCTTTTGCTCTAGATCCCCTGATCTCTCTACTCTTTCATAGTTTTGTTCCAGTTTTTCAGCATAGAAAAACAGCCTTTGTGTTTATTTGGCTCAAGACCTTTGGGAGTGCGAAGTTTGCCCCCTGTTCCCCTCACCTTGACATAATAGTTCACCATGAAGGGAGAGGGGTGATGGACATAACAGCCTGGAGAAACTAAACAGCTAATGACCCACAGATGCCCCAGCCCTCTCTCTTGGAGGGGTGTTGGTCCTAATCAGGCTTTCATCCCCCAAATCAAGTTCCTTTTATTTGCATGAATGGTACTCAGACCATTTGGCCAGGCAGGACCCCCCCAACCCCCCCAAACCTCCCCTGGCTTGGGTGGCTGAGGGTTGAGTATTGTCTTTGTCAGTTGTGTTTGTGCTGTGCTCCTAAGTTCATTTTCTCCAAAGCGTACAACTTAGTGCATGGTTGGCTTATTTGTGGGGCTCTTACTGTGTCATACATTGAGCCCCAGGACTTTGTACTTCACTGCTTGGGGTCGGTTGGGGATCTCCAGCTGGTTTTCCCATTGATTTCTGACCAAGGTCCTGGGGCCTTATCACCAAGTACAGTTTGCTGGCAAACTAAGAACCTGGTCTGTGAGGCTCCATAGGACATTAAGGTTTGGTGACAAACTGCATGTGGATATAAGTCCTGGCTGGCCCTTGTCACTTAAGCAGCCATGTGACCTCAGACAGGCTGGCTCACCTGCCTTAGTTTCTTCCACTAAAAAAATGTGGCAAGCTCTCCTTGCCTTGGTGTATTGTAAATCTTAGAGATGATGTGAGTAGGGACTAACACTGGTGAGTACTTGTTCTTCAGAGAGTCCTTCTGCCTATCACCAGTCTGGATGAGATAGAGGTGAGAGTTTCCTTACCAGTAGTTGTAGTAGACAGCTTTTACCCTCTTTAGTGAACTCTGTCCCTGCACAGAGGTGCTCAGGGCTTATGAGAAGTATTCTGTTTCCTTGGAATATCCAGAAAACTGACAGGCTGTGGACAATAAGTTATCCATTGAAGGAAATGAGGTGGAAGGGGCCATGCACCATGAACTCTGGAATGCCAAGAATGCACTTGTCCATAGGCTAGGCCTAGGGTGGGGCAGGCACTTCACTCCACCACTGAGTTACAGACCTCCTGGCTTTACCCTGGAACCAACCCCACCCGGTCTCCTATTTCCCATTTCTTCACAGCTTCATCCACAATTCCCCTCCACCAGCTCTTGAAAAAGGCAAGGAGGTCACTTCAGTAGAGGTCAGATGATCAGAGTAGGTAAAGGTGGACTCCTTCGTGCTAAGGATGATCAGACTTGAAAGCTAGTCTGTAAATGAACTCCTGGGGAGAGATAAATGATTAAATAGTTCCTGTTGGTTTGTTCTGCGACCTCTCCTATTCATTCCCTCTAGCTTTGATTCTCTTTGGGGGCAAATATTTGTTCAGCTGATTACAGGAGGGACAGGATTCCAGCAGTTTCAGACATACCCTCTGAAGCATCTCCGAGTAGACTTGAGCCCTTTGCCTCTGTTTCCTATTGTCTTTAGCTAGTGGTCCTAATATCAGGTAGGCTAATGCCAGCTATAAACAGAAGGCAGATGGAAGAGGTACCTGGTCTACCAGCCAACCTCTATAGAGGCTATTCATTTGCACCTGAGAATTGTTAGCTGCCCTGTGTTGCATGTCATGTTCTAATCACCTGGGAAAATGCTGATGCTGCCGGTGGCAGCAGCTTGGGACAAGAAGTTCATTAGATCTCCACTGACTGAAATTCTACCTTCCACCATCTCGTTGCTCAAGAATCTCCAGAGCCAGTTGGGCAGCGTACCTTGTAACGTGCCACTTAGGCTTGGTGAGCAGAGGGGAATGTGTGCAGAAGAGCCGGTTATGTCAGGACGATTTCTGGCCTTGCATTCTTCCCTGAGACCAGGAAGTAAAGAATATTAGACTCCAAATCCTTTGAGCCTTAGTGGAAGGTACCTGCCCATTTCCCTTTGAGGTACAGCCGAACCACACAGACACTACTTGCAGTGGTATCCCCAAACTTCTCTGGAGGCTGCAGCTAGGTTTTAGATCTAGGAGTTCAGATGGTCCTCCAGAGTACGCTCCAAGTTTAACATCCGTACAGGAAAGGAGAAAAGAATTTGCCTTTCTTGAGTAGCTCTTGTGTATTAGGCATTGTGTGCTATCCTTTACCTAATGCATCCAATTTATTGAGCATCTACTATAAGGCGGGCAGTGTTCTAGGTTCTAGTTTGAGTCAGTCATTATTTCTCTGTTGTGGAAATGTGTCATCATTCATATGTTCCACCCAGTAACTTTCCAGGTATGTAGATTTATTCCCAGGTTAACAAAGGAAGCTTCTAGTAGCTAAATGTTTCTCAGCCAGCCAACTGTCTGAGGGAGAATTTACACTGAGTTTTGTCTAACTTTGAAGCTTAAGCACTTTCTGTGCATCTCAGTTGTTCAGGAAGTGATGGTGCAGGCAGACCAGCACAGGAAGCTCCAAGTGCTGTTGGGCTAAGTAAAACATGTCATGAATGTGCTCATTGCATGCAGTGGCTGTGGCATTGTTCAGGTAACTGAGAACAGTGCCTTTGTCATTGGTAGCAGGTTCCCAAAGGAGTTGATAGCCTCAGATTGTGGCACTAGTAAACTCTGACATGGCAAGTGCAAGGGACTTCTTGTGTTTTCATTGTTAAATTCGTTTCAGCTTAATAGTTGACGGTGTGTGTGCAGGCAGGTGTTCTGTCCTAGGTATCTCTTAATTGTAGGGTGATGCTCTACAAACTGGAACTCCAGCCTCTGGCCATACCCTAGTCACCTGGAAGAAGGCTGAACCTGTTTGTCTTTCTGGTTGTCTGTCTCTTCCACCTGTAAATGGAATAATGATACCCAACTGCCAAAAATAAAAGCCCTTCCCTTCCCTTAATTGTAGGGTGGAAGCGTATCTTCTCATGAATGGGCTTCCTCCCCTAGGGAACTGAACTTTGTCCCCTGGAGTTACTCCTTAAGAATTAAAGCCAGTTCACTGAAAATGTTGTATATATGACTTTTCCCACAATGGATGGATGTCTTTTGGGGGCTTTTCATTTGGGGTGTAGAGAACATGGGTGGGTCAGGCCACTTAGGGAGAGCTGTGCCTGGATAATCCCTTTTGCATGATGGAACCAGGAAACACCATTGTCAGCAGCAGTGCACAGGGAGCAGGTGGAGGCCTAGCTGGGCCTTTCTTTCCCAAGCTGGCTGCGCAGCTCTGAGTCTCCTAGTTTCTGCACCTGTTCTGGTCTGTTCTCAGCTTTGAAGTTCAGCATGGGTAAGTGCTTAGTTGAAGCACCTCAGTTCCCTTTGCAAATTTGACAGTTCTGTGGTTTTCTTGGGGAAACCCCATTAGAAACCCCAAACATGGAAATTTTGAGTAATCTCATTCAGGTCTCCAGATGAAGTAGAGATATCTTGGGGGCTCCCCCTTGGAACACCCACTTCTTCTAGATATATTTTTTGGGTGGTTCTTAAACTCTTTTGCCATCACAGGGTTTTCCAGACTTCCTAAGAACAATGCCCCTAGCAGCCACATTGAGCCCCTCATTTTCTTCTTGAAAATTACCCAGGTACTTTTCAGGGGGGGATCCAGTGGAACCTTGAGGGGTTTCTTGACTTTCTTGTGGGTAACCGCCAGTTCTCGTGTGAAACAGCAATTGTGAGCTGGTCCCTCCCCCAGCAGACTCCCTGTCTGGAGGCCAGCAGGCTTGGGCATCTTCCTCTGTGCCCAACCTCCCGGTTTTCCCCAGTCCTCAGCCCATCATTTGGGGCTTGCTTTTTATTTTTACAAATGCTGTTTTGTCTGGGTTTAGCATACCTAGATTTAGGGGTAATTCCCAGAGAGTTGCTCTTCAACAGAAATGACATCTTCAACTGCATTTGTCTAACAGGATCTCTGTTCCCATCCCCAGCCTCCAGGTCTCCCCTAGGACTTCTCTTTTCTTGAAGGAATCATTCTGTCCTGGATCTTCTTCCATCCCTGTGATCCATAGTCTGTCTTCTCCATTAGTACTGGAAGCTAGGGATCGAGACATTCCCACTGAGTATTTCACCTAGGGAATCAAAGACCTGGGAGAATTGTCCACACGTGTGTGGGAACAGGGCCTCAGTCTTTTATGGGTAGGATCCCCAGCAACCTTGCACTAAGGAAAAGAAGCTAACCATGGTAGTTGAAGCTGGTACAGGGAAGGCATTTATAACAGCTGTGCTCTCAGGGATGGAGCTTCCTGAGGGGTGGAGTCCATATCTTGCTCATATTCGTAATCTCAGCTCTGAGCTCAGGTCTTGGGCATAGCAGTCACTTATGAAAGGGATACAGAATTTCAGAAGAAATGATCTTATCAAACCAGAATAATAATGATGGGAGTGGCTCTTTTAACCAATCATTCCTTTGATGCTGTGTATTGCTAGGTACTAGGAAAATAATATTGAACAAAATTAAGTTTCTCTCTCATGGAGCTCACATTTCTGGTGAGGAGAGAGAAAAAAATACCTAATAAAGGCGAGTGAGATGGCTTAGTCTGTGAAGTGCTTACTGTGCAAGCATGAGGACTGGAGTTCAGTCTACATAATCCATATAAAAAAGCCAGGCACAGGGCTGGAGGGATGGTTCCATGGTTAAGAGCACTTGTTGCTCTTGTAGAGGGCCCAGGTTCAGTTCCTAGCACCTACATGGCCTCTCTCAACCATCTGTAACTTCACTTCCAGGGGATCTGACACATATTCTAACCTCTGTGAGCACCAGGCATGTACATGGTGTACAAGCTACACGCAAGCAAACATATGCACATTAAATAAAATAAACCTTGAAAAAAAAGGCGGGGCATAATAGCGCACGTCTTTAATCCCAGCACTAGGGAGGCAGAGGCAGGTGGATCTCTGTGAGTTCAAGGCCAGCCTGGTGTATTTGTAATCCCACAGCAGGAAGACAGAGACAAGAAGACTCCTGGGGTTGGTCAGCCAGCCTAGCCTAATGAGTGAGTTCCAGGCCAATGAGGTAGAGGGCTCCTGAGGAACACCCAGGGTTTTCCTCTAGCTTCTTACACACACTCACACACACACACACACACACACACACACACGTATCCTGAAGAAATAAGACAGATTGGTACATAGATTATTCCTTGCAAGACAGGTGGAGCTACACTTTAAAAAGACTGATCAAGCCGGGCATGGTGGCACACACCCTTAATCCCAGCACTCACTCTGGAGGCAGAGGCAGGTAGATCTCTGAGTTCAAGGCCAGCCTGGTCTACATAGTGAATTCCAGGACAGCTGGGACTAAAGGGAGACCCTGTCTCAAAAATACAAAAAAAAACCCCAAAAAACAACGAAACCTAAATAAATAAGCAAATAGAGTGATCAGAGGGGCTGGCAAGGTGGTTCAATAGGTAAAGGTGTTTGGTGCCAAGCCTGATGATCTGAGTTTGATTCCTGGGACTCACCTGCTACAAGGAGATAGCTAATTCCAGCAGGTTGTCCTTTGACCTCCACATGTGTCCAGGGCTTGCCCCTCCCATAAACAATTTTTTTTCCATAAACAATTTTTTAAAAATTTAAGGAAAAGAATGTGGGGAGATGAGAATCTTCTAGCTTCTTTGGCTGAACTATAAATTAACTTGATCTAAAACGAACCAACATGGGAAACCCAAAATCTTGATTAGCTATACATGCACAAGAGCCTTACAAAGTATTAGACGCAAAGAGTGACTAGATGCATGGTTGAGGGTTACTAAGCATCCCGAGCTACAGAAAGGAATGGGCCATGGGATTGGTGAGGGAACACCCAAGTTATGAGAGGCTTAGTGGTGAATTGTGGAGTAAAAGTTGTCTTCTTATGCAGTCTCAGGTAATAAAAGTCTGGAGCAGGGGCTGGAGAGATGGCTCAGCAGTTAAGAGCGTCAGCTACTCTTTTAGAGGACCTGGGTTCAGTTCCCAGCACCCACACATGGTGGCTAACAATCATCTGTAACTTCAGTTCCAGGGGGAATGCCTTCTGACTCTGGGCATTAAATGACACGGGTACACTTACACACATGCAGGCAATACACCCATACACATAAAAATAAAAAATAAATTAAAAAGACTACAGGTATTTTCAGTAACAGATTTACTTTATTGGTGTTTCTTTTACAAAAGACAGCTTTTCTTTTTGTTTTTTTTTTGCTTCACGAATTTGCGTGTCATTCTTGCGCAGGGGTCATGCTAATATTCTCTGTATCGTTCCATTTTTAGTATGTGTGCTGCCGAAGGGAGCACAAAAGTCAGCTTTTCAAGGCTACTCCTATGTGTCTGGGTATGCTGTTTCTTAGAAAGACCAGCCTCGAGGCTGGAGAGATGGCCTAGAGGTTAAGAGAGCCAACTGCTCTTGCAGAGGACCTGGGGTCGATTCCCCAGCACCCACGCGGCTGCTGAGAACCGTCTGTAACTCCAGTTTCAGGAGAACTCCAGTTCCAGGGGAATCCGATGCCCTCTTCTGACCTCCGCGGCATTGCACGACACGGGTGCACAAACTTACATGCAGACAATACATTCATACAAATAAGAAAGAAAGAAGGAAAGAAGGGAAGAAAGAAAGGGAAGAAGCCGGGCGTGGTGGCGCACGCCTTTAATCCTAGCACTTGGGAGGCAGAGGCAGGCAGATCTTTGTGAGTTCAAGGCCAGCCTGGTCTACAGAGTGAGTTCCAGGACAGCTGGGACTACAGGNGAAACATATCCTAAGATTATAGCCTCCACAGCTTGGCATGGTGGCACGTTTTTAACAACACTCAGAAGAAGCAGGTACTCGGATCTCTATGAGTTAGAAGCCAGCCTGTTCTGCATAATGAGTTCCAGGCCAGCCAGGGCTACGTAGTGAGATGTTGTCTCAACAAATAAAATTATAGCCTCTAGGAGCCAGAAAAGTTATAGCTAACAACAAACCTTTTTTTTTTTTTGTCTTTTTGAGATAGGGTCTCCCTGTAGCCCCTGGAACTCACTCTGTAGACCAGGCTGGCCTTGAACTTACAAAGATCCGCCTGCCTCTGCCTCCCAAGTGCTAGGATTAAAGGCGTGCGCCACCACGCCCGGCCCTAGACAGCTTTTTTTAAATTTTTTTATTTCTTATTTATTTTTGTATGTGTATGAATGTACTGTCTGCATGTAGGTTTGTGAACCCGTGTCGTGCAGTGCCTCAGAGGTCAGAAGAGGGCATCGGATTCCCCTGGAACTGGAGTTAAAAACGGTTCTCAGCCGCCACATGGGTGCTGGGGATCAAACCCAGTCCTCTGCAAGAGTAGTTGGTGCTCTTAACCACTAGGCCATCTCTCCAGCCCCCTGCTTTTTTTTTTTTTTGGTGTGTGTGTGTGTGTGTGTGTGTGTTGTTGAGGCAGGGTCTCCCTGTAGCCCCAACTGTCCTGGAACTCACTCTGTAGACCAGGCTGGCCTTGAACTCACAAAGATCCACCTGCCTCTGTCTCCCGAGTGCTAGGATTAAAAGTGTGTGCCACCAGACCCAGCTTGATTTAATTCTTGATTGTTGAGTAATGTGGGAGGGCCCAGCCCATTGTAGGTAGTGCAGGAGAATTGTGAGTTTGAGGCCAGCAGACTGAGACCATGTCTCAAGCCTACATACATAAGCTAGCTCTCCAGATGTGGCATTCTGAGAATGGTTCTCTACTCTTAGAATATTTCTGTCTGAAAAACAGCAACTGTCTGGGTTAATCTCAGCTCACTCATATCCAGCTGGGTGATCTTGTGAAGCTCTTTAAAACATTTTTTTTTTTCTGTGTATATCTGCATTCTGTAAATGTACTACACGTGTGTAAACCCAAGGAGGCCAGAAGAGGGGATTGGACCCCCTGGAACTGGAGTTTCAGACAGCCACTACAGGGGTGCTGAGAACTGTATCTGGGTCTTCTGCAAAAGCAGCTAGTGCTCTTTAACTGCTGAGCCATCCCTCTAGCCCCCTGAGAAGCTCTTTTGACCCTCCTGAGCCTTGTCCATGTTGATAAGAAACACATTGAAATATGCCAGAGATGTATAGAACTTGGCACTGTGTTGCAATTAATTTTTTTACCTGTACCATAGAACTTGCTGGGAGCTTATTCACAAAGCATCCATTCTCCCTTTTCTTCATAGTTAGGTTTTTGCAGATAGTGTTTTTATAGAGAAACCACCTGTGGGATTGTCTGCTGCTTGGTTTCACCTCTAATGAGACTCTCAGGCCAAGCTTACGCAAGCTCCGGAGCTTTATGGGCAGAGAACTAGCTTTTCTCTTGCTCCTCAGGAAATGCCATTGCAGTGACTTCCATTGACTGCTTCCTGTCCTAGCCCAGCAGCTCCTGCAGCAGGAGTGCGGAAACTACAAAGTAATGTCCCTAAAAGCCTGCCTGCTACTTTTTGGACGGCCTTCCTTTTCCTCTTGTCAGTTACTTGTTCTGCTCTCATCCCTTCCCTCTTCACCTAGTTTCTCCAAACTATGGTCCTCCCCTTAAGTCTGCATACTTCTGCCATCTCCCATCTGGTGCTAGGCTGTTGGCGGCCTGTAAGGGTCAGTCAGAAAGAAGTCCTGGGTTGGCTCCATCACTCCAGCAGCTTCAGTTATGGATTCTCCCTAGAGGAGCATTAAACCTGTCACTTGGAGTACCCTGTGTCATCCATTAACTGACTTCTCAGTAGGTTGCTACCTACTGCTGCACAGGATAGAGACTCCTAAGAGGACTCAGAGCTTTTTCACTTAGAATCCCTGCCTGTTGGAGATGATAGGGTAGAGTGACAGAGCTTACCACCTACTCCCAAGTTACCTTTCAGGAGGAAGCTGGAAAGTTGGGAACCTTGTTGGACAGTCATCTGAGGAATGGGAGTTGGCTTGGGAGGGGATTGGAATGCACTCAACTATGCCTCAGAGCCTTTGTTCCACTCTTGAAAGGGAAACATTTCCCTCCCTCCACCCTGGCCACACACATGTGCCTTTGTTCCCCAAGTCAGAGTCAGGCAGTGCAGGGAACACAGTGTCCTTTCCAAGGAGCCTGTCTCCCTGGAGGCTAGCCTCTGGTCACTTGGGCTTTGACTTTTGCCAGGAAGCCCCCAGCCCTTTCCACAGAAGTCTCCCAGAAGCTACAAACTTGCTCACAGACAGCTGTCCAAGCACTTCTGTGAAATTGTTCCATGGGATGCCCATATCCCAGGCCTAAACAGTCCCTCCCTCCTGTTCCACTTGGTGGTTAATATTATTGTTGCCATTACTAATAATAGCACCTGACATTTATTGAATGCTTACTCTATGCCAGGCATTGTTCAGGGTAGGCCTTATGTGCTAATTGATTCCATTGCTACAGGATTGCTGAAATAGGAACTATTTATATAGGTATAAATATAATAGGTATTACTATCCTCTTTTACAACTGAGGTACAGAGAGGTGAAGCAACTTGTATGAGGCCTTCCTATGGCAAAGCCCGGGAGGGTAACTTCTAGAACACTGAGATTTGACAGATAGACTAGCAAGAGGCAGTCAGGATTTGCAACCAGGTCTGTTTCCACTAAAGCTTATGGTGTTTATTTTCAGTCCTTAAAAATCCAACAAGGTAGTTGGTATCTTATTTTATGGTCAAGAAAACCAAGGCTCAGAGAAAAGTAATATTCACAGGGCCTCACAGGACAGTACCTTGAAGACCTGGGAGTCAGTGTAGCACCTGAGTAGTCTGCAGCATAATGACAATTCCTTTTATTTGTTTGTTTGTTTATTTATTTATGTCATTTTGTCTTTTTGAATCAGGGTCTCCTTTTAGCCCCAGCTGGTCTGGAACTTGCTCTGTAGATCAGGCTTGCCTTGAACTCACAGAGATCCACCTGCCTCTGCCTCCCGAGTGCTGGGATTAAAGGCATGTGCTACCCCGCCTGGCTCATATATGTAATTTTTTTATAGTTTACCAAACTCTTGTGTACATATTTCCAGGTAAAGCAGGTACAAACCAAAACGAAGAAGCTCACTCCACAGTGAGCTGCATGATCAGGCTTACAGCCTTTTATCTAGACTTTGTTGTTTTGTTGTTTTATTTGTTTGTTTCAGCTTTTTGAGACTGCGTAGCCTGGGCTAGCCTCAAATTCACTATGTATTGGAAAATCACTTTGAACTCCTGAATCTTCTTCTTACATCTCCTGGGATTATAAACGTGCCCTGCTCATGTGTCTGGCTTTAAACCTGGAGTCATCAGTGCTGCTTGCCTTCCCTAAGGCTGGATTCGTTGCTCAGTTTTCCTGGGAGTTTCTTTTAGTTTAAATCAGTAAATACTAATGAATGCCTTAAATGGGGACACTGGCTATGGTGGTGAGACTGCATACCTGTAGTGGTTTGTCTCAGTGCTTCACACCTTGGGATCAGCTAGTGTTTTCCTTGCCATCTAAATCAGTCTTTGTGCATCATCCACATGTTATTTCAGCTCCCCTACAAGTTAGGCAGGGCTCAGTGTAGTTAGAATATGTATTAATCTCCTTCTGGTACTGTTACCAAATACTCTAGATTACCAAATACTCTAGAAAAACAATTTTTAAAAAGGAAAAACTTGAGCCTGGCATGGTGGCACACGCCTTTAATCCTAGCACTTGGGAGGCAGAGGCAGGCGGATCTTTGTGAGTTCAAGGCCAGCCTGGTCTACAGAGTGAGTTCCAGGACAGCTGGGGCTACAGGGAGACCCTGTCTCAAAAAGACCAAAAAAAAAAAAAAAAGAAAAAAGGAAAAAATTTAGCTCACAGTTTTAGAGCTTTTGGTCCAAAGCACTTGGTGCCATTGTTTGTGACCCCCTGGGTGGTAAGTCAGAGCTTTCTGGCCCATGAATGGTAATGCAGACTTGCTAACGCTAACCTCATGGCAGTGGGGGCATGAGAGAAGGGTCTGGGAACAAAGTGCACCCCCCAAGGACTTCCTTCCAACAAGACCCTATATTTTCTCTCATTACTCAATAGCCCATTAACTAGTGAATCTGCTTTTTAGCAACAAGAAGGCCAGGGAGATCTGCTGTGCAGATGTCATAATCTGTTGACTGCTTTAGCCCTTCCCCACTTTCAAGCTTCTGAATAAAATGGTTTGATCACAGTCAACCATTAATCATAGTGAGTTATCCATCAATAGATGAATCCATTGATGAGGTCAGATCCCTCATGATCCAGTCATCTCCCAGAGACTCTGCTTCTGAACACTGCTGCATTAGGGCCTATGTGTTTAACACATGAAATGATGTTTTTTTCTCCTGAGACTGAGGCTTTCTATGAAGCCCAGGCTAGCCTGAAAGTTTTTGTAATCTCCCTTCTGTCTTACAAGTGTTGAGATTACATTTGTATGCTACCATGTCTGGCTAATACATAAGCTTTTGAGGGACATTGCAGAGTGAAGCCATAAACGTATGTATTCATTGCTTTTGGGGGGGGGGGCTTTTTGACACACGGTCTCTCCCTTTAGTCCCAGCTGGCCTGGAGTTCCTTATGTAGACTAGGCTGGCCTTGTACTCAGAGATCTGCCTGCCTCTGCCTCCTGAGTGAGTGCTTGGATTAAAGGCGTACACCACCACGATTGACGTATTCATCGCTTTTAACAAACACATAAAGTTATTGAATCACACATGAAGCAACTTCCAA
Source organism: Rhizomys pruinosus (assembly GCA_009823505.1). Classification (NCBI taxonomy): domain Eukaryota; kingdom Metazoa; phylum Chordata; class Mammalia; order Rodentia; family Spalacidae; genus Rhizomys; species Rhizomys pruinosus. Next base: position 1,988,956 of record VZQC01005960.1, read on the forward strand.
TTCTCAAATCCTTAAACCTGAGAGGAAAATGCCAATCTTCCCAGAATAAGCAAGGCTTAAATGAGAAACTGAATCCTCAAGTGTTGTTAGTAATAATAACAGGTGTTGCGTTTTGAGTGCTTACTTATCCTTTGCCAGGTGCTGTGTTTATGCCCTTGACATAATCATCTTATTTGGTCCTCACAACTGCTCTGGTGTGAAGTGGGAGAATCTAGGACTCATAAAGGTTCCATGGTAACACATCTTATGAGAGACAGAGCTTAGTCTAACAGATAGATCTTGTGCCAAAACCTATCCTTACAGCACTATGTCATTGCGTTTTGTTTTTGTTTTCAGACCTGGACTGGCTTATTTTACCCTGGGTACCTGGCACAAGGCCCAGGCCTTGGCAGGGGATTGGCCAAGATCTGTTCAGTGAACATGAGGGCTGTTACTACTAGATGTAATAGTGCAGTGTCTGTCCCTAAGGAGGCAAACACATCTGAAGCAGGAGTAAGCCCCAAACACTTGGTAAATGGCTTGTGCCAAATCTGCAGTGTGGCCTCCAAAAGTAGTAGAGACCAGACAACTCATTGCATCCTTCAGGTGCCCTTTGGCCTCTGCCACGTGAACCCACTTCTACCATTGAAATTTCATGCTACTCATGAAATTACTTGACTCAGAGGCCTCCTCCCTTAATTTTGATCAGCACAGTACACCTAACCCCTAGCCAGAAGCATTTCCAGTCTAGACTCCTTTGCACCCCCAGTGGAAAGGGTCAGGAAGAGGGAAGTCACTGTGGGCTTGAATTAGCTTAGCTTTGTAGGAGGCCCCATTTCTTCGCAAAAAGAAGATAGTGTTGGGGCTGGAGAGATGGCCTAGCGGTTAAGAGCACCGACTGCTCTTGCAGAGGACCCGGGTTTGATCCCCAGCACCCACATGACAGCTGAGAACCGTCTTTAACACCAGTTCCAGGGGAATCTGACACCCTCTTCTGACTTCCACGGCATTGCATGGCACGGGTGCACAAGCTTACATGCAGACAGTACGTTCATACACATACAAAAATAAAAAAAAATAAAAAAATTTTTAATTCATTTGTTATATGTATGTATGTTTAAAAAAAAGATAGTGGTAATGTGTCTCTTCCTCAGAGCATCCATGTTTTCCCTCTGCTGGAAGTCACTCTGCCTCAGGTCTGATTGGGGCTCTCTTTTATCATTCAGGTCTCAACTTGAAGTGTCCCTGCCCCAGAGTCCACCTGTGTTTGCATGTTTACTGTCTGTCTCAGGGATCCTGAGCTCCCAGAGTATAGAGGCTTTGTCTTGTTTTTTTTCCCTTTGTTACCATCATACAGTAGAGCCCTTGGTATGTAGGAGTCATTCAACCAATATGTTCCGAGAGAATGACTGGGTAGAGTGTAGACCATCTTGCCTGCTGAGATCCAGTAGGCTCAGTTTTACATACTATCATTACTGTCACTTACTATGAAGCTGTGGTAGACCATGAAGGCTTCTTTGATTTTGTTTTGTTTTGTTTTTCTGATGCTGAGGGTTGAACTCAGGGTTTTGTGCATACTAACATCAAGCTATATTCTCAATCATTTTTACTTTTATTTTTATTTTATGTGTATGAATATTTTGCTTACCTGTATGTAAGTGCACTCATGTGTGCAATGCCCAAGGAAACCAGAAGAGGGCATCAGATACCCTGGAGTTGGAATTATAGGCAGTTGTTAGCTGCCATGTGTGTGCTAACAAGAGCAGCTAGGACTCTTAACCGCTGAACCATCTCTCCAGGCCCTGATACTTTTATTTTGAAACAAGGTTTCTCTGTGTAACCCAAGTGGTCCTGAACTCACAGTACTTCTACCACAGCCTCCCCAGTAGCTGGGATTATAGGTTTGCACCACCACATCTGACTCCATGAAAGAGGGAAAGAATGTGGCTGGGGCAAGCTCCAGGAGTAAAACCTGCTAGTCAGATCTGAGGGATGTATGTGAAACACTGACAGATGCTGAGTCTTGTGGCTCCTGCAAAAGAGGATCTGTGCTGCATGCAGCAAAGCTCCTCAGGAAGAGGAAGCAGACTGATGACAGGCCTTGGGGCATAGGAATTGGGGGTGGCTGGTGGTAGTGATGGACTCTGGAGGAAGAGGTCCAGAGCACCATTGGGATGCATTCAGATCTCTAGTAACCCCTAGGAAAAAAGAATCCCTCGCCTGGGCCAGCGGTACTCAGCAGGTAGAGCTGCAGGAGGGATGAGCCAGGAGCACCTGGACCTGCGGATCAGGTAGGCTGCCTGGTTGGTATTTTGAGGCTCAGAGCCAGGTGCAGATTCAAAGGATTTATTGAAGCCTTTTGGCAACTCTAGCCTCTGTAGGGTAAACATCACCTGTCTCCTGCCACCTGTTATGACAGTGCCAGCAAGGTACTGTGGCAGCCCCAAAGGGGCCCAGCTTCCTTGTCACCCTGGTGGAGCAAAACTACCCTCAGAAGAGGCTACGCCTTCAGAGAGAGCCAATAGTGTCTCCTGCTGAAGAAGGCTTTCCCATTCAAGGAACACAGGGGTAGGGCCCTGGGAGCCACCACAGCTGGGCCAGCTGGAGGGGGAGGGTTCAGTTTGGGAGCAGGTGCAGATTTCAGGGAGGGTGGGAGCTGGAAGGAAGGATCTTGGTAGGCTACAAAATGCCCACCACCACCACCACCACAGCTGGCTTCTCCAAGAACCTGATGACCTAGTTACAATGAAATAGTTAGCTTAGCTTGCAGTTCAGGGCTGTGCCAGTCTCTAGTCTCTGAGGCTTCTTGGGTCCAAAAGGTACCTTGGGCATTTCCCCAAGGCAGTTCCATGTGAAGGACATGTACCCTGTCACATGCATAGGCTTCTTGCTTAAGAGAGGACAGGGGCTGGAGAGATGGCCTAGCGGTTAAGAGCGCCGACCGCTCTTACAGAGGACCCGGGTTCGATCCCCAGCACCCACATGGCGGCCGAGAACCGTCTGAAACTCCAGTTCCAGGAGAACTCCAGTTCCAGGGGAATCCGACACCCTCTTCTGACCTCCAATGGCACTGCACAAATATGGTACACTTACACAATGGAATACTACTAAGCAGTAAGAAAAAATGAAATTAAAAAAAATAATAACTTAAAAAATAAAAACACAATTGGAACAAGATCCCCGCAGGACACCACAGTAAGGAGGCTTCTTTGGTATGCCTCCTGCCAGGCCTAGGGAGAAGTCTCTCCTGCGCCCCCCTTCTGCTTCTCTCTAGGGGGTTAGTGGGTGGTTAGTGGAGACTACAGACTTGTTTCCTTGAGGTTCAGCAAAGTGGGGGGAACTTTTGTTGCCCTGGGGTTAGCTTGAACATAAGTCCTCTTCTTTCCTCCTCAGTGGGAGAGTAAAAACTTGATGGTAGAGTAATGAAGTCTCTATTGGGGGCTCTGGAGGCTGCTCCTAGTGTTTCTGGTACCCCACCTTGTCAGTACCTGTTTAGGAGAATCCAGTCATAATTGGGGAGTTAATTACAGTAGGGCTGAGGATGTAGCTCAGTTGGTAGAGTATTTACATCCATTAGTCTCGGGTTCCGTTCCTAGTACTGTATAAAGCCAGGCATGGTGGTATAAGCCTGAAATCCCTCTACATAAGAGGATCAGAAGTTCAAAGTCATCCTCAGCTATATAAGGAGATCAAGTCTAGGTTAGGCTACAAGATACATGAGACCGGGGCTGGAGAGATAACCTAGCAGTTAAGAGCACCGATTGCTTTTGCAGAGGATCCGGGTTCGATCCCCAGCACCCACATGGCGGCTGAGAACCGTCTGTAACTCCAATTCCAGGAGAACTCCAGTTCCAGAAGAATTCGAGACCCTCTTCTGACCTCTGCTGCATTGCACGACACTGGTACACAAACCTACATGCAGACAATACATTCATACACATACAAAAATAAAAAAAAAAAAAAGATACATGAGACCTTGTCTCAAACAAACAAAAAATGCTAAAGATAAAACAGTTAGTGGGGCTGGAGAGATGGCTCAGCAGTTAAGAGCACTGGCTGTTCTTGCAGAATACCTGGGTTTGAATCCCATCACCTACATGGTGGCTAGCAACAATCTTGTAACTCCAGTTCCAGGAGATCCAATGCCCTCTCCTGTCCTCTGCATTGCATGACATGGGAGTACTTACATATATGCAGTCATAACATTTATACACATAAAAATAAAAGCAACCCCCACACACAAAAATACAACAAAGATACAATAACTAAGAATGGTGTCTCCTGCCTATAATCTCAGCATTTGGAAGGCTCGATCAAGATTTACATGAGTTCAAGGCCAGCCTACACTACAGAGTAAAACAAGCATGAAAACAGCTATTACTATGGGTAGAGTCTCTTAATACAGCAGTCACTCAATGTAGCAGCTCCTGCCATTGCTATTACCACATTGCTGTCACAGCTGTTCAGACTGCTGGAGCTACTCTCTGGGAGCTTGTTCAGGCTATAAAAGATGTATCCTTTGGCCCAGGAGCTTGGAGATTTTGAGATCCCTAAACTAGCCAGGCGTGGTGGCGCATGCCTTTAATCCCTGGGAGGTAGAGGCAGGTGGATCTTTGTGAGTTCAAGGCCAGCCTGGTCTATAGAGTGAGTTCCAGGACAGCTGGGGCTACAGGGAGACCTTGTCTTTTCAAGACCAAAAAAAAAAAAAAATCCCTAACCTAAGGGTCTTGGCTGTGTCTCTCACGTGGGCCTCAAGTCATAACTTGTGCACAGTTTGACCCATGTGTTGACTAAGCATTTGACAACTGGGGTGTATTTTCTCTATTCTTTGTAGAAGACTTCCAAGAAGGCAGGGTCATCTATCTTTCTTAACTGCAAGACTTAATGAGTTTAAATATTTAAATGCACAGAAACATACCTGCATTCAGTAGGTGCTTACATGTTTGTGTAATTAAACAGCATATTGTGGGAACTCTGGAGTTTTTCTAGGATGGCTCTACTTGTTTGTTCTACTTGTTTGGCCAGAAGCTTCTTGCCCAAGCTCTGCCTATTGCCTCATGTGTTGAAGAAAGATAACACAAGCCATGCCTCCCTCGTGGGCTACCAGGGAGGCCCAAGGAAGTGATAAATGAACATGCACTTTGAGAACTATAAATGTTTTTTCCTTGACTAAGTTTATAGCCATACAGCTGTATTATCTGTCCATTCATTCACTCATTCATTCAGTGAATCAACAAGCATTTTTATTTTTTCTTTTTTTAAAATTTATTTATTTAGTATATATTTTGTACAAGACTATCAAATCTAGACTCGTGTTCCCCACCCTATGCCCCCACCCCACCAGAGCTCACGCATTCCGCCAAACATGCTTTTCATCTCTTTCTCAGTCTTTCTTGATATTCTCCATGTGGAAGTTGACTGTTTTGAGCAGAAGTTCACTGTTTCAGTCAGTTCTTTGATGCAGTCCTTTCTGTTGTTGTTTCAACAAGCATTTTTAAAGATTTATTTTATTTTATGTGTAGGTGTGTTTGCCTGCATGTATATATATGCACACAGGTGTGTTTGGTGTCTACAGTGGCTAAAAGAGGGCATTGGATACCCTCAAAGTTTAGTTATAGACTATTCTGAGCCAAAATGTTGGTCCCCTGCCAGAGCAGCAAGTGCTCTTAACCCCTGAGCCATCTCTCCAAGTCCCACATTTTTATTTTTTGTGTATGAATGTATTGCCTCCATGTATGTAAGTGTACCTGTGTCATGTAATGCCCATGAAGGTCAGAAAAGAGTACCAGATGCCTCTGGAACTGGAGTTAAAGACAGTTGTTAGCTGCCACATGGTGGCTGGGAATTAAACCCAGGTCCTCTGCAAGACCAGTCAGTGTTCTTAACCACTGAGCAATCTCTCCAGCCCTATTTTTTAATTTAATTTTTATTTTTGTTTTTGGTCTTTTTGAGGCAGGGTCTCCCTGTAGCCCCAGCTGTCCTGGAACTCACTCTGTAGACAAGGCTGGCCTTGGACTCACAAAGATCCGCCTGCCTTTTCCTCCCAAGTGCTAGGATTAAAAGCGTGCACCACCACGCCTGGTCTTATTTTTTATTTATTTATTATTATTATTATTTGGTTTATGTTTTTTTTTTTTGGTCTTTTCGAGACAGGGTCTCCCTGTAGCCCCAGCTGCCCTGGAACTCACTATGTAGACCAGGCTGGCCTTGAACTCACAAAGATCCGCCTGCCTCTGCCTCCCAGTGCTAGGATTAAAGGTGTGCACCACCATGCTGGGTCCTATTTTTTATTTTTAATAGAGACAAATGTCTTAGTTCCCCATTTTCATGAGTTTGCTTCTCTAAGCCTAGACATTTATAAAGGGGAAATAATTCTTTCTAGACAAACTGTCTCATGGGATTGTATTGGGGGAAACCTTAGCAAGAAGCTCTAAGTTTACCGAGCACAGAAATGTCTTATTCACTCTTATTAGCTACCATTGGGCCTACCAATTAGTGGCTGAGTGTTTAGTGGCCAAGTTAGCAACATTCCTGATGATGGTTGGTACATGTAAAAGTGCCCATATGCTGCCTGTGTAGTTAAAAAAAACTCACCAAAGTCTAGATCTTTACATTTTCTTTCACTGTGAGACTTGCTCATTCACTGATTCAGCCACTGGTGGTTGCCTTTGGTCATGAAATCACCAGTCAAGCTCAGACTGTTGAGTGTGACTCAAATGGGGAATAGAAATTGATGTCTTTGCCTGCCCAGCTAGGCTGCTGCGTGAGAGCTCTGACCCAACCAAGATCAGTGCCACTTAAATATAAAACCCAGGGCACAGCAGGCCTCACCCCACACTCACCTCTGACTGAACAAGAACAGCCACCACTCCTTGTTCTGCCCACTTTCCCTCTGCTCCTAAGCAAGTTTTCCTTTACTTACAGCTCCCATATTTAGAAGCCCTTGAGGGTACCATGCTAGAGAAATCTCCAGGGAGTTGCTCAAAAAATGGCTCTTTGGATCAGGGACCCAGGGAGGGACCTAAGATTCTGGGTCTGCTGGGACCTGCTCTTGAAGCAGGTGCAGATAGGGCTGGTGAAACTGAAACGTGATAGGGCCAGACAAGAAGTCCACCCAGAGGAAGCTGCCTGCCTGCCAGTCTATGCAGGTGGAATGCACCTGGGGCTGTTTCTGGGTCCGGTTGGGTGACGGAAGACAGGATTCAATGTTAGTACCCCAAGCCTCAATAAAAGAAGTGTGTTGAACTCCAGAGCAAAGCCTGCAGGGTTTGGAGAGTTCCAACTTGGAGAGTTCTTGTAATCAAAAGGGTAAAGTAAGTAAGTAGCTAGGAGAGTCAGGTGACAGGAAGAAGGGTATGGGTACAAAAACAAGCCAGCTGGGCATGGTGGTGCACGCCTTTAATCCTTGCACTTGGGAGGCAGAGGCAGGCAATCTCTGTGAGTTCAAGTCCAGCCTGGTCTATCTACAGATTGACCTCCAGGCCAGCTGGGACTAAAAAAAGGGAGACCCTGTCTCAAAAATACAAAAAAAAAAAAAAAAACCCCCACAAAAAATCAAGCCCTTTTTTTTTTTTTTGGTCTTTTAGAGACAGGGTCTCCCCGTAGCCCCAGCTGTCCTGGAACTCGCTCTGTAGACCAGGCTGGCCTTGAACTCACAAAGATCCGCCTTCTCTCTGTGCCTATCCAAAGGTGCTAGGATTAAAAAGGGTGGCGCCACACCACAAAATCCCACGGCACAAAAAACTCCACTTTGAGCTCTTCTCAATCCTCAGAACCCTTCAGAGGACAGAGAAGCCTCGTTCTAGGATTCCCCAGTTCCCTCTGAGAAAGCTTCAAGAGCAGTGGCCTAATACAGGCTCTTCGATGTGGGGTCCCATGCCAGCCAACCCATCCCACGCCATGGCAAGCACTTTTAACTGTCCATCATCTTCTTCAAGTCAGCCTCTTATGCTGGGTCTTTATGAGGAGGTTGCTTTAGTTGGAGCATGGACTATAGAATTGGACAGTTATGTGATGAAATGCAGATTCAAACTCATACTTGCCTTGTTGAACAATGGTGGTTGCATTTCTTCCCCAAATGTCTAATTGGTGCATCTGGTCCTCTGTCTCTTCTTTAGTGTGTCGCCTCTGTTCCTCTAGGTCCTCTTGTGTGGTGTGGTGTGTGTGGTGTGTGTGTTGTAGTACGGGTGTTCTGTGCATGTTTTATTTTGAGGCCAGAGTTTAGCTTTGGGTATCTTCCTTTGTCACTCTGTAATTAGTTATTTGAGAGCAGGGTCTCTCACTGAACCTAGACCTTACTGAACCTAGACAACTGGCCAGAGAGCCAGGGAAATCAGCCTGTCCCACCCATTCAGTACTAGAGTTGCAGGTGCATGCCATCACACCCTGGCTTTTTCAGATCTTCCAGGTTAACTTGGGGTCCTCATTCTTGCATGCAGACCTTTTTACCTACGAAGATAACTAGACGCCATCTCCCCAACCCCATTCTGAGCCTCATTGATTAAAAAAGAATAGTTCGTTTACCGGACTTCATAGGGTTTCTGTAAGGATGAAATGAGGTCATGCATGTCATGCCTAGCACAAATGCGATAGTAATCTTGATAACACCAGTACACACTTAAGTTTCCTAAGTGTTCATTCATTGAGATAGGTTCTCCTTCCTAGCACTTAAGAACTGGCGGTGAAGGGGATGGCGAGATGGCCTAGCGGTTAAGATCACCTACCGCTCTTGCACGGACCTTGGTTTCGGGATCCCCCAGCACCCACAATTGCGGCTGAGAACCGTCCCGGTAACTAACTCCATGTCCAGGAAAACTAGCCAGCTCCAGGGAATCCGAGACCCCCTTCTTACCTCCGCAGCATTTCACGACAAGGGTGCACAGACCGGCATGTTGCAACAGTACATCATACACATGCAAAGAAAATTAAAAAAAAAAAAAAAGAACTGTGAGCAAAAAGAAGTTCAAAATCATTCTCAGCTATGTAAGGTTTGAGTGCTGAGATCGAGGGCAACCTGAGCTACATGAGACCCTATTTCATGAGAAAAAAAGGGAGGAAGAATTACGTTTTTTGTTTTTTGTTTTATTGAGACACGGTCTCCCAGTTAAGCTCCGCTGGTCTGGAACTCATTGTGGAGATCAGGCTGGCCTTGAAATTCACAAAGATCTGCCTGCATCTGTCTCTGCTCCCTTAGTGCTAGGATTAAAGGTGTGCACCACCACACTCCGCTTGAAGAAGAGTTCCTCTTGTTCCCATTTTACAAGAGAAAGAGGCAATAGAGAAGTTTAAAGAACCTGGTCAGAGATTGTAAGCTACTAAGTGATTGGGGTCAAGGTTTGAACCAAGGCAGTCTCTCTTAGAAGGCCTTTTGTCCTACTTCTGGACTAGAAAAGGACCTGGCCAGCGCTGCTGCTTGCAGCATTGTGACTGGGTTTGCCCTCTCTCCTGAATTCTTAGTTCAGTAAAACTAGAAACCCATCCTAATCGCCTTGCATCTCCAGAGACCAACGTAGTACTCACAGTACTCATTAATATTTGCTTAAAGGTGGAGAATATTCCCTCTCTTCATTAATCAATCAGTAGCTCTTTATCGACCATTTCCTGTAGGCTAGCTTTGAGCCAAGTCCTGAGAGGAATGCAAAGCACAGCCATGCCTCTATAAAGGGAAGATGGGTGTGTAGTGCATTCCAGAGCTTTGTGTGTCATTGTCAGAAACTTCCATTTAGGTGGCAGAAACAATACAGGTGGCTTAGGGATATTTTCCAAGCTAGGATTCTCAGGCCTCCTGAGTGGGGAGACTCACT
>VZQC01005960.1:1999781-2045435 GCA_009823505.1 Rhizomys pruinosus
ATTTGGAGACACAAGAATTTTTTTTTTTTTTTGGTCTTTTCGAGACAGGGTCTCCCCGTAGCCCCAGCTGTCCTGGAACTCGCTCTGTAGACCAGGCTGGCCTTGAACTCACAAAGATCCGCCTGTCTCTGCCTCCAAAGTGCTAGGATTAAAGGCGTGCGCCACCACACCCGGCACAAAAAAGCCCTTTGAGCTCTTCTCAGAACCCTTCAGAAGGACAGAGAAGCCTTCGTCTAGGTTCCCCAGTACCCTCTGAGAAAGCTTCAAAGACAGTGGCCTAATGACAAGGTCTTTCGATGTGGGGTCCCTGCCACCAAACCCATCCCCATGGCAAGCACTTTAACTTGCCATCTCTTCAGCCTCTTATGCTGGGTCTTTATGAGGAGGTTGCTTTAGTTGGAGCATGGACTATAGAATTGGACAGTTATGTGATGAAATGCAGATTCAAACTCATACTTGCTGTTGAACAATGGTTGCATTTCTTCCCATGTCTTTGTGTCTCTGTCTCTGTCTCTTTGTGTGTCTCTGTCTCTGTCTCTTTGTGTGTGTGTGTGTGTGTGTGTGTGTGTAGTACGTGTGTCTGTGCATGTTGAGGAGGCCAGAGGTTAGCTTTGGGTATCTTCCTTTGTCACTCTGTAATTAGTTATTTGAGACAGGGTCTCTCACTGAACCTAGACCTTACTGAACCTAGACAACTGGCCAGAGAGCCAGGGAAATCAGCCTGTCCCACCCATTCAGTACTAGAGTTGCAGGTGCATGCCATCACACCTGGCTTTTTACAGATGCTCCAGAGTTAACTTGGGGGTCCTCATGCTTGCATGGCAAGCTTTTTACCTACTAAGCCATCTCCCCAACCCCATTTCTGAGCCTCATTGGAGTAGAAAAAAATAGTTCCTGCTTCATAGGGTTTCTGTAAGGATGAAATGAGGTCATGCATGTCATGCCTAGCACAAATGCGATAGTAATCTTGATAACACCAGTACACACTTAAGTTTCCTAAGTGTTCATTCATTGAGATAGGTTCTCCTTCCTAGCACTTAAGAACTGGAGGTAAGGGGCTGGAGAGATGGCCTAGCGGGTAAGAGCACCGACGCTCTTGCAGAGGACCTGGGTTCGATCCCCAGCACCCACATGGCGGCTGAGAACCGTCTGTAACTCCAATTCCAGGAGAACTCCAGCTCCAGGGGAATCCGAGACCCTCTTCTGACCTCCGCGGCATTGCACGACACGGGTGCACAGACCTGCATGCAGACAGTACATTCATACACATGCAAAGAAAAATTAAAAAAAAAAAATAAATAACACAATAAGCTAGGGATGGAAGGGACCTGTCTCAAATTTGATAAACACTCTCTGTGCAACTGCTCCACTTCACATACTCCTTTAAGGGTAAGAACTAGAAGCTTTCCTTAATATGATTACAAAGGCAAAGATGTCCCTTCTCACCACAAGCAGGAGCCTGTCAATCAGGCTGTACTCTGTGCACACCTCTAGTGTGAGACAGCTGCAGCTGACTCTCGTGTCCTCAGTCCTCGTGTCCTCAGTGGTGTGTGTTGCCCTTTGTCAGACACTCCCACTGGTGGTGAATTTTGGGAAAAACAAAAGTTCTGGAGTCTNTTTTTTTGAGACAGGGTCTCCCTGTAGCTCCAGCTGTCCTAGAACTTACTCTGTAGATCAGGCTGGCCTTGAATTCACAAAGATCTGCCTGCCTCTGCCTCCTGAGTGCTAGGATTAAAGGTGTGCACCACCACGTCCAGCTTGGAAGAGTTACTCTTGTTCCCATTTTACAGAGGAGAAAGAGGGCATAGAGAAGTTAAAGAAACTGGTCACAGATTTATAGCTACTAAGTGATGGGGTCAAGGTTTGAACCCAGGCAGTCTCTCTTAGAAGGCCTTTTGTCCTACTTCTGGACTAGAAAAGGACCTGGCCAGCGCTGCTGCTTGCAGCATTGTGACTGGGTTTGCCCTCTCTCCTGAATTCTTAGTTCAGTAAAACTAGAAACCCATCCTAATCGCCTTGCATCTCCAGAGACCAACGTAGTACTCACAGTACTCATTAATATTTGCTTAAAGGTGGAGAATATTCCCTCTCTTCATTAATCAATCAGTAGCTCTTTATCGACCATTTCCTGTAGGCTAGCTTTGAGCCAAGTCCTGAGAGGAATGCAAAGCACAGCCATGCCTCTATAAAGGGAAGATGGGTGTGTAGTGCATTCCAGAGCTTTGTGTGTCATTGTCAGAAACTTCCATTTAGGTGGCAGAAACAATACAGGTGGCTTAGGGATATTTTCCAAGCTAGGATTCTCAGGCCTCCTGAGTGGGCCACTGCCTCTACCTACAGAACCTGGCACCACAGATTTCCCACTCTTCTCTGGGGCAGTCTCTGTGGAGTTCCTTCTCATCTTTCTTGTTCAGGCAACCAGTTAGTTTATGAGAGCCTAGAATGATCGGATATATGAGTCCTGGAGATCAAGACCTTGGAAAAACCACACCTGCCTCAACGTTGCAGCCAGAATGGCTTTTATTTTTTTTATTTTTATTTTTTGAAAATTAAAAAAAAAAATTTTATTTTTATTTTTTGAAAATTAAAAAATTTTTTTTTTAATTTTTATTTATTTCTGCATGTATATGAATGTACTGTCTGCATGCAGGTTTGTGCACCCGTGTTGTGCAATGCCGCAGAGGTCAGAAGAGGTGTCGGATTCCCTTGGAACTGGAGTTCTCCTGGAATTGGAGTTACAGACGGTTCTCGGCCTCCATGTGGGTGCTGGGGATCGAACCCTGGTCCTCTGCAAGAGTAGTCGGTGCTCTTAACCGCTAGGCCATCTCTCTAGCCCCGAGAATGGCTTTTAGAACTAAAGTTCAAAACTGGGTGTGGTGGCCACATGCATGCCTGTAATCCCAGCACTTGAGAGATGAAGGCAGGAAGATTCAATATCATCCTCGGCTACCTAATGAGTAGGAGACCATCCTGAGCTACAGGGTACAAAGATACTAGTAATTCGTAGGAGCTTCTCTTCTCTGGCCCTCAGGGTTTGTTTAGACAAGGTCTAAAAACAACAAACCCTGAGGGCCAGAGAAGAGAAAAGCTCCTAAGAATTTCTAGTATTCAACCTGCTTTTGAATGCCCACTAAGTGCCAAGCGTTATACTCAATGATTTGCATGTATATTTACCACTTACTCATAATTGCTTGAGATGGACTTGTTTGAAATACCATCTTTATGCATATGTGAATGCGCAAGAGAGAGAGAGAGAGAGAGAGAGAGTGTGTGTGTGTGTGTGTGTGTGTGTGTGTGTGTATCTGTGTGCATGTGCATTCCTGTGGAGGCCAGAAGACAACCTTGGGCCTCATCTTGAGGAATGCTGTCTGTCTACCTCCTTTGGGATAGGTTCTTTTTTTTTTTTTTTTTTTTTTTTTTTTTTTTTTTTTNTGAATGTAGTGTCTGCATGCAGGTCTGTGCACCCATGTCGTGCAATGCCGCGGAGGTCAGAAGAGGGTCTCGGATTCCCCTGGAACTGGAGTTCTCCTGGAATTGGAGTTACAGACGGTTTTAGCCGCCATGTGGGTGCTGGGGATCGAACCCGGGTCCTCTGCAAGAGCGTCGGTGCTCTTAACCGCTAGGCTATCTCTCCAGCCCCGGGATAGGTTCTTAATTGACCTACAGCTCTCCAATTAGGCTAGGCTGGCTGGCTCCAAAGATCTGCTGTCTTTGCCTCTCCAGCACTGGGATTCTGAGTACATGCCACTCATGCCTAGGTTTTTATGTCTGGGGACTCAACTCAGGTCCTTTCATGTTTTACCAACTGAGCCATCCACCGAGGCTCATCAGGAATATCTTTTTTTTTGAGACAGGGTCTCCCTTTTAGTCCCAGCTGGCCTGGAGCTCACTCTGTAGACCAGGCTGGCCTTGAACTCAGAGGGATCCACCTGCCTCTGCCTCCCGAGTGCTGGGATTAAAGGCGTGAGCCACCACGCCCAGCTAGGAATATCATTTTTTTTAACTTTTTTTTTTTTTATTTCTGTATGTATATGAATGTACTGTCTGCATGTAGGTCTGTGCACCCGTGTCGTGCAATGCCGCGGAGGTCAGAAGAGGGTGTCGGATTCCCCTGGAGCTGGAGTTCTCCTGGAATTGGAGTTTCAGACGGTTCTCGGCTGCCATGTGGGTGCTGGTGATGGAACCGGGTCCTCTGTAAGAGCGGTCGGTGCTCTTAACCGCTAGGCCATCTCTCCAGCCCGGAATATCATTTTAATACACACCGTTGTGGTGTGGAATAAAACAACTGGACCAACTTTTTTTGGGGGGGGACGACTTTACTCTGTTTATTAAAGAGTTGGAAACAACCTTGGAAAGTTGATGTAATCAAAAGGATAAAATAGAGTCAGGAGAGCATGGCTACGAAGACAGCCAGGACAATGACTGTTACCCAAATGTGTACTGTGCAGAGCCCTCTGCATCAAGCAGCTTTCTACCATTCTTTATGGTGACCAGACATTGCCCAAGTTCCCTTTATTTTTGTTGAGATGGAATCTCATCATGTTACCCAGGTTGGTGCTCTTTCTACAGTTTCCTGAGTGTCTAAACTTGCCCAGATTAATTTGATTGATTTTTTTTCAAACAAGGTCCTGCTGTGTTTCTCGGCCTGGCCTTGAAATCACTGCATAGTGCAGGCTAGCCTCATAATTGTGGTTTTCCTGCCTCTACCTCCAGAGTATGGGAATTACAGGCATAAGTCACCATCTCTAGCTGGATTCTTGATGGTGTTTTCTCAGACACACAACTCTGAGGTTGTCTGGGATTTGCTGGTTCCCTTCCTGCCTCATCATCTAAACTTCTGGATCCAGACAGGGTACTCGGCTTTCTTGATAACCAGAGGGGCCAGTCCAGTGGGAGGAACCTAGACCCCTCTCCAACCCTCTCTGAACCCAGACCCCTTTGCCTCAGGAGACAGCACAGCTAAGAGTTGCACTGGGCCTTACTACAGGGCAGGACAGAGGTGCTGGTGCTGCCTGCAGAGAGTTCCATGTGAGCTAAGACATGCATGAGCCAGGCTCAGACTTTTAAAAAAAAGACCCTGAGCAGAGGCAGTTCAATTGGAAGTATGTGTGGGAACATCACTCATACTAGGTGATAAGTCAAGAGGGGTCAGCAGAGCCACATTTGAGGGAGACTCGAATGCTGGGTAAGAATTCAGAGTTCTGGAGCTGGAGAGATGGCTCAGTGGTTAAGAGCACCGACTGCTCTTGCAGAAGACCCGGGTTTGATTCCCAGCACCCACATGGCGGCTAAGAACCGTCTTTAACTCCAGTTTCAGGGGAATCTGACACCCTCTTCTGACCTCCGTGGCATTGCATGACACGACACGGGTGCACCAACCTACATGCAGACAGTACATTCATACACATAAAAAATAAAAATAAAATAAAATAAAAATTCAGAGTTCCTCCAAGAAGGCCCTGGTGCCTCTGTTAGGACGAGTCAGCCTGTA
This sequence comes from Rhizomys pruinosus, assembly GCA_009823505.1. Classification (NCBI taxonomy): domain Eukaryota; kingdom Metazoa; phylum Chordata; class Mammalia; order Rodentia; family Spalacidae; genus Rhizomys; species Rhizomys pruinosus. The sequence continues at coordinate 2,005,273 of VZQC01005960.1, forward strand.
GGATGCCTGTTTAGCCTCCTGTTGAGCATCTGCAGTGAGAACCAGAGTCTTGAACTTATAGTAAGCAAAGACATAAGTAAATGTGGGGCCAGCATCGGTGTGGCCTTTGGGGTGCATTCAAATTCATTTGGCGTTTCAGCAGATGTTTATTGAGCACTTAGGACCAAAAAAAAAAAAAAATGCATAAGATGCTGTGGATTAATGCTTTAAAGAAAACAAAACTATGCCTACAGTGGAGAAGCACCTGTAGGCATCCTCGTCCACTGGGGCTTCTCTGAGGAACTGATGTTGAGCTGAGCCTGGGCATATGTGAAACAAAGATGAGCTTTTTTTTTTTTTTTTTTTTTTTTTGGTGTTTTCGAGACAGGGTCTCCCTGTAGCCCCAGCTGACCTGGAACTCACTCTGTAGACCAGACTGGCCTTGAAGTCACAAAGATCCGTCTGCCTCTGCCTCCCGAGTGCTAGGATTAAAGGCGTGCGCCACCACGCCCGGCTCAAAGATGAGCTTTTACATCCCCCTACTGAGATCTAACAGGATCAATGTTGACTTCTTTGTTGAGTACCTGTCCCCTGGGATTTCACTTGCATTTTTCTCATTGAATTTTCCACCTAGCCTGAGTAGTAAGTGGCCCTACTTTCTTTCCTGGGAAGAAACTGATGCTCAGGAAGATAGAATTCTATTCGGAAGGTCCTGCAGCTTGTAGGTGGTGAAACCCAGATTTGGACCCACTCTGGTCTGCTCCAAAGCTGGCCTTCTTTCTGTTGCTCCTCCCTTGGAATAAGTGAAACTAAGGAAAGCTTCCTGGAAAGGGAGGGTTGGGAGGGACACTTACTGGCCTCCCAGCTGAGAAAGCTTGTCTTTAAGGGGACTTTTCTTTGAGGGGATGCCTCCAGAGCCTAGGGTTATTGTAGGCTTTTGCCAGAGGCATGTTTGGACATAGCCATCCTAGTATCCTCCAGTTTCCTGCTCTTACCATCTCAGCTGCTGGTCAGGAGGTTAGGGAAGGTGACATCATCTAGCTGAATCAGCTGTTGCTGCAGTTTAAGGGAACTGAAAGTCATTGCCCCTTCCTGCTTTGCAAGTCTCTTCAAAATGAAGTTGGGATATGGGAGTTCCACCTGTCTGTAGGGTCATGGCTAGAACTCACAACTTTGCTGTTTTAAAGAGCTACAAGGTAGGCTGGGTGCAGTGGTGCACATCCCAGTACTTAGGAGGCAAAGGCCAGAGGAGTTCTGTGAGATTCAGGCCAGCCTTACCTGCATAGTGAGTTCCAGGTCTGTCAGAGCTATGTAGTTAGACCCTGTTTTTAAAATAAAATCAAGGAGCTGGAGAGATGGCCTAGCGGTTAAGAGCGCCACTCTTACAGAGGACCCGGGTTCAATCTCCAGCACCCACATGGCGGCTGAGAACCGTCTGAAACTCCAATTCCAGGAGAACTCCAGTTCCAGGGGAATCCGACACCCTCTTCTGATCTCTGCGGCATTGCACGACACGGGTGCGCAAGCATGCAGACAGTACATTCATACACATTCAGAAATAAATAAAATTAATATAAAATAAAATAAAATCAAGATCTAGAAGGACCATTTCCTTCCTTCCTTCCTTCCTTCCTTCCTTCCTTCCTTCCTTCCTTCCTTCCTCACAGTGATTCTTCTGCTTCAACTTCCTGATTATAGGTATGTGCCACTTGCCTGTTTTAAAATGTTCTGGGGCAAAAAAAAAAAAAAAATGTTCTGGGGCTGGAGAGATGGGTCAGCAGTTAAGAGCACCGACTGCTCTTGCAGAGGACCCGGGTTCAATTCCCAGAACCCACATGGCGGCTAAGAACCGTCTTTAACTCCAGTTCCAGGGGAATCTGACACCCTCTTCTGACCTCTGCAGCATTGCACGGACACTGGTGCACCTACCTACATGCAGACAGTATACTCATACACATAAAAAACTGTTCATTTCACTTGGTAGACATGGTAGTGCACATCTTTAATCCCAGTACTCAGGAGGCACAGGCAGATAGATCTCTATGAGCTCAAGGCCAGCCTGGTCTACATAGCAAATTACAGAATGACCTTGTCCTAAAAAACAGTAATAAATAATCATTTCAATAGGAAAAACTGTCCTTGAGGGGTAGGAGGATTCAAAAGAAGGCTTTCTACATTCATTTAGCCCTGTGACCTTGGCAAGATCCACTGCTCCTTCTAGTCTCATTTTGCCTAAGTCCTAAACTCAGACTAACACTGTAGGTGGGCAAACAAAATGTTATTCGTGGATTTTGACTTTAAGGCTTTTAGAGTCTAGTCAGGGGAATTAAAACAAAGAAACACAACAACAACAAAACACATATATTCCAGAGTAAAACAGCCTACAGTGTCTCTATTGGAGAGTCCCCTTGGTCCATGGGACAAAAAGAAAAAAATTATTGAAATACTTTTTTTTTTCCCAAAAAGAAGTGGGGGAACTGAAGAGATGACTTAGCAGCTCTAAGACTGTTTACTGCTCTTGCAGAGGACCTAAGGTTCAGTTCCCAGTACCCATGTCGGGCAGCTCACAATTACCTGTAACTCCAGGGATCAGACACCCTTTTCTGACCTCCACAGACACCTGCACAGATGTGTACATACCCACACAGTTATGTATTATTAAAAAAATTTTTAAGTAAATCTCAAAAGCAAAAAAAGTGAGTACTGGGGCTGGAGAGATGGCTCAGTGGTTAAGAACACTGGTTGTTCTTTTTTTTTTTTTTTTTTTTTTTTTTTGTCTTTTCGAGACAGGGTCTCCCTATATGTAGCCCCAGCTGTCCTGGAACTCACTCTGTAGATCAGGCTGGCCTTGAACTCACAAAGATCCGCCTGCCTCTGCCACCCAAGTGCTAGGATTAAAGGCATGCTCCACCACGCCCGGCGAACACTGGTTGTTCTTACAGAAGACCCAGGTTCAAATCCCAGCACCCACATGGCAGCTAACAACTGTCTGTAACTCCATTTCCAGGGCATCTAACACCCTCTCTGTCCTCCTCAGGCATTGCATGACATGGGTGCACTTAAACACATGCAGACATAACATTCATACACATGAAATAAAAATAAACAAAAGAAAAAAACATTTTTTAAATAAAAATGAGTCCTGAGAACTCACAGCTATAATCTCAATACCTAGAAGGCTGGGGTAGGGGGGATTGCCACAAGTTTGAAGTTAGCCTGGACTACGCAGTGAGTTCCAGGGTAGTTTGGGACTATCTTCAAAAGAAAGCCAAACTGGGGGAGGGGCTAAGCTCAATGGTAGGGACTCAATGGCATGAGAGTAGGAGAGTGTACAACGTACTTGTGACTTTGTCTCTTTCACCTATACTATTTTTATATGTAAAATAGGTGTCACCAGGATATATGACTCCTTAGGTCACTGGAGTACCACATGACTTAACAGGAGAAGCATTCAGAGTTGGGGAGGCTCAGGCAGAGGATTTCGTGAGCTCCTAAGTTTAAGACCCTCTGGGCAACAGAGCAGTGCACCCAGCATTCCAAGAGTGCTCAATAGGTAATAGCCTCTCTGATAGGTTTACAGTAAAGTGACAAGCCTATTGGATAAGCGTGGGTAAGGCTTTCAAACTGGACTTTGGACCCTGGATAGGATATTGATAGATGCTTCCCAGAAGCATCTGTTCAAGTCACCAGCCCCTTTGGAAGCTGGTGCTATGTAATTTGTTTTCTTTTTTCTTTCTTTGTATTTTAATTAGCATACAAAGCATAAGATGTCATTATTGTATTTTCTTTATATAATTTTGGATTTTGTGTTTGATTTTGAGGCAGGGTCTCCCTATAGCCCCACCTGGCCTGGAACTCACTATGTAGACCAAGCCGGCCTTGAGTTCATAGAGATCCACCTGCCTCTGCCTCCTGAGTGCACCCCTCAAATGTTTTTTTTTGTTTTGTTTTGTTTTTTTTTTGGTCTTTTTGAGACAGGGTCTCCCTGTAGCCTCAGCTGTCCTGGAAATCGCTCTGTAGACCAGGCTGGCCTCGAACTCACAAAGATCCGCCTGCCTCTGCCTCCCAAGTGCTAGGATTAAAGGCGTGCGCCACCGCGCCCGGCTAAATGTTTTTTTTTGTTTGGGGATTTTTTTGGTCTTTTTGAGACAGGGTCTCCTTTAGTCCCAGCTGGCCTGGAGCTCACTATGTAGACCAGGCTGGCCTTGAACACACAGAGGTCCACCTGCCTCTGACTCTGGAGTGCTGGGATTAAAGGCATGTGCCACTGTGCCCTGCGGGTTTATTGGTTTTTATGTGTATGAGTGTTTTGCCTCCATGTGTGCTAAGTACACCATGGGCATGCAGTGCCCACAAAGGCCAGAAGAGGGCATCGGATCTTCTAGAATTGGAGTTATAGATGGTTGTTATAAGCCATTGGGTGCTGAGAACTGAACCCAGGTCCTCTGCAATAGAGTAGCCTGTTACTCTTAACTGCTGAGCCATTTCTCTAGCCCCATCACAGTATTTTTGAACAAAGTATGTATTTGTGGATTCCCTTCCCTTTTTTTTTTTTTTTTTTTTTTTGAGGCAGGGTCTCCCTATAGCCCCAGCTGGCCTGGAACTCACTCTGTAGACCAGGCTGGCCTTGAACTCACAGAGATTCGCCAGCCTCTGCCTCCTGAGTGCTAGGATTAAAGGTGTGCACCCATGTGGGTGCTGGGAATCGAGCCCTGGTCCTCTGCAAGAGCAGTTGGTGCTCTTAACCGCTTTGCCATCTCTCCAGCCCCTCCCCTCCTAATCTCCACCCCTTGCTATCCCTGATCTTTTTTTACAACACCCCTCCCCATTCTCTTTCTTTTTTGTCCCACCTTGCCACCTGTCTCCTCATCTTGCTACATAATCCAGGCTGGCCTTGAACTCAGTGTCTTCTTGCCTCAACCTCCTGAGTGCTGTGATTACAAGTGCATACCACCCCACTATACTGTTGAAAGACTTTAGTGTGTTTAGTACAGGGACCTTGGCAGGGCAGCAGTGGCAAGTACTAAAGATAAGTACCCTAGAGTTCACCACTCCTGGCCCCAACTGTCCAGGCTCATTCCCTCTCTTAGAACCAGCCCTGTTCCAACTCCCATGTCCCTGTGTGTGCATACGTGTGTAAGCACAAGTGGATAACAGGATGATAATGCTATGTACCCAGGAAATTTCATAACAAGGAAGGACAGTGACCATTGACCTAGGGCTACTGAAGGTCATGGGGCCTAGAAAAAGCCCAGGGTACTTAGGCAGCCTTCCTTTCCTCTGAGTGAGTCATTTCCTGAGGGATGTTACTCATTCATTCATTTGTTCATTAACAAATACTGAGTTCCTGCTGTGTGTCAGGCACTGAGCTAGAGGTTGAGCAAACAGTATGAGCACCCTCTTCTCAGTAGACAATCTAGCAAGAAAGAGTCTAAGTAAATTAACATGTCAGGTATATAGTGCCAAAGATTAAAGAAGGCAGGATAGGGGCTGGAGAGATGGCCTAGCGGTTAAGAGCACCGACTGCTCTTGCAGAGGACCCGGGTTCGATCCCCAGCACCCAATTCCAATTCCAGGAGAACGCCAGTTCCAGGGGAATCTGACACCCTCTTCTGACNGTTAAGAGCACCGACTGCTCTTGCAGAGGACCCGGGTTCGATCCCCAGCACCCACATGGTGGCTGAGAACCGTCTGTAACTCCAATTCCAGGAGAACTCCAGTTCCAGGGGAATCTGACACCCTCTTCTGACCTCCGTGGCACTGCACGACACGGGTGCACAGACCTACATGCAGACAGTACATTCATACACATACTAAATAAATAAATAAATAAATAAATAAATCAGGCAGGATAAACAGGATGGGGTAGGAAAAGGTTTTTGTTTTAGCTATAATAGGAGGACCTTTGATAAGGTTACCTTGGATCTGATTGTTGTGAGGCATGCAGGTGTTTGGGGAAAGGGTATTGAAGACAGAGGGAACTGCAAGTATAAAAAGAACTCTGGACCTGTTAAAGAATAGCAGGGAAGTAATGAGAGTGTAGGTGCTGAGTCTGAGAGGTGTCCCCATAGCCCAGTCCTATAAGGGCCACGTAGGACCTTGCTTTTATTCTGAGAAAGCTAAAAGTCATTTCTGAAGGAAAAAATTTGGCCAGATCCAATTTAGAGTTTAGAAAAGGCTCTCTGGGCGGAGCGTGGTGGTGCATGCCTTTAATCCCAGGCAGAAAGAAAGAAAAAAGAAAAGGCTCTCTGTGAGCTCTGTGGAGAATAAAGTATCCAGGTAAGAGCAGGCGCAAGAACCAGTAGGAAACAGGCAGGTAGGTGATGGTGGAGGTGTGGCCGAAATGGTAAGCAGTGGTCAGAGCTTGCTTGATACACTGGTTTTGCTGGCGACTGGGTGGGAGGAGGGAAAAAAGAGCCAGTCCAGGTATCTGGTCTGGGCAACTGGAAGGAACTTGCTCCCATTTAATGAGAAGGGGAAGATACCATAGCCAATAATGGCTTGCTGCTGGAGCTGTGGCATTGGACTGCTTGTATTCAAATTCTGGTTACTTGCTATTTGACTTTAGACAAGTATTTAACTTTACCAGGCTTTGCCCCCTCAAATGTAACTTTGTCTGGGCCATAGGCAGTGGGTACTGTGAAAACTAACTGGTAGCAATTGCGTGAAGAGCTCAGGGGAGTGCCTGACACTAATCTGTGAGCAGGGGTACCTACCACAGGCTGCAATTGTTGTATTGAGTCCCTTCCCTCGCTTCCAACAACAGACTTTGAAGACCAGGCAACAGGTTCCTTCCCACCTCCACCATCCCCTCAAGGATCCCACCCTTCTAGAGGAGCTCAGACACCATCTGTCCAGCAGAGAAAAGCCACCGGGAGACAGCTTTCAGGGAGCATTAGAGAGATGAGTCCTTCCCAAGAAACCTAATCTTCCACTCTCAGCAGGTGCTAATCCCAGCAGCCTCCCACAGTATCGGAGTCCAGCCCACCCACTTCCTTCTCCACCCCAGTCCTGCCAACTAGGCCCTTCCCCTTCCACCTGAAAACTTCCTTACCAGCTGGAGGAGCTCTGACTGGAGACCCACATCTATCTGATTGGGTACAGCCCTTCACGTAGATCAGGTCACCAGGGACTGTAGGTGCCACCTGTCCACTCTGCCCCCTCCCCACCCCCAGGTGCCAGTTACTGGGCGTGGGGTTTGATCCAGGCTGGAGCCAGCTAGAGCCAGGAACTCCCACTGTGGCCCAGCTGCTACTGGCCTTCCCACAGTAAGCAGAGAAACTGGCTTAACCCTTCAGGTACCACATACCTAGTGTGAGTCACTGATTACAGCTCTGCCTCAAAGCATTGCATTGGTCTGATACACTGGGGTTGGTTCTGTGAACTAATTTATTATAAATACAACAGAGAATTTCATTTTTATTTTTTAAGACAGTCTCACTTTGTAGTCCAGGTTAGCCTGAAATTTACTATGTAGCTCAAGCTAGGCTTGAATTCAGAATGATCTTCCTGCCCCAACCTCCCAAGTGCTGGGAGTTTGCACAGATATGAGCCACCTTTCTGGCAAAAGAGAATATCTAATGCATATGTGCAGGGTTTTTTGTTGTTGTTGTTGTTGTTGTTGTTGTTGTTGTTTTGTCTTTTTGAGACGGTCTCCTTTTAGCCCCAGTTATCCTGGAACTCACTGTGCAGAGCAGGCTGGCCTTGAACTCATAGAGATCTGACTGTCTCTGCCTCCTGAGTGCTGGGATTAAAGGCGTGCACCACCATGTCCAGCAATGTGCATTTTTTATTTTTTATTTTTTTAATTTTATTTATTTTCATATGTGTGTGAATGTACTGTCTGCATGTAGGTCTGTGCACCCGTGTCGTGCAATGCTGCGGAGGTCAGAAGAGGGTGTTGGATTCCCCTGGAACTGGAGTTAAAGACGGCTCTCAGCCGCCATGTGAGTGCTGGGGCTCGAACCTGGGTCCTCTGCAAGAGCAGTTGGCGCTCTTAACCACTAGGCCATCTCTCCAGCCCCAGAAATGTGCAGTTTTAAGAACAGAAAATTACTGGGGCTTGAGAGATGGCTCAACTGGTCTTACAAAGGACCCAGGTTCCATTCCCAGCACCCACATGGCGGCTAATAACCGTCTTTAAGCTGGGCCTGGTGGCACATGCCTTTAGCAGGCCTTTAATCCTAGCAATTGGGAGGTAGAGGCAGGCGGGTCTCTATGAGCTCAAGGCCAGCCTGGTCTACAGAGTGAGTGCCAGGCCAGCTGGAGCTATAGGGAGAGACCCTGTCCTAAAAAGTAAAAGAAGAAAACAACTGCCTGCTGTGGTGGTGCATGCCTTTAATCCCAATATTTGGAGGGAGAGGCAAGTGGATATTTATGAGTTTGAGGACAGCCTAGTCTACATGGCGAGTTCCAGGATAGCTAAGGGTATAGGGAGACCCTGTCTCAAAAAGACAAAAAAAAAAAAAAAACTACTTAAAAACCCACTAGCTTTGAAAAATCAAAAATGGGCTGGTAAATCTGAGAAACTAATGAAAACAAATGGCTGCTGGCAAGGGGAGAGTCAATCTCTTTTAAGGATGACTCTGTAGGTTAACCAGGCTTCAGTCCAAAGGACATTGGGGTACACTAATTTGACTCTATAGGCATGCATACACACACACACACACACACACGCACACGCACGCACGCACGCACACACTGAGTGAGTGAGTGAGTGAGTGAGTGAGTCCATGAAATTGGGAATTAGACTGGGGGTTAGTGAGAGGGTTGCAATAGGGGAAAGGATCTAAATACAATGAAAATATGTTGTCTTAGTCCTGGTGTTGTGGCACACACCTTTAATCCCAGCACTTGGGAGGCAGAGAGGCAGGCGGATCTCTGTGAGTTCAAGGCCAGCCTGGTCTACATAGCGAGCTCATGTAAAAAAAAAAAAAATGCAAAAATTCAGTTAAGAAAAGGGAAAAAAATGGGCTGTGAGATGACTTAGTGGACAGAGACATTTGCCATCAAGCCTACAACCCAAGTTCAATTCCCAGAAACCACATGGTAAAAGGAGAGAACCAATTCCTGCTGGTTGTCCTCTGACCTCTACACCCACATGCCTTGTGGTATATGCAGGCACCGTACACACAGACTATAGATGCATGTGTGGATGATGGATGGATGAACGGATGACTTCAAACATTCAGGAGTACCATGGAGTCCTCTGCATTCCTTCCCAATCACAGCCACCAGTCATTCTCCTGAAATTTTTTTGGCTTTAAGTTGGGTTACATGGATATGTAGAGAAGAAAACACTCTCCTTTTATTCTTTCAGGGTTTGATAATTGAGTCTGTGAAATAACAGTAGACTAGCAAGTGAAAAAGTGTGTGAATTCTACAAGTTTGTCATATGTTGAGGGTCACACATGACATACAAGAGAGTGAATAGGCCAGGTGTGGTGGTGCACGCCTTTGATCCCAGAACTCCCGCTGCAGAGGCAGGCCAATCTCTGTGAGTTCAAGGCCAGCCTGGTCTACATAGCGAGCTCCAGGCCAGCTGGGACTAAAGGGAGACCCTGTCTCAAAAAGATAATAATAAAAAAAAAAAGAGTGAGTGCCCAAGCACCCAATGAGATCCAAAGGCTGCCTAAGAGAGAGGGCTTGAGGTTAAGTACCTTAGGGACCAGCAGTGATTTCTGAAAAAGTGATGGGTTCTTAGGCTAGATAGGAGCCTGTGACCAGATGTGTCTGGCCTTAGCTGTGGCCAGCTCCTCTCCTTAGCTTAGTTCGGTTTTCCTAATTATGAGATTGCCAGGGGGTGGGTTCATGATGATCCTGTTCCTTTTGCAGGGTTCCTTTAGGTTGATGAGGCAAGTTTGGAGAAAATCCCTGCCTTTTTTTTTTTTTTTTCTGTTCCCCCAGGTTTCCTCAGTTTGAGGTAATTGGCATATTTTGGAGTTAATATTTCCTCAACTTAGGTCTGAAACGGAATATTTGGAGTGCTTTTAAACTTCCATTTAGGTGTGTGTACATTCTCTGTGCTTTGCTTTTAATTCAACATGTTAGATCTATTCATGATACTTGTATAGCTATAGTGCTGTAGTTCAGCTGTCCTGGAACTAACTATGTAGACCAGGCTGGCCTTGAACTCACAGAAGTTATTTCTTTTTTTTTTTTTTTTTNCTCCAGGCCAGCTGGACAAAAAAACCCCAAAAAGCCTTAAAAACAAACAAACCTACCCAATTACAAAAGAGGCAGTATTAGAATTTGTGGTCAGGGAAATGTCTCAAAAGGCAACATTTGGTCAGAGACCTGAATAAAGCAAGAAGGCAGGTACTGAAGGAACTGAGCAGAGGTAGTAGAAACATAAATGGAAAACCTGAGCAGGTACTTGCTGGGCATATTTCTAAGACAAGATGAAGAGCACTGAGGTCCAAAATTATTTTGTTTAAAGAACATCTGGGGCTGAGAGATGGCTCAACCGTTAAGACCACTTGTTGCTTTTGCAGAGAACACCAGGTTCAGTTCCCAGCATCTAACTTGGTGGCTATCAACCATTGTAACTCCAGTTCCCAGGGAATCCAATGTGTTACTTCTGGCTTGGTGGGCATTAAAAATGCACGAAGTACACCTTACATACATGCAAGCAAAAGATTCATACTCACTTAAATGTTTTTATTTTTGTTGTGTGTAATGAGTGTATGCTTGCATGTAGGTAGGTGTCCCTGTGTCGTGCAATGCTGCAGAGGTTCAGAAAGAGGGTGTCGGATTCACCTGGACTGGAGTTAAAGACAGATATTAGCCGTCATGTGGTGCAAGGGAATTGAACCCCAGGTCCTCTATGCAAGAGCAGTAAATCAGTGCTCTTAACTGCTGAACATCTCTCCAGCCCAGAAATAAAATCTTTTTTTTTTTTTTTCCGTATGTGTATGAATGTATTGTCTGCATGCATTCTGTGCACCGTGACGTGCAATGCCAGCGTTGAGGTCAGAAGAGGGCGCGGACTCCCCTGGAACTGGAGTTTTCTCCTGGAATTGGAGTTCTTTTGGAATTGGAGTTCAGACGGCTCTCAGCCGCCAGTGGGTGCTGGGGATCGAACCCGGGTCCTCTGCAAGAAGCGGTCGGCACTCTTAACCCGCTAGGCCATCACTCCAGCCCATAGAAAAATAAAATCTAAACAAATGAAAAGTAGAGCTGAAATAGTGATGGATATTTTAGATGCAGACTGTGGAAGTTGTTGGCCTCCCTGGCCCTCTTTATCTTTATACAACTAGGAGAGGGCTTTGAGGATTTTTCTCCTAGTTTGGTAATTAAGGGGAGAAGAAGAAAGGGTAAAACTGGTTCTGCTGCCCTTATGGAGGCAAAATCCATTTGCTGACCAGGGCCTAAAAGGTATGGCAAGAGGAAAAGGAAGCCTAGGTTCTGGCTGGCCTACAGGTAGCACATTCATCACCTGATCACCAGGCACAATAATGCAGACCCACAGGGTGGACAAGATTCTGGTGGGGTGGGGGGAGGATTCTTGTTCTGATCAGGAGGGAGGGGGATCAGAGGTATCCAGGGCCTGAGGCAGACGGGGATTCCAAGCCTGCCACTCCTGTGTCCATTATGTTGCTGACTGAGCCTCGAGCACCCATTCTGTGTAAGCAGGAGACAAGGAGATCTGAAGTCACTGGACAGAAGCTAAGTGCTGGCATCCATGGGTCTGGTCCAGATGGTTTCAGCCACCGTTCTTTTGGCTTTTCCAGGTATTGCTTCTTACTGTTTACTTAATATTTGTCTGTCAGTTGAAAATTCACCTTTTTTGGTTGTTTGTTTGTTTTGAACAGGGTCTTCCTGTAATCCCAGTTGTCCTAGAACTCACTATGTTAGACCAGGCTGGCCTTGAACTCAAGAGATCCAAGTGCCTCTGTCTAGAGAGTGCTGACAGTAAAGGCATATGCCACTTACAACCTGGCTCTGACTTCACTTTTAAACATTTAAATGAATGTACTGAAAAAAAATATCCTTAATTTCAACTCTTAGTCCTTTTTTTTTTTCTTCCTTTTTGAGACAGGGTCTCCTGTAGTCCTGGCTGTCCTCGAACTCACAGAGATCCACCGCCTCTGCCTCCTGGTGCTAGGATTAAAAAGGCATGAGCCACCAGCCCGGCATTTTTTCAAAAACCCACTCCATCCTGAAATCTTTTTTCCTTTTCCATAAATGGTAGCTGAATCCAAAACCTCAGCTACCCCTAAGTCCTCTCTAGCTGTCTCATATCACCGTGTTCCAGGGATTTATATTTGGATGTAGACCAAAGATCACCACTCTCCTGTGGTCCAAGTCTCATGGCAGCAGCCTCCTTCCCAAACTCCTCCACGGTCCCTTTCCCACACAAATACCAGAGAGATCCAGAAAATTGGTTTCTGTCTGCTCACAACCCTGGCCACTTGGCCACCACTCCACCTTCTCCCTGCTCACTGCTCTCTAGCCATGACATCTGTGCTCTTCCTCAAATGCCTAAATGAGGGAGGGGAGGTCAGAAGGTCACCACCATGAGATCCCTGCACACATTCTTTCTCTCTGGAATTTCATGGTTTGCTCACTCAGACTACACAAAACTGTTCACATGTCTCCACCTCACAGGCCTTTCCTAATTACCCTTTAAGACAGCACCACAGGCTATGTAGCTCCCACCCAGCATGCTCTGCTCTTTGGCACATACACCTCAGGCAGAAGATGTCCCTAGTAAATGGAATGAGACTTGGCATATAGTAGACACTTAGTATTTGGCAAATGAATGAATGAAACGAAAAGGCCACTTATTACTATTATAAACAGAAGATTACTATCATCTACCACAAATGGAAAAATAAAATTTAATAATATATTAAAATAAAAAACCTGCCCACTCTTGGATGCCACCTCTATGCTATCCTAAAGATGGTATATAGATCTTGGCCCAACGCCTTTCTGGAGAAGACAAGTGAGCCCTGGGCAGGAGGAAGCTCAGGTCAGTGGGCCAGTCAAGGTCCAGTGGGCCCAAGCCCAGAGCCTCCTCCTGGACCTTGATATCTCCTCTGGAAAGGTATAGGACCTCGATTATACATGAACTTTCAGATAACTTACAGGTGATATACAAAGAGCACTTAAAGCCACAGAAAAGGAGTAGTTAACAGGGGAGGTGTGACCAGGCTGGACCAGCACACCCTGCCTTAGGGCCAGGAAAGCCCTCCCTGTGCCAGGCACAGAACTGGCAGTTCTGCAGAGAACAAAGGATAGAGAAGTGTGCCAGGCTTGAGGGGCCTCATGGGGTGGCATCATGGGGGATGGGCACGCACAAACGTGTAGGTGAGGTCCACGGAGACCAGACAGCTGAGAGCAGAAATGAACAGGTTGGGTCCCAAAAGGGAAATGGCAGCCTTTAATTCTGTAAACACCCAGAACACGGCAAAGGGTTAGGTGCAGATCTGGAGACCACAGCTGAGCCAGCAAGAAGATGAAGACTCCTAAATCTCCTTGGTCAGTGGGTGATGACACTACGCTGGGAGAAGGCTTTGCACATACAGGCAGAGCCATCTTCCCTAGTCCCGCACATTCCACGATTGTTTTTTTTTTTCTAAACACCTCTCCCAGATTCATCCCTGATTAGAAGGGGGTATCCCCTTCCCAGACTCATGGGGCTCAATGAACATGGCTGCAGGTGCAGGGGGGAAGCTGGGGCTGCTGTAACTGCCAGGCCAGCAGTGCCTGACCTACATCTCCATGGTTGGTTGAATGAAAGAAAATACCAGGGATTTCCGTTGGTGTTTACCAGATGCAGCTGGTTCAGGGAAACCTGAAGGTCTGCTGAAGAGTTTGGCTGTGGAGAGAGGAAGGGCTGGCCTCCAAAGTATGCCCTGGCTTTGGGAACCTCTCCAGTTCTACCAAGGTCTTCCACTAAAGCTTTCTTCTTTATCTAGTATATCATCCTTATTAAGAAAGGGGCGGCAGGGAGAGAAAGAGATATCAAGGATTCATTTGGAAAAAAAGTTCCCAAACTAAACAACTGCTCTTCTTGCAAAGCACTGGCATTCAGAGGTTTTAGTTTTTCATTGGGGGGGGGGGGGGGAGGGAACAACCGAAAGTTCTGGCCAGGAGTGGTGAGGCATCTTGTAACCAGCCATTTGGGAAAAGCCAAAAGCTAAAAGTCCTCCTGTCCACTACATAGCTAGCTATAGGTCAGCATGAGTTACGTGAGACTGGGGGGCAGAGGAGGACTGGTCTAGTCAAAGGACCTGGTCAGGAGACCTGGGTTTTCTTTTGTTCTGGGATGGCACTCCCTGGCTACAGTCATCTCAGTTAAGCAGGGCTTTACTTTTATTGCTCTTATGTGACAAGTATCAGTAGACAGATCAATGATCTCTAAAGCCTCCTCGCCAGCTCCAAAGCCCTATGATCCTTCTCTGGGAATTCTGCTCTTCTCAAGGGTGCAGTGGGATGGAAGGAAGGAGACTGAAAGTTTTTTTTTTTTTTTTTTTTTTTTTTTTTTGTCTTTTCGAGACAGGGTCTTTCCCTGTAGCCTCCAGCTGACTTGGAACTCACCTCTGTAGACAAGGCTGACTTTGAATTCACAAGGATCCGCCTGCTCTGCCTCCCAAAGCGCTAGGATTACCGCCGTGCTCGCGGCTCAGGAGACTGAGTTTTAAAGTTTGTTTGTTTTTGTTTATATGAATGTGTGTGTCTCAAAGGCAAGTGGTGGGAAACCTGGGATAACGAATGCTGGTGCCAGGACTTGCATAGCAAATTGCCTTTACATGCTAAATTATCTTGGTGGCCAAACCTCCCTTTTGTGGTAGTAGGAACTGAACTCCAGGTCTCATGGATATTAGGGAAGTTCTGTACCACTGAGCCACTAAATCCCCAGGTTACAGGCCACTGCCCTTTTTTTTTTTTAGGGGGGGTCTTTTGAGACAGGGTCTCCCCCATAGCAAACAGCTGTTCTGGAATTCACCATGTAGACAGGCTGGCCTTGAACTCACCAGATGCTTCCACCTGCCTTTGCCTTCCGAGTGCTGGGATTAAAGGTGTGTACCCACCAATGCCTGGCTAGCACTGCCATTTATTAAGTCACTGTATGACCCTTCACCTCTAGTGGCCCCTATACAAATAGGTGTTCAAAGTACATGAAAAAATGTAAGAAAGCCCTTGAAATTCCTGCCTTACATTGTCAGCCATGAGCTATCACTGGCCTCCCAAATGGCTGTTCTCTGCCTATGCTGCCTCTACCCACCAGCTCACTCATCCTGGAGAACAGGCTCCAGTAGCTGACTATAGGAACTGGATGGAATTGCATCTGATCCTCAACTAACTTCTGGTGTCAATGAAAAGAAAGCATGGCTTTCTATTCATGTATATGTGTTTGGGCCCACTCTTGTAATTGTTTAAAGTTCCTTTATTTCTGCATGGTGGCACATGCTTTAATCTACACTTGGGAGGCATGAGGCAGGAGATCTTTGTGAGTTCAAGGCCAACCTGGTCTACAGAGTTGAGTTTCATTAGGACAGCTGGGGCCTACAGGGAGACCCCTGTCTACCAAGACAGAAAAAAGATTTCCTTTATTATTTTATGTGTATGTGAGGCCTACATATATGTGTGTGCACCGTGTGCACCGTGTGCATAGCTGCTGTCTTCAGGAGCCAGAAGGCAGCACTGGATCCACTGGAAACGCACCTGATGTGGGTGCTGGGAACTGGAAAAACTGGATCCTCTAAAAGAAGCAAAAAAATAACCTTAACTGCTTAGCCATTGCTCCAGCCTGTAAGTGTTCTTAAAATATTTTAAAGCTGGGCATGGAAAAGATGGACCTAGCGGTTAAGAGCGGTCGGCCGCTCTTACAGAGGAACCCAGGATCGATCCCAGCCCCCACATGGCGCCCGAGAGCCGTCTGAAACTCCAATTCCCAGGAGAAACTCCAGTTCCAGGGAAATCCGATATCCGCTCTTCTGACTCTCCGCGGCATTGCACGACACGGGTGCAAGCAAACTTGTGCAGACAGTACATTTATACATATATCCCAAAAAAAAAAAAAACCTAAAAAAAAAAGAGCAGTTCCTAAAAAAATATATTTTAAAGCTGGGCGTGGTGTGCACGAACTTTAATCCTAGCACTTGGGAGGCCAAGAGGGCAGGCGGATTCTTTGTGAGTTCAAGGCCAGCCTGGTCTATCAGAAGTGAGTTTCCAGGACAGCTGGGGCTACAGGGAGACCCTGTCTCGAAAGAACCGAAGATAAAAAAATTTTATAGATGAGGAGTGGAAGTTCACAAAGGTAAACTAAGTGTTCAGGATCCTCTAGATACAAAATGAGGAGGCAGGGTTCAAATCCAGTACATGGAACTGCAGAGCCTGTCTGTCAGGTCTCGGCTGTCAGGAACTAGGCCTGGGAAGGGGTCTTTACTATGGTGGCATCAGCACAGACATCCATACCTGATGACCCATGGGCATCACATGCAGCCCGCTCTGGCTATCTTGTTCTAAGGACCAGGGACAGATGTTGGAAATAAGGGTAAAAAAGCGGAAGGGTGGGGTAGAAAGATGGCCTAGTGGTTAAGAAGTGCCGACTGCTCTACAGAATGACTCCCAGGGTTCGATCCCCAGCACCACCCACATGGCGGCCCGAGAAACCGTGACCGAAAACTCTAATTCCAGAGAAACTACTCAGTTCAGGGGAATCCGACGCCTTCTTCTGATCTCCGCGGCACACAGGTGCACAAACCTAAAAGCAAAAAGTACATTCATAAAAAAAAAAAAAAAAAAAAAAAACAGAATAAAAATAAAAAAAAAAAAAAAGCGGAAGGTACAAGTCTTCTTTAAAATGGTGAGTGTGAGGCAGGAAAGCCAGACAGGCCCACCAGAAAGTATATCAAACAGTTAAGGAAAAAGGCATGGGGGCAGCAGGAGAGCCATGGAAGGGCCCAGAGCATCACTGTGAATGAGAGTGAACAGTGAAGGTTCTCAGTCCAACAGGCTACACTAGTATTAGCGTTTAGGACTATTACTTAACTTGTTTGACTCTTCCTGTGTTCTAAGGACAAGGACTGGAGCTTAGCAATAGATCACTTGGCTAACATATGCAAAGTCCTGGTTCCACCCTGAATACAAACAATACCCCCCCCCAACATTTCCCAAGCAGGACCACTGTAAGGATTAAAAACAAGACACAGTGTGGCTATAATATTCTGCCTATGGCAAGACTTACAAATAGCAGCAACTAGCCGGGCATGGTGATGCACACCGCCTTTAACCTAAGCACTTGGGAGGCGGAGGCAAGAGGCAGGAGGATCTTTGTGAGTTCAAGCCAGCCTGATCTACAGAGTGAGTTCCAGGACACCTGGGCTACACCCGAGAGAAACCCCTGTCTCAAAAGACAAAAAACAAAAAAAAAAACACAAAAACAAATAAGCAGCAACTACCGTGTCATTAATACATACACCAATCATAGATGGGTTATCCCTAAATGCCCAAGAGATGACTTCAGGTTCTACACAGCAACAAGAGCCCTGGATGTAGAAATGGAGAGAACCCTAATTAAATTTGGAAACTTTCCATGGGGAAGGTAGGCAGCTCAGCATGACTACAAGCTCCAGATATGACATATGTGCACTCTTCCTGGGGATTCTACAGATCCCAGGTATGTGCTCATGTGGACTGATTTCTCAGCATATGAGACTCCAAGTCCAAATGTTATTCCTCCTCAGAATCCAGGGTTTACCCCTAACAGTGTTGTTGTGTTTTTTGGGGGGAATTGGTGGGCACAACCACCCTTTAATTCTAGAAGCACTTGGCCACCGGTAGATCTCTGAGTTGGAGGCCAATCGGGTCTAAGTCCTAGCTGACCACTGACTCTGACATACATATTCAACTTTTCTGTACTTTCCTTTTATTCTTTCTCATGGAAGAACATTCTTTGGTGGCTGAGGATTGCCAAATAATGTGGTTGGCATGTGGTAACAGTTTCATTTGACACATGAAAATGTTATTTTGTATCCCTGGTATAAGACACTCAATAAATATGCTACACCAGGATGGATCTACCAGGAAAGATACTACAACTGGAGCCACTGATCTGTATCAGTGGCTGGAAATACCTCTTCACTCAATATGGTAGCTAACAACCATTCATAACTCCTAAATTCCAAAGGGGTCTGACACCACCTCAATCTGAACCCTCTGCAGACTTGCCACAAACAACAGTACACTCACTTTGCACGCAGGCAATAATAACTCATACACATAAGAAATAAAAATTTAGGGGTTGGAGAAGAGATTGGCCTAGTGGTTTAAGAAGTGCCCGACTGCTCTTGCAGAGGACCTCGGGTTCCATCCCAGCACCCACACTGGGCCGGCCTGAGAACCATGCTTTAACTCCAGTTCCAGGGGAATCCAAACACCCTCTTCTGACTTCTGCAGCATTGACGACACAGGTGCAACTCAACCTATCAATGCGGACAGTACATTCAATACACATAAAAAAATAATAAAAATTTGAACAGGTAGAATTGTAAGGGCTGCAGAGCAGATAGGGGTGAATCATGAGACTACAGAATATAGTCTGGACTCCCTAATTGATCAACAATCCCTGTTTGCATACAAACTTCTCAACCTGGACTATGGGAACCTTGGTTGTTCAAACAATTTGGACATAGATACTCAACTTGTGCAAAATGCACCAATTACCTAATTGGTTACAGCAAACTGAGCACATCAATGTTATCTGAAAAAAAAAAAAAAAAAAAAAAAAAAAAAAAAAAAATAAAAAATACAACAAAAAAAATAGATTTAAACTTCCAAAAAAAATTAAAAACAAACAAAAAAAACACAACAAAAACAAAACAAAGCCAGGGTGTAATGGCACACCTTTAATCCTAGTGGCAGAGGATGACAAAGGCAGGGGTATCTTTGTGAGAAGGAGGCTATCTTGGTCTAATATAGAGTGTTCCCAGGCCAGCAGGGGCTACAAGGAGACCCCGGTCTCAAAAGACAAAAACAAAAAAAATCCCTTAAGCAAGCAAGGTATGTGCATGCCTTTGATCTCAGGTAGGAAAAAAGAGGCAGACAGATTTCGGTTAAGTTCAAGGGTAACCAGGGCTACAGAGTTGAGGTCTTGTCTCAAAAAATTAACAGAACAGAACATAACAGAACAGAAAACAGAAGAACGGGGCTGGAGAGATGGCCTAGCGGTTAAGAGCACCGACTGCTCTTAACAGAGGACCCCGGGTTCGATCCCCCAGCAAACCACATGGCGGTCGGAGAACCGTCTGAAACTCCAATTTCCAGGAGAATCACAGCTCCAGGGGAACCGAGACCTCTTCTTGACCTCCGCGGCATTGCACGACACGGG
The DNA here is from genome assembly GCA_009823505.1 of Rhizomys pruinosus. Lineage (NCBI taxonomy): Eukaryota > Metazoa > Chordata > Mammalia > Rodentia > Spalacidae > Rhizomys > Rhizomys pruinosus. The sequence continues at coordinate 2,024,594 of VZQC01005960.1, forward strand.
GTGCAACAAAACTTGCATGCAGGCAGTACATTCAATACACATAACAGAAATAAAATAAAAAATTAAAAAAAAAAAACAAAAGAAGAACAGAAACAGAACAGAGAACAGAAACAACAGAACAAAGAAACAGAAAGAACAGATCAGAGAACAGATCAGAGAAGCAGATAGAGAACAGAACAGGGAAGAGGAGGGGAGAGGAGGGGGAATAGGGGGGGAAGGAGAGGGAGGGAAAGATCACCCATCTTTTAGGGCTGGGAAGTGGCTCAGTAGTTAAGATCACTTGTTTCTCTTGTAGAGGACCAGGTTTGTTTTCCAGCACCCATAGGTAGCTTATAACCACCTGTAATTGGGTTTTCCAGGTCCTATGCCCTCTTCTGGCCCTCACAGACACCAAGACATCATAGTGCACTTACACACATGAAGCAAATACCCATAGACATAAAACTTAGAAATAAAAATCTTAAAACAATCCCATTTTTTCCCAACGCACAAAAAATAGTGCAGGCCTTTAACCTCAAGCACTCAGGAGGCAAGGCAGGAGGTTTTCTGTGAGTTCAAGGATAGCCGTGGTCTATGTAGACAAGTTCCAGCCAGCCCAGGGGCTACATAGTGAGACCCTCAAATCAAACTGAACCCTCTAAACTAAAAAATAAACCAATACTGACCAAAACTGAAACCAAAACCACCAACCACCACCACACACCAACCAACCACTACGACCTTCAACAACAAAAGCCACTATTTGATCTAGTAATTCCACTTCCACAGCCATACTGTATTCATAAATGGTCTGTTAGCTGAGCATCACTGTTGTAGTCGCAAAGTATAGTGGGGATGCTGGCATGGTGCGGCAACCTGTAGTCACCATACTCAGCTGGCTGAGATGGGGCGTCACTTAGCTTGAGTTTGAAGTTAGCCTGGACAACATAATAGAAGTGCCCCCCCCACAAACAATAAAAATAAATCTCAAAACAAAAAATAAACATCCATTTGGGCCTAGAGATGTTAACAAATATTTTCCCACATCTACACAGAATAATACACAATATTAATATACGGTGCTTGTCTAAGTAGTTTGATTACAGAAACCAATAATCTTTAAAGAACAAGACAGAATGAAAGAACCCAACCCACCTCTTGGGTCCCACAATTATCAAATCAGTAGCACTCTGATGTCATTTGTCCCTCACCACTCTCTTAACCCCTGTGCCATTCTGAGAAACTCCAGACCTGTCAGCTTGTTTGGGGGGGGGGGGGCTCAAACAAAAAAGGAACCTTTAAGACAAAAAGTCCCCAAATAATTACACCACCATCATTGGGTCTAAAATTGGGAGTAGAAAATCCTAGAAAGGTTTAAAATATGTTCAAAACTCTTTCCCAAAGAGAATATCTTTGTTCAGTATAAAATATTACTCGAAAGACAAAAATAAAATATATATGCAGGCCAGTGTAGTGGAAGCATGAACTTGATATGTCAGCCCAGCACTCAGGACACGAGACAGGCAGATCCTCTATGAGATGAGTGATAAGCCTGGTCTAGCTAGTGAAATCCAGGCCAAGTGGGGCTGAAGTGAAAGCCCCTGCACAAAAAGAAAAAAAGCTGGGCGTTGGTGATGCATGCCCTGTTAATCCAGCCACTTAGGAGGCACAGCGGCATGTGGATCTTCCTGTGAGTTTGGAGGCCGACTGGTCAAACAGTGAATTCTGCAGGACCACTGGACTACAGGGAAATCCTGTCTCAAAAAAAACACAACATGGGCGGGAGAGATAGCCTAAGACGTTTAGAGCATTCAACGCTATTAGCAGAGGACCCAGGTTCGATCCCCAGCACCACAATGGGTGGCTAAGAACGGTCGGTAACTCAATTCCAGGAGAACTAGTCCAGTTCCACGGGGAAATCGAGACCCTCTTCTGACCTCCGTGCATTGACAGCAGGTGCAACAGACCTTGCATGCAGACAAATACATTTATACACATACAAAAATAATAATAAATAAAAAAAAAGCACCACACATACACACACACACCTGCAGAGAATAGACCTCTAAGTACAGACCGAAGTCATAATTAGATTTGTAGCCATTTTAGAATTTTTTTTTTAAATTTTAATGTATTTTCATATGTGTATGAATGTACTGTCGCATGTAGGTTTGTGCACCCATGCGTCCTCGCAATGCCATGGAGTCATAAGAGGGTGTCGATTCCCATGGAAACGGGAGTAATAAAGACGGTTTTTTTCAAGCCGCCATGGGGGTGGCTGGGATCGAACCCGGGACTTATGCAAGAGCAGGTGGCACTCTTAACCCGCTAGGCCAATCTCTCAGCCCCAATTTGTAGCCATTTAAAAACCTACTGAAATAGAGACTGCCATAATGCGCCAGGGCGTCAAGGATTCGAAAGGTTATTCCTGGGAAAACTGCCAGCCCATGAAAGGAAACAGCAGTTGGACCAGAAGTCCAAGTCAACAGCTCCAGAGAGAGTGGACTGTTTTAACTCTCTTCCACCTGTGCCCTTTTCTAAAAGCCTAAGGAACAACCTGCAGAAAGAGGGGCGTTGTAGAATGTAAGGGCCTCCGATATGGGGTGAATGGTGAAACTCAGCAATGTAGTCTGGACACGTCATTTGATAACTTGATTGAACAAACAACCTGTCACCCGCCCACTGGATGGTGGGGGCTGTAGGTGTTGGGCACAACAGCCTGCAGATAAGGTTTTGCATGAAGGATGCTTGTACTTCATGGATTATCACTTATAGCTTAAAAAATGAAAAAAAAAAAAAACAAAACTGAGAAAAGATCAGGAACAGTTTATGGCGAATGCCATGATCTGGGATGGGGTAGGGGGGAGGGAAAAGGAAATAAGCCTGAACTGAATTGGAAAAAATGTATGAAATGCACAAAGCATCATATAAAACTAAATTAATAAAAAAAAAAACAACCTCTGAAATAAAAAGATGCCACCAACAAAAGTACTAAAGGTGGCCGAAAAAAGGATTCACAAACCTATTAAAGACTAAAAGCGGAAAACAACACTTAAATGTTTGGAAGATGGTGGATGAGATGGCTTGAGGGTAAAGGCACTTACTGTTAAGCCTGAAGATCTGAGCAACATCCCGCAGGACTAACATAGGTAAAAGAACAGACTCCCCAAACCTGTCCCTAATCTCCATGTAATAGCCCACATAAACAAAATTAAAACGAAAAAAAAATCTTTTAGAAGAAATATAGCATTTGTAGGGATTGCAAGTGAAGGATTTAGTAAGAAGATAGAGGAACTGGAGAGATGGCCTAGCTGTTAATAGCCCAACTGCCTTCGCTAGAGGACCCGGGTTCGATCCCCCAACACCCCAAATGGCAGATGAAAACTGTCTAACTCTTCTTTAACACAACTCCAGTTCCAGGTGGAATCGGCACGCCTCTTCTGACCTACGTGGCACTGCGTGACCAAGGTGCACAAACTACATGCAGACAGTACATTCAGACACCACAAAATAAATAAAAAAAAATTAAAAAAAAAAAAGAAGATGAAGGTATAAAATCATTAAAGAAATCCAGAGAGGCAATGGTGGTGTGGTAGCAGTCCGTCTTTAGACCTAGCACAGTGATTCCAGACCATCAAGTGTCCACAACAGTGAGTGAGTTCCAGACCATCAAGTGGTCCACAGAGTGAGTGAGCTCCAGACCATCAAGTGTCACAGTCAGACCTGTCTCCAAAAAAAGAAAAAAAAAAAATTTCAAGGCTTCAAAAGAAATCATATTGAAAAAAGAATAAAAGAAAACCCAAACTGAGAGAAATTTATAACATGAGTATACAAAATATTAATATTCAGATATTTAAAAACCTACAAATATGTAAGAAAAAGCCAATTCAAAAGGAAAAAACAGGAAAAGAACTCATAGGATTTTATAAAGAGGAAGCATGAATGACCAACAGCCAGGAAAAACCTCTCCCTCGCCCCACTCTTTAGTATCTGAGAAATGCAAATATAAAACACACAGATAGCATCTCACAACCACTCTCTGAAGCTCCATAAAAATTTAAGTCTGACCATATCAAGTATTAGCAAAAGTGTAGGTTACTGATAGCAATGTAAATTCCTATAAACCCAAGAAACAACCTGACATTACCTTTACTTCAAGTGATTCCACTCCATTTCTGGCTACATACACTACAATGATTCTGAAAATGATTTTGAAAATTAGGTCTATAGACTAGCAGCAGTGGCAGCGGCAGCAGCTTAGAGCTTAGAAATTTAGCTACTCAAGGCTCCAGGCCAAACTAGTGGAATTACACTTTGGGGGTAAAGCCAGCAACCTGGCCTCCTAGTGATTCTGCTGGGCAGCTAAAGTTTGGAAATCACACTGCCAAGGAGATACTTTTGAATATGTGTGAATATGAGTGCTCATAACAACATAATTTGAAATAGTAAAAACAAGGGAACGAATAGCCTAACAACCACTAACAGTGGAGTGGACACATGACTTGAGATGCAATCATGAAATGAAAATGAGGACTCTGAGGTGGGAATGTGGATGAATCTCAGCATTCAGGGGGGGCTGAGGCAGGAGGAATCCTCATGAGTTTGGGACCGATAAGACCTATACTTAAAAAAAGAAATATGGGAAGCTGGGCCATGGTGGCACACGCCTTTAATCCTAGCCTTTGGGAGGCAGAGGAGGATTTTCTTGTGGGAGTCAAGGCCAGCCTGGACCTACAGAGTGAGTGCCAGGCCAGCTGGGCTACAAGGAGACCATCTCAAAAAGACAAAAAAAAAAAAAAAATAAAAAGAAAACAATTGGGCTGGAAGAGATGGTTCAGCAGTTAAGAGGGCTGACTCTCTTGCAGTAGGACCCAGGTTCGATTCCAGCATCCGATCCGCAGATGCAGCTAGAACATCTTTGACATCCAGTGTCCAGGGGAACTGATGCCCTCTTGCTGACCTCCGTGGCACTGCAGACACGGTGCAACAAACCTACATGCAGACAAACATGGACTCATACCATAAAAATAATTTTAAAAAAGCAAAAACGAAAAGCAAAAAAAAAAAAAAAAAAAAAAAAAAAAAAAAAAAAAGATTTAATTTAAATTAAAAAAAAAATTTTAATTTTAATTTATTTTTTGGTCTTTTTGAGACAGGTTCTCCCTGTAGCCACAGGTGTCCTGAAACTCACTACGTAGACTGGGCTGGCACTGAAGACACAGAAATCCACTGGGACTACAGGCATGCACCACATGCCCAGCTAGGAGCCTTTTTTTTGTCTTTTTGAGATGGTCTCCCTGTAGCCCCAGCTGGCCTGGAACTCACTCTGTAGTCCAGGCTGGCCTTGAACTCACAAAGATCCTCCTGCCTCTGCCTCCCAAGTGCTAGGATTAAAGGCGTGTGCCACCATGCCCAGCTTCCCATATTTCTTTTTTTTAAGATAGGTCATACTCTGTCCCAAACTCATGAGGATCCTCCTGCCTCAGCCCCCTGAATGCTGAGATTCATCCACATTCCCACCTCAGAGTCCTCATTTTCATTTCATGATTGCATCTCAAGTCATGTGTCCACTCCACTGTTAGTGGTTGTTAGGCTATTCGTTCCCTTGTTTTTACTATTTCAAATTATGTTGTTATGAGCACTCATATTCACACATATTCAAAAGTATCTCCTTGGCAGTGTGATTTCCAAACTTTAGCTGCCCAGCAGAATCACTAGGAGGCCAGGTTGCTGGCTTTACCCCCAAAGTGTAATTCCACTAGTTTGGCCTGGAGCCTTGAGTAGCTAAATTTCTAAGCTCTAAGCTGCTGCCGCTGCCACTGCTGCTAGTCTATAGACCTAATTTTCAAAATCATTTTCAGAATCATTGTAGTGTATGTAGCCAGAAATGGAGTGGAATCACTTGAAGTAAAGGTAATGTCAGGTTGTTTCTTGGGTTTATAGGAATTTACATTGCTATCAGTAACCTACACTTTTGCTAATACTTGATATGGTCAGACTTAAATTTTTATGGAGCTGGTGGGTGTGAGATGCTATCTTGTGGTTTTAATTTGCATTTCTCAGATTACAAGAGTGGGGCTGAGAGGTTTTTCCTGGCTGTTGGTCATTCATGCTTCCTCTTTATAAAATCCTATGAAGTTCTTTTCCTGTGTTCCTTTGAATTGGCTTTTTCTTACATATTTGTAGGGTTCTTTACATATTCTGAATATTAATATTTTGTATACTCATGTTATAAATTTCTCTCAGTTTGTGGGTTTTCTTTTTATTCTTTTTTCAATATGATTTCTTTTGAAGCCTGAAATTTTTTTTTTTTTTTTCATTTTTTTTGAGACAGGTCTTGCTGTGCAGCACTTGATGGTCTGGAGCTCACTCACTGTGTGGACCACTTGATGGTCTGGAACTCACTCACTGTGTGGACCACTTGATGGTCTGGAACTCACTGTGCTAGGTCTAAAGACGACTGCTACCACACCACCATGCCATCTCTGGGATTTCTTTAATGATTTATACCTTTCATATCTTCTTTTTTTTTTTAATTTTTTTTTTATTTATTCTTGTGTGTGTACGAATGTACTGTCTGCATGTAGGTTTGTGCACCTGTGTCACGCAGTGCCACGGAGGTCAGAAGAGGGCGTCCGATTCCCCTGGAACTGGAGTTAAAGACAGTTTTCATCTGCCATGTGGGTGTGGGGATCGAACCCGGGTCCTCTGCAAGAGCAGTTGGCTCTTAACCACTAGGCCATCTCTCCAGCTCCTCATATCTTCTTACTAAATCCTTCACTTGCAATCCCTACAAATAGCTATATTTTCTTCTAAAAGATTTTTTATTTCGTTTAATTTTGTTTATGTGGGCATACATGGAGATTAGGGGACAGGTTTGGGGAGTCTGTTCTTTTACCTTGTAGGTCCTGGGGATGTTGCTCAGATCTTCAGGCTTAACAGTAAGTGCCTTTACCCTCAAGCCATCTCATCCACCATCTTCTAAACATTTCTAAGTGTTGTTTTCCGCTTTTAAGTCTTTAATAGGTTTGGAATCCTCTTTTTGGCCACTTTAGTACTTTTGTTGGTGGAATACTTTTATTTCAGTAGGTTGTTTTTTTTTTTATTAATTTAGTTTTTATTGATGCTTTGTGCATTTCATACATTTTTTCCAATTCAGTTCAGGCTTATTTCCCTTTCCCTCCCCCCTACCCCATCCCAGATCATGCATTCTGCCATAACTGTCCTGCATCTTTCTCTCAGTTTTGTTTTTTTTTTTTCATTTTTAGCTATAAGTGATAATCCATGAGTACAAGCATCCTTCATGCAAAACCTATCTGCAGGCTGTTGTGCCCAAACACCTACAGCCCCACCATCCAGTGGGGGGTGACAGGTTGTTTGTTCAATCAAGTTGATCAAATGAGTGTCCAGACTACATTGCTGTAGTTTCACCATTCACCCCAATCGCAGCCCTTACATTCTACCACGCCCCCTCTTCCGCAGGTTGTTCCCTAGGCTTAGAAAAGGGGCACAGGTGGATGAGAGGTAAAACAGTCCACTCTCTCTGGAGCTGTTGACTTGGACTCTGGTCAATTCTGGCTGTTTCCTTTCATGGGCTGACAGTTTGTCCAGGAATAACCTTTCGATCCTACTGCCCTGGCGCATTATGGCGTCTCTATTTCAGTAGGTTTTAAATGGCTACAAATTGGGGCTGGAGAGATGGCCTAGCGGTTAAGAGTGCCGACTGCTCTTGCATAAGACCCGGGTTCGATCCCCAGCACCCACATGGCGGCTGAAAACCGTCTTTAACTCCAGTTCCATGGGAATCCGACACCCTCTTCTGACCTCCATGGCATTGCACGACATGGGTGCACAAACCTACATGCAGACAGTACATTCATACACATACGAAAATAAATAAAAATTTAAAAAAAAATTCTAAATGGCTACAAATCTAAATTATGACTTCGGTTGTACTTAGAGCTTATTCTCTGCAGTGTGTGTGTGTGTATGTGTATGTGTGTCTTTTTTTTATTATTATTTATTTTTGTATGTGTATAAATGTATTGTCTGCATGCAGGTCTGTGCACCCTTGTCGTGCAATGCCACGGAGGTCAGAAGAGGGTCTCGGATTCCCCTGGAACTGGAGTTCTCCTGGAATTGGAGTTACAGACCGTTCTTAGCCACCATGTGGGTGCTGGGGATCGAACCTGGGTCCTCTGCAAGAGCGTTGATGCTCTTAACCGCTAGGCTATCTCTCCAGCCCATGTGTGTCTTTTTGAGACAGGATTTCCCTGTAGCTCCAGTGGTCCTGGAACTCACTGTTTAGACCAGTCTGGCCTCAAACTCACAGAGATCCACCTGCCTCTGCCTCCTAAGTGCTGGGATTAAAGGCATGCATCACCACGCCCAGCTTTTTTTCTTTTTGTGACAGGGTCTTCCTTCAGCCCCAGCTGGCCTGGAATTCACTATGTAGACCAGGCTATCCTCGATCTCATAGAGATCTGCCTGTCTCTGTGTCCTGAGTGCTGGCTGACATTAAAGTTATGCTCCACTACACCTGGCCTGCATTAATATTTTATTTTTTGTCTTTTCGAGTAATATTTTATACTGAACAAAGATATTCTCTTTGGGAAAGAGTTTTGAACATATTTTAAACCTTTCTAGGATTTTCTACTCCCAATTTTAGACCCAATGATGGTGGTGTAATTATTTGGGACTTTTTGTCTTAAAGGTTCCTTTTTTGTCTTGAAGCCCCCCCCCCCCAAACAAGCTGAGCTAGGTCTGGAGTTTGCATCAGAATGGCACAGGGGTAAGAGAGTGGTTGAGGGACAAATGACATCAGAGTGCTAATGATTTGATAATTGTGGGACCCAAGAGGTGGGTTGGGTTCTTTCATTCTGTCTTGTTCTTTAAAGATTATTGGTTTCTGTAATCAAACTACTTAGACAAGACCTTATTTAATATTGTGTATTATCTGTGTAGATGTGGAAATATTTGTTTTAACATCTCTAGGCCAACATGGATGTTTATTTTTTGTTTTGAGATTATTTTTATTGTTTGGTGGGGGGCACTTCTCATTATGTTGTCCAGGCTAACTTCAAACTCAAGCTAAGTGACGCCCCATCTCAGCCAGCTGAGTATGGTGACTACAGGTTGCCGCACCATGCCAGCATCCCCACTATACTTTGCGACTACAACAGTGATGCTCAGCTAACAGACCATTTATGAATACAGTATGGCTGTGGAAGTGGAATTACTAGATCAAATAGTGGCTTTTGTTGTTGAAGGTCGTAGTGGTGGTGGTGGTGGTGGTGGTTGGTTTGGTTTGGTTCAGTTTGGTTCAGTTTGGTTTAGTTTGGTTCAGTTTAGATTGGGTCTCACTATGTAGCCCTGGCTGGCCTGGAATTGTCTACATAGAACTGGCTATCCTTGAACTCACAGAAAACCTCCTGCCTCTGCCTCCTGAGTGCTGAGGTTAAAGGCCTGCACTACTTATTGTGCGTGGAAAAATGGGATGTTTTAAGATTTTATTCTTTAAGTTTTATGTCTATGGGTATTTGCTTTCATGTGTGTAAGTGCACTATGTGTCTGGTGTCTGTGGAGGCCAGAAGAGGGCTTGGATACCTTGGAACCCAAGTTACAGGTGGTTATAAGCTACCTATGGGTGCTGGAAAACAAACCTGGGTCCTCTACAAGAGAAACAAGTGATCTTAACTACTGAGCCACTTCTCCAGCCCTAAAGATGGTGATCTCTTCCCCTCCCCTCTCCTCCCCCCTTCCCCCTCCTCTCCCCTCCTCTTCTCCTGTTCTGTTCTCTTCTATTCTGTTCTCTGATCTGTTCTCTGATCTGTTCTGTTCTGTTCTTCTGTTCTGTTGTTCTGTTCTCTGTTCTGTTCTGTTCTTCTGTTTTTGTTTTTTTTTTTAATTTTTTTATTTATTTCTGTATGTGTATGAATGTACTGCCTGCATGCAAGTTTGTGCACCCGTGTCGTGCAATGCCGCGGAGGTCAGAAGAGGGTCTCGGATTCCCCTGGAGCTGGAGTTCTCCTGGAATTGGAGTTTCAGACGGTTCTCCGCCGCCATGTGGGTGCTGGGGATCGAACCCGGGTCCTCTGTAAGAGCAGTCGGTGCTCTTAACCGCTAGGCCATCTCTCCAGCCCCTGTTCTTCTGTTTTCTGTTCTGTTATGTTCTGTTCTGTTAATTTTTTGAGACAAGACCTCAACTCTGTAGCCCTGGTTACCCTTGAACTTAACCGAAATCTGTCTGCCTCTTTTTTCCTACCTGAGATCAAAGGCATGCACTACCTTGCTTGGCTTAGAAGGTGATTTTTTTTGTTTTGTCTTTTGAGACGGGGTCTCCCTGTAGCCCCTGCTGGCCTGGAACACTCTATATAGACCAAGATGTCCTCCTTCTCACAAAGATACCCCTGCCTTTGTCTCCTCAGCACTAGGATTAAAGGTGTGTGCCATTACACCCTGCTTTGTTTTGTTTTGTTGTGTTTTTTTTGTTTGTTTTAATTTTTTTTTGGAAGTTAAATCTATTTTTTTTGTTTATTTTTAAGGGATTCTACAATACAATAACAGTTGTTTTCAGATAACATTGATGTTGCTCAGTTTGCTGTACAATTAGGTAATTGGTGCATTTTGCAAGTATCTATGTCCAAATTTTGAACAACCCAAGGTTCCCATAGTCCAGTTGGAGAAGCTTGTATGCACAGGCATGTTGATCAATTAGGAGTCCAGACTATATTGCTGTAGTCTCATGATTCACCCCTATCTCTCTGCAGCCCTTACATTCTACCTGTTTCAAATTTTTATTTATTTTTTATGTGTATGAATGTACTGCCTGCATGTAGGTTGGTGCACCTGTGTCGTGCAATGCTGCAGAAGTCAGAAGAGGGTGTTGGATTCCCCTGGAACTGGAGTTAAAGATGGTTCTCAGCCGCCAGGTGGGTGCTGGGGATGGAACCCGGGTCCTCTGCAAGAGCAGTCGGCACTCTTAACCACTAGGCCATCTCTCCAACCCCTAAATTTTTATTTCTTATGTGTATGAGTATATTGCCTGCGTGCAAGTGAGTGTACTGTGTTGTGCAAGTCTGCAGAGGTCAGAAGAGGGTGTCAGACCCCTTGGAATTAGAGTTATGAATGGTTGTTAGCTACCATATGAGTGTAAGAGGTATTTCCAGCCACTGATACAGATCAGTGGCTCCAGTTGTAGTATCTTTCCTGGTAGATCCATCCTGGTGTAGCATATTTATTGAGTGTCTTATACCAGGGATACAAAATAACATTTTCATGTGTCAAATGAAACTGTTACCACATGCCAACCACATTATTTGGCAATCCTCAGCCACCAAAGAATGTTCTTCCATGAGAAAGAATAAAAGGAAAGTACAGAAAAGTTGAATATGTATGTCAGAGTCAGTGGTCAGCTAGGACTTAGACCCGATTGGCCTCCAACTCAGAGATCTACCTGCCAAGTGCTAGAATTAAAGGTGTGTGCCACCATATCCCCAAAACACAACAACACTGTTAAGGTAAACCCTGGATTCTGAGGAGGAATAACATTTGGACTTGGAGTCTCATATGCTGAGAAATCAGTCCACATGAGCACATACCTGGGATCTGTAGAATCCCCAGGAAGAGTGCACATATGTCATATCTGGAGCTTGTAGTCATGCTGAGCTGCCTACCTTCCCCATGGAAAGTTTCCAAATTTAATTAGGGTTCTCTCCATTTCTACATCCAGGGCTCTTGTTGCTGTGTAGAACCTGAAGTCATCTCTTGGGCATTTAGGGATAACCCATCTATGATTGGTGTATTAATGACAAGGTAGTTGCTGCTATTTGTTTTTTGTTTTTGTTTTTGTTTTTGGTCTTTTTGAGACAGGGTCTCTCGGTAGCCCAAGGTGTCCTGGAACTCACTCTGTAGATCAGGCTGGCCTTGAACTCACAAAGATCCTCCTGCCTCTGCCTCCGCCTCCCAAGTGCTAGGATTAAAGGCGTGCATCACCATGCCCGGCTAGTTGCTGCTATTTGTAAGTCTTGCCATAGGCAGAATATTATAGCCACACTGTGTCTTGTTTTTAATCCTTACAGTGGTCCTGCTTGGGAAATGTTGGGGGGGGGTATTGTTTGTATTCAGGGTGGAACCAGGACTTTGCATATGTTAGCCAAGTGATCTATTGCTAAGCTCCAGTCCTTGTCCTTAGAACACAGGAAGAGTCAAACAAGTTAAGTAATAGTCCTAAACGCTAATACTAGTGTAGCCTGTTGGACTGAGAACCTTCACTGTTCACTCTCATTCACAGTGATGCTCTGGGCCCTTCCATGGCTCTCCTGCTGCCCCCATGCCTTTTTCCTTAACTGTTTGATATACTTTCTGGTGGGCCTGTCTGGCTTTCCTGCCTCACACTCACCATTTTAAAGAAGACTTGTACCTTCCGCTTTTTTTTTTTTTATTATTATTTCTGTATGTGTATGAATGTACTGTCTGCATGCAGGTTTGTGCACCCGTGTCGTGCAATGCTGCGGAGATCAGAAGAAGGCGTCGGATTCCCCTGGAACTGGAGTTCTCCTGGAATTAGAGTTTCGGACGGTTCTCGGCCGCCATGTGGGTGCTGGGGATCGAACCCGGGTCTTCTGTAAGAGCGGTCGGCACTCTTAACCACTAGGCCATCTCTCCAGCCCACCTTCCGCTTTTTTACCCTTATTTCCAACATCTGTCCCTGGTCCTTAGAACAAGATAGCCAGAGCGGGCTGCATGTGATGCCCATGGGTCATCAGGTATGGATGTCTGTGCTGATGCCACCATAGTAAAGACCCCTTCCCAGGCCTAGTTCCTGACAGCCGAGACCTGACAGACAGGCTCTGCAGTTCCATGTACTGGATTTGAACCCTGCCTCCTCATTTTGTATCTAGAGGATCCTGAACACTTAGTTTACCTTTGTGAACTTCCACTCCTCATCTATAAAATTTTTTTTTTCTTCGGTCTTTTCGAGACAGGGTCTCCCTGTAGCCCCAGCTGTCCTGGAACTCACTCTGTAGACCAGGCTGGCCTTGAACTCACAAAGATCCGCCTGCCTCTGCCTCCCAAGTGCTAGGATTAAAGGCGTGCACCACCACGCCCAGCTTAAAATATATTTTTTTAGAACTGCTCTTTTTTTTTTTTAGTTTTTTTTTTTTTGGGTATATGTATAAATGTACTGTCTGCATGCAAGTTTGTGCACCCGTGTCGTGCAATGCCGCGGAGGTCAGAAGAGGGTATCGGATTCCCCTGGAACTGGAGTTCTCCTGGAATTGGAGTTTCAGACGGCTCTCGGCCGCCATGTGGGTGCTGGGGATCGATCCTGGGTCCTCTGTAAGAGCGGCCGACCGCTCTTAACCGCTAGGTCATCTTTCCAGCCCAGCTTAAAATATTTTTAAGAACACTTACAGGCTGGAGCAATGGCTAAGCAGTTAAGGTTATTTTTTGCTCTTTAGAGGATCCAGTTTCAGTTCCCAGCACCCACATCAGGTGCAGTTCCAGTGGATCCAGTGCTGCCTTCTGGCTCCTGAAGACAGCAGCTATGCACACGGTGCACACGGTGCACACACATATATGTAGGCCTCACATACACATAAAATAATAAAGGAATCTTTTTTTCTGTCTTTTCAAGACAGGGTCTCCCTGTAGCCCCAGCTGTCCTAGAACTCACTCTGTAGACCAGGTTGGCCTTGAACTCACAAAGATCCTCCTGCCTCTGCCTCCCAAGTGTAGGATTAAAGGCATGTGCCACCATGCCCAGCAATAAAGGAATCTTTAAACATACAAGAGTGCCCAACACATATAATGAATAGAAGCCATGCTTTCTTTCATTGACACCAGAAGTTAGTTGAGGATCAGATGCAATTCCATCCAGTTCCTATAGTCAGCTACTGGAGCCTGTTCTCCAGGATGAGTGAGCTGGTGGGTAGAGGCAGCATAGGCAGAGAACAGCCATTTGGGAGGCCAGTGATAGCTCATGGCTGACAATGTAAGGCAGATTTCAAGGGCTTCTTACATTTTTCAGTGTACTTTGAACACCTATTTGTATAGGGGCCACTAGAGGTGAAGGGTCATACAGTGACTTAATAAATGGCAGTGCTAGCCAGGCATGGTGGTACACACCTTTAATCCCAGCACTCGGAGGCAAAGGCAGGTGGAGCTCTGTGAGTTCAAGGCCAGCCTGGTCTACATGCTAAGTACCAGATCAGCTGGGGCTATGGGGAGACCCTGTCTCAAAAAGACCCCCCCCTAAAAAAAAAAAGGCAGTGCTGTAACCTGGGGATTTAGCTCAGTGGTACAGAACTTCCCTAATATCCATGAGACCTGGAGTTCAGTTCCTACTACCACAAAAGGGAGGTTTGGCCACCAAGATAATTTAGCATGTAAAGGCATTTGCTATGCAAGCCTGGCAACCAGCATTCTATCCCAGGTTCCCACACTTGCCTTTGTGACACACACAATCATAATAAACTAAAAACAAACAAACTTTAAAACTCAGTCTCCTGAGCCGCGAGCACGGCTTTAATCCTAGCGCTTGGGAGGCAGAGGCAGGCGGATCTTTGTGAATTCAAGTCCAGCCTGGTCTACAGAGTGAGTTCCAAGTCAGCTGGGGCTACAGGGAGACCCTGTCTCGAAAAAAAAAAAAAAAAAAAAAAAAAAAAACTCAGTCTCCTTCCTTCCATCCCACTGCACCCTTGAGAAGAGCAGAATTCCCAGAGAAGGATCATAGGGCTTTGGAGCTGGCGAGGAGGCTTTAGAGATCATTGATCTGTCTACTGATACTTGTCACATAAGAGCAATAAAAGTAAAGCCCTGCTTAACTGAGATGACTGTAGCCAGGGAGTGCCATCCCAGAACAAAAGAAAACCCAGGTCTCCTGACCAGGTCCTTTGACTAGACCAGTCCTCCTCTGCCCCCCAGTCTCACGTAACTCATGCTGACCTATAGCTAGCTATGTAGTGGACAGGAGGACTTTTAGCTTTTGGTCTCTTCCCTCCCAAATGCTGGCTTACAAATGTGCCTCACCACTCCTGGCCAGAACTTTCAGGTTGTCTCCCCTCCCCCCCCCCCCCCCCCCAATGAAAAACTAAAACCTCTGAATGCCAGTGCTTTGCAAGAAGAGCAGTTGTTTAGTTTGGGAACTTTTTTCCAAATGAATCCTTGATATCTCTTTCTCTCCCTGCCGCCCCTTTCTTAATAAGGATGATATACTAGATAAAGAAGAAAGCTTTAGTGGAAGACCTTGGTAGAACTGGAGAGGTTCCCAAAGCCAGGGCATACTTTGGAGGCCAGCCCTTCCTCTCTCCACAGCCAAACTCTTCAGCAGACCTTCAGGTTTCCCTGAACCAGCTGCATCTGGTAAACACCAACGGAAATCCCTGGTATTTTCTTTCATTCAACCAACCATGGAGATGTAGGTCAGGCACTGCTGGCCTGGCAGTTACAGCAGCCCCAGCTTCCCCCCTGCACCTGCAGCCATGTTCATTGAGCCCCATGAGTCTGGGAAGGGGATACCCCCTTCTAATCAGGGATGAATCTGGGAGAGTGTTAGAAAAAAAAAAACATGTGGAATGTGGGGACTAGGAAGATGGCTCTGCCTAGTATGCCTGCAGCCTCTCCTCAGCGTAGTGTCATCACCACTGACAAGGAGATTAGGGAGGTCTCATCCTTCTGCTGGGCTCAGCTGGGTCTCCAGATCTGCACCTGAACCCTTTGCCTGTCTGGTGTTTACAGAATTAAGGCTGCCACCCTTTGGGACCCAACCTGTTTTCATTTCTGCTCTCAGCTGTCTGGTCTCCGTGGACCTCACCTACACGTTTGTGCGTGCCCATCCCCCATGATGCCACCCCATGAGGCCCCTCAAGCCTGGCACACTTCTCTATCCTTTGTTCTCTGCAGAACTGCCAGTTCTGTGCCTGGCACAGGGAGGGCTTTCCTGGCCCTAAGGCAGGGTGTGCTGGTCCAGCCTGGTCACACCTCCCCTGTTAACTACTCCTTTTCTGTGGCTTTAAGTGCTCTTTGTATATCACCTGTAAGTTATCTGAAAGTTCATGTATAATCGAGGTCCTATACCTTTCCAGAGGAGATATCAAGGTCCAGGAGGAGGCTCTGGGCTTGGGCCCACTGGACCTTGACTGGCCCACTGACCTGAGCTTCCTCCTGCCCAGGGCTCACTTGTCTTCTCCAGAAAGGCGTTGGGCCAAGATCTATATACCATCTTTAGGATAGCATAGAGGTGGCATCCAAGTGGGCAGGTTTTTATTTTAATAATATATTTAAATTTTATTTTCCATTTGTGGTAGATGATAGTAATCTTCTGTTTATAATAGTAATAAGTGGCCTTTTCGTTTCATTCATTCATTTGCCAAATACTAAGTGTCTACTATATGCCAAGTCTCATTCCATTTACTAGGGACATCTTCTGCCTGAGGTGTATGTGCCAAAGAGCAGAGCATGCTGGGTGGGAGCTACATAGCCTGTGGTGCTGTCTTAAAGGGTAATTAGGAAAGGCCTGTGAGGTGGAGACATGTGAACAGTTTTGTGTAGTCTGAGTGAGCAAACCATGAAATTCCAGAGAGAAAGAATGTGTGCAGGGATCTCATGGTGGTGACCTTCTGACCTCCCCTCCCTCATTTAGGCATTTGAGGAAGAGCACAGATGTCATGGCTAGAGAGCAGTGAGCAGGGAGAAGGTGGAGTGGTGGCCAAGTGGCCAGGGTTGTGAGCAGACAGAAACCAATTTTCTGGATCTCTCTGGTATTTGTGTGGGAAAGGGACCGTGGAGGAGTTTGGGAAGGAGGCTGCTGCCATGAGACTTGGACCACAGGAGAGTGGTGATCTTTGGTCTACATCCAAATATAAATCCCTGGAACACGGTGATATGAGACAGCTAGAGAGGACTTAGGGGTAGCTGAGGTTTTGGATTCAGCTACCATTTATGAAAAAGGAAAAAGATTCAGATGGAGTGGGTTTTGAAAAGAAGCGGGCGTGGTGGCTCATGCCTTTAATCCTAGCACCAGGAGGCAGAGGCAGGTGGATCTCTGTGAGTTCGAGGACAGCCAGGACTACAGGGAGACCCTGTCTCAAAAAGAAAAAAAAAAAAGACTAAGAGTTGAAATTAAGGATATTTTTTTTCAGTACATTCATTTAAATGTTTAAAAGTGAAGTCAGAGCCAGGTGTAGTGGCATATGCCTTTACTGTCAGCACTCTCTAGACAGAGGCACTTGGATCTCTTTGAGTTCAAGGCCAGCCTGGTCTACATAGTGAGTTCTAGGACAACTGGGATTACAGGAAGACCCTGTCTCAAAACAAACAAACAAACAAAAAAGGTGAATTCAACTGACAGACAAATATTAAGTAAACAGTAAGAAGCAATACCTGGAAAAGCCAAAAGAACGGTGGCTGAAACCATCTGGACCAGACCCATGGATGCCAGCACTTAGCTTCTGTCCAGTGACTTCAGATCTCCTTGTCTCCTGCTTACACAGAATGGGTGCTCGAGGCTCAGTCAGCAACATAATGGACACAGGAGTGGCAGGCTTGGAATCCCCGTCTGCCTCAGGCCCTGGATACCTCTGATCCCCCTCCCTCCTGATCAGAACAAGGAATCCCTCCCCCCACCCCCCACCAGAATCTGTCCACCCTGTGGGTCTGCATTATTGTGCCTGGTGATCAGGTGATGAATGTGCTACCTGTAGGCCAGCCAGAACCTAGGCTTCCTTTTCCTCTTGCCATACCTTTTAGGCCCTGGTCAGCAAATGGATTTTGCCTCCATAAGGGCAGCAGAACCAGTTTTACCCTTTCTTCTTCTCCCCTTAATTACCAAACTAGGAGAAAAATCCTCAAAGCCCTCTCCTAGTTGTATAAAGATAAAGAGGGCCAGGGAGGCCAACAACTTCCACAGTCTGCATCTAAAATATCCATCACTATTTCAGCTCTACTTTCATTTTTTAAGATTTTATTTTCTATGGGGCTGGAGTGATGGCCTAGCGGTTAAGAGCGCCGACCGCTCTTGCAGAGGACCCGGGTTCGATCCCCAGCACCCACATGGCGGCCGAGAGCCGTCTGAAACTCCAATTCCAGGAGAACTCCAGTTCCAGGGGAGTCCGACGCCCTCTTCTGACCTCCGCGGCATTGCACGTCACGGGTGCACAGACTTGCATGCAGACAATACATTCATACACATACGGAAAAAAAAAAAAAAAGATTTTATTTTCTGGGCTGGAGAGATGGTTCAGCAGTTAAGAGCACTGATTTACTGCTCTTGCATAGAGGACCTGGGTTCAATTCCCTGCACCCACATGCCGGCTAAGAACTGCCTTTAACTCCAGTTCCAGGTGAATCCGACACCCTCTTCTGACCTCTGCAGCATTGCACGACACGGGTACACCTACCTACATGCAAGCAGTACACTCATACACACAAAAAAATAAAAACATTTAAGTGAGTATGAATCTTTTGCTTGCATGTATGTAAGTGTACTTCGTGCATTTAATGCCCACCAAGGCCAGAAGTACACATTGGATTCCCTGGAACTGGAGTTACAGATGGTTGAACCACCAAGTAGATGCTGGGAACTGAACCTGGGTTCTCTGCAAAAGCAACAAGTGGTCTTAACGGTTGAGCCATCTCTTCAGCCCCAGATGTTCTTTAAACAAAATAATTTTGGACCTCAGTGCTCTTCATCTTGTCTTAGAAATATGCCCAGCAAGTACCTGCTCAGGTTTTCCATTTATGTTTCTACTACCTCTGCTCAGTTCCTTCAGTACCTGCCTTCTTGCTTTATTCAGGTCTCTGACCAAATGTTGCCTTTTGAGACATTTCCCTGACCACAAATTCTAATACTGCCTCTTTTGTAATTGGGGTAGGTTTTGTTTTGTTTTTTAAGGCTTTGTTGGGGGTTTTTTTGTTCCAGCTGGCCTGGAGCTCCTTTTGTAGACCAGGCTGGGCTCGAACTCAGAGATCTGCCTGCCTCTGCCTCCCAAGTGCTATGGTTAAAGGTGTATGCCACCACACCCAGCAGGATTTTCTTTTTAATTACATGTAAATGTCTGTGTCTGTGTGGGTATGTGCAAGTACATACAGGTACCCGCAGAGGCCAGGAGAGGGCATCAGATCCTCTGGAGCTGCAGTTACAGGCAGTTGTGAGCTTCCTCACATAGGTGCTGGGAACCAAATTCAGGTCCTCTACAAGAGCAGTACACAAGCTTAACTGCCTAGCCATCTCTCCATCCTCATGGGTTTTTTGCTTTTGAGAAAGGGTCTCCGTTGTAGCCCAGGCTGGCCTCAGAGTCACAACAGTCTTCCTACCACAGTCTCTTCTTTATTTTTTTTTAAATTTTTATTTATTTTGTATGTGTATGAGTGTACTGTCTACATGTAGATTTGTGCACCCATGCTGTGCAATGCTGCGGAGGTCAGAAGAGGGTGTCAGATTCCCCTGGAACTGGAGTTAAAGACGGTTCTCAGCTGCCATGTGGGTGCTGGGGATCAAACCCGGGTCCTCTGCAAGAGCAGTCAGTGCTCTTAACCGCTAGGCCATCTCTCCAGCCCCTCTTCTTTATTTTTTCTTTTCTTTTCTTTATTTTTTATGTGTATGAATGTACTGTCTTCATGTAGGTCTGTGCACCCGTGTCGTGCAGTGCCACAGAGGTCAGAAGAGGGCTTCAGATTTTCATGGAACTGGAGTTAAAGATGGTTCTTAGCCGCCATGTGGGTGCTGGGAATCAAACCTGGGTTCTCTGCAAGAGCAGTCAGTGCTCTTAACCGCTGATCCATCTCTCCAGCCCCCAGTTTCTTCTTTCACATGGCTACCCCATTCTCATATTTATTCTTTTAACATTTATGAGCATCTGACTCACTTGTTCATTGCGAGTCTCTTCTCATTAGAATGCAAATGCATATAGGTAGGACTTTTCAGCTGATTCAGCACTTAGCTCAGTGCCTGACACCTAGGCAGGTATATGGATTTAATAAAAGAAGGTGCAGAGATAAGTAGGGAAGCTTTGTCTGGACCTTCCTGCATCTTTACAAGTCGCCTAGCGGTTAAGAGCACCGACTGCTCTTGCAGAGGACCCAGGTTCGATCCCCAGCACCCACATGGCAGCTAAGAATTGTCTGTAACTCCAATTCCAGGAGAACTCCAGTTCCAGGGGAGTCCGAGACCCTCTTCTGACTTCCGCGGCATTGCACGACACGGGTGCACAAACCTACATGCAGACAGTACATTCATACACATACAAAAAATTTTTTTTAATTTTTAAAAAGTTTAAAAAAAAAAAAAAAGTCAGCCTAGCTCACAAAGAGGTCAAATTCCATCTAGAAAACTCAGCGGACAGTGCCACCAAAGCTACTTTGCATCACTTTTGGTACCAAGGTAATGACCAGGTAAAGGGAAGAACTGAAAGTGTTCACCTTGGGAGTGGGAGGTGGGAGGGACTCACACAAAACAGCAATTTTCTTGTCCTTCCTTTCCCATTCTCTTGAGATACCTGGGAACCAGAAGCTTAAGCTTCAAAGTCATCTCCAGTTTCCAAAAGAAAGCGGTAGGGTGGCACATACCTGTAATCTCAGCACTTGAGAGGTTGAGGGAATTAGGATCTATGGGCTTCAAGGCAGCCTGAGTTCTGTAGCAAGACCTTGTGAGAGAGGGAGGAGAGGAAAGAGAGACCAAGAGAAAGACTTCTAGAGTATTAGCCTGCAATACTAGCTGTTATAAATAAAACTATGGGCCCGGCATGGTGACGCATGCCTTTAATCCTAGCACTTGGGAGGCAGAGGCAGGCGGATCTTTGTGAGTTCAAGGCCAGCCTGGTACAGGGAGACTCTGTCTCAAAAAGACCAAAAAATAAATAAA
>VZQC01005960.1:2054249-2079135 GCA_009823505.1 Rhizomys pruinosus
CTCTCTCTCTCCCTCTCTCTCCTCTCTCTCTCCCTCTCTCTCCCTCTCTCTCCCTCTCCCTCCTCTCTCTCTCCCACTCTCTCCCTCTCTCCCTCTCTCTCCCTCTCCTCCTCTCCCTCTCCCTCTCCCTCCCCCCCTCCCTCTCTCCCTCTCTCTCTCCCTCACTCTCTCCCTCTCTCCCTCTCTCCCTCTCTCCCTCTCTCTCCTTTGTTTTGAGACAGGGTCTCCCTATAGCCCCAACTAGCCTACAACTTACTACAGAGACCAGGCTGGCCTCCATCTCACAGAGATCTGACTGCCTCTGCCTCCCTAATACTGGGATTAAAAGCCTCAAGTGTCTTAACTTCTAAGACCCACAGAGGCTGGCCAGGATGGATGAGGCATAAGGCACAGCCAGCTGCTGTTGTCTGCAGCTCCTGGACCCTCAGCCCTGCTGTCAGTGTCTTTCCCTTAGAACCCTTGTGGCCCTGTTGACAGGACAGCCTCCTTTTCCTAACAGAAGGAAAGTGCCCACCACAGCAGTGTTCAAGTCTGATTCGCTGAGGACGGGCCCAGGGCCTCATGCATGCCACACATGCTCTACACCTAGCCTCTCTCTGCTACCTGTTTTCTTACCATAAGCCTTAGACATCTTATTTCAGCTGGGAAATGGGGCTCACACCTATCTCTGAGGGCTCTAAGAGAAGGTGGTGCTCTGTAACTGCGGTATGTTCTACTTGAATTCAGTGTGTGTTGCTTAACATTCAGGACATGAACTAAGAACTGTGTTGTTAGGCCACTTTGTTGTGTGAACATCACAAAGTGTACTTAAACCTGGGTGGTGGCACAAGAGAATGTGACAGAATGTAAAGAGGTGACAAACAGGAGGGGTTGGAGGCTGCTGCCAGCCCAACACTGCACATGTTTGTGTAGTAAAGTTTTTCATGTAAGTAAAAGTATACTCAGAGCCAGGTGTGGTGGCGCACGCCTTTAGTCCTAGCACTTGGGAGGCAGAGGCAGGCGGATCTTTGTGAGTTCAAGGCCAGCCTGGTCTACAGAGTGAGTTCCAGGACAGCTGGGGCTGCAGGGAGACCCTGTCTCAAAAAGACCAAAAAAAAAAAAAAAAAAAAAAGTATACTCAGAAATAGCAGTCACAGAGTTATTATTAGCAAATATTACATGCTATAT
The DNA here is from genome assembly GCA_009823505.1 of Rhizomys pruinosus. Lineage (NCBI taxonomy): Eukaryota > Metazoa > Chordata > Mammalia > Rodentia > Spalacidae > Rhizomys > Rhizomys pruinosus. The sequence continues at coordinate 2,055,417 of VZQC01005960.1, forward strand.
ATAATTTGTGTGTTCACTTTTTGGGTTGTTTGCATTTTGGTTTTGGTCTTTTTGAGACAAGGTCTCCCTGTAGCCCCAGCTGGCCTGGAACTGGCTATGTAGACCAGGCTGGCTTTGAACTCATAGAGATCTGCCTGCCTCTGCTTCACAAGTGCTAGGATTAAAGGTGTTCACCACCATGACCAGCTCACTTTTTGTTTTTGTGAGACAGGGTCCCCCTATAGCCCAAGCTAGCCTGGAACTTGCTATGTAGACTAAGCTGGTCTTGATGTCCAGAAATCCCAAGTCTCTGCCTCCAAGTGCTAGGATTAAAGGTGTTCACCACCATGACCAGCTCACTTTTTGTTTTTGTGAGACAGGGTCCCCCTATAGCCCAAGCTAGCCTGGAACTTGCTATGTAGACTAAGCTGGTCTTGATGTCCAGAAATCCCAAGTCTCTGCCTCCAAGTGCTAGGATTAAAGGTGCGTGCCCCTAGGCCCAGCTGCTTGCTTGCTTTATTTATTTATTTTTGGTTTTTGAGATGGAGTTTTGTAGCCTAAACTGGCTTCACACTCACTATATAGCCGAAGATGACCACAGACTCTCCCTCCTTCTGCCTCTAATAAACGCTGGGTCTAAGGTATGTACCACCATGGCCAGCTGTGCTTCACTGTCCCCTGACTAGCAACTCAGCAGGCTTGTTTTCAGTACCATCTATACATGTGAGGAGTGCATCCTGTTATAACCTTGTAAGTGCTAAGCCTTCACTAGTAATATTACAGGACTGCTGTCCTATGTGTGCTGTTGGCTGAAACCTTATGCAACATGTCCAGTCCCAGGAGGCAAATCACAGCAAAGCAGTGTGGTCATGAGAAGTACTGGGCACGTGGGTGCACTTGGGAGGTTAAGGCAGGAAGACTGAGAATTCAAGGCCAGACCTTGTCTCTAGACAAGAGGCTGGAGAGAGGGAGAACAGAAGAAGGGATGTGCTAGGCGAAGACCTAAGACAAGGTTAGTACCTGCCTTCTTGTAGATAGTGTGGTCAGGAGGGTCAGCAGACACCATGTGGTAAGGGGACAGAGAGACTCACTAGACTGCAGCTGTGAGGATAAAGACTAGACTTTGCTGTGGTATGAGGAAGCCTTGGGCAGGTCCAGAGCCCGGAGAGCTCACAGTCTGTGAAGAGGGAAGGACTTTCCCATCTGCCTGCTGTTTTCCAGCCTTTTCCTCAACTGCGTGGGGAGCTTTACAGTGAGGGTTCATGGCTCACTGCTGTCTCTTCAATAGCATCGTAAATATTGAGGATACTTGCAGTTCAATCTGCTCAGGCCTTGTGGCATTCTGCTAGGTACCAGGGATGCAGAGATGCCCTGCTGATACAGGAAAAGCTGCTACGGTGGAGGACTGCATGCACTTCATGATGTGGTCTGGTCTGTGTTTTTAGCAGTCTTCTCTGCAAACATGGCAGGGGGATGGTGCGAGCGTGGCAGTGGCAGGAGGGATTGTCAGCAGACCAGAAATGGACCAGGCTGTATGCCAAGTGAGCACACGAGCAGGTGGGGCCTGGAGCCACCTGGGGATGGAGGTCTATCAGGGAGCCTCTGCTCAGCCAGTTGGGACCAGATGGAGACAAAGACCCCACGGAAGGGACAGCATGGGCCCTGGAACCTACCTGGATCCTTTCATTGCACAGGCACATGCTGAGCTCTTATTTCTAGGGTCCAGGCACCAAGTTTGGATCTAACAGTGACGTGACCTTGATCAAGTCCTTTGCTCCCAGAGTCCATTGAAGCTCTGCTGGTTCCAAAGCTTATGACCCCCACATGCTGGTTATGCCCCTCACATCCCGAGTCATGTGCTTTTCTGCTGACTGGGCTAGTGGGCAGGAATGGCCCTTTCTATCCTGCATTCTTGTTAGGTTCTTGCTCTTCCTCACCTACCAGCCTGCCCTGCTTGAGCTCCCTTTACCGAGAGAAGGACGTTCTGGCTGAAAGCCTGAACACCTACTAGCTGAATCTGTCCCCAAGGACTCACTGCGAGAACCCCTGCCCCATGGCACACCCAGAGCCTCACACTCTTGGCCCCTGACTCAGCCTCTGGGGCTGCTGTGGGTGTTCCTGCTCGCCGTCCATCTCCCCTCCTTTTGGACCCCCCTGTCTGCTGCAGTCCCTGCCTGTGTTCCCTCCGAGCTGTGTGAACTCTCTTTCTCTCTGCACCTGTGTTCTCACATCTTGGTCTCCCCCAACTGGGGTTCAAGGAGGGCAGCTGAGCACTTTTCTGCCCCATGGTAGTCAGTGATGGCTATGGCTACCACTTTATTTTCTTTTTCTTTCATCATCACTGTGCTGCCACTTTTGAGGACACCAAGGCCATTGCAGCTTTCTCTCTTGCCATCTGTGCAAGGGTTCACAGTGTCTTTCTTTCTCTTTCCTCCAGGACACTTTTGTGGAACTCTATGGGAACAATGCAGCAGCTGAAAGCCGGAAAGGCCAGGAACGCTTCAACCGCTGGTTCCTGACGGGCATGACTGTGGCCGGTGTGGTTCTGCTGGGCTCGCTCTTCAGCCGGAAGTGACAAGACACTTACTACCCACTCAACCCTCTGGCCCCCGACCCCGTCCCCACCACGACTCTCTTCCGCCACCATTGCTACCAGGAGAACCACTACATGCAACTCACGCCCCTCCCCCAATACAGGGTTGGGCCTAGACCAAGTGCCCTGCAGTTAGCTTTCTAGGACTTACCACGCTTCTGTGAGAGCCACCTTCCCCCACATCTCAGTTCACTCGGCCTCAGAATTCCCAAGGTTTCCCCCAAGTCTGTCCCTTGGAGGCTGGCAGGGGTGGGAGGGATGTGGTTGGGGCAGGAGGGCCAGCCTGGTGGTGGGATCCTCCTTACCCTTGAGCCTCCTGGGAAGGCTTTTCTGGCAGAGAGCTAGAAAGCCTTCTAAACCTCTTCCCCAGAAAGACTAGATTGCCTTTGTTTTTGATGTTTGTGGCCTCAGAATTTATCATTTCCCTCTCCCTGTGGCCCTGGGCCCCCCTTCCCATTTCCACCCCCAAGAGCCATTGAGAGGCCCCTTTTGACTAATTAGAAATTCAGGCTGCTTGGGATTAAAGAAGCAAGGACCAGGCCCTTCTCCCCACCTCTGGCCTGGCCACAGTTCCCACTCCTGATCTGAATGTTGTTAGAGGCCTCTGGCTAGAGGCCCGCCCCGCCCCGCCCCGCCCAGGAGGAGGGGCCAAGCTGCAGAAAGTACCCCTGCTAGAGCTGGAGTGGTCCTGCAGCTTAGCACCACCCTAACCCCTCTCAGCCCGTCCCGTGGCTCCCATGACCATGACTGAGGGACCAACTGGGCCCAAGACAGGTGCCCCAGAGCTGTTTATGGCTTCAGCTGCCTCACTTCCTACAAGATCAGCCCGTGGCATCTTTGCCTTGGGTCCAGGGGCTCAGGCCTCCACCCAGAAGTGAAGGGGAGCTATATGGAGCGGCTGTGGGGACCCTGGGGTCTTCCCTACCTCAGGCAGGAAGGGCAGGAAGGAGAGCCTGGTGCACAGGGCATGGGTGAGGAGGTTGGAGGGGCCTGTACTACCCAGCCAGGCACATTTGTGCCCTGCCCCCACCTAGCCTGGGCAGCAGGGCTGCCAAGGTCAGAGTGGCCTGGTCAGGAGCCCTTCAGGCCTCTCTCCTGCTCCACCCTTGGCCTGTCTCATCCCTGGGGTTCCCAGCCCAGCTCTGGCTACCCTGGGCTCTCTGCTGTACATATCTGAGACTAGTTTTTATTCCTTGTGAAGATGATATACTATTTTTGTTAAGCGTGTCTGTATTTATGTGTGAGGAGCTGCTGGCTTGCTGTGCGTGTGCACGTGTAGAGCTGGTGCCCGGAGACTGACAGCCTGATGCTCCCTCCCTGCCCTTGCCTGGGGAAGCCCACTGGGGGTCCTGGCTTCTGAGGGGCACTGTCCCTCCCTTGCTCCTACCCTACACTTGTTCCAGCTCTTTGAAATAGTCTGTGTGAAGGTGAAAGTGCAGTTCAGTAATAAACTGTGTTGACTCTGTGAACCACAGCCAGGCTCTGTGTGCTGCATGGGGGGAGCTGTTCTGGTCCTGGCTCTGCCACCCTGCTGGGGGTGGGGTGGGGTACACCAAGTCCCTTCAGCCCCAGGTTTCTTTCTTTTTTTTTTGAGACAGGATCTCCCTTTAGTCCCAGCTGGCTTGGAGCTCATTATGTAGACCAGGCTGGCCTTGAACTCACAGAGATCCGCCTGCCTCTGCCTCTCCAGTGCTGGGATTAAAGGCATGCAAAACCACGCCTGGCCCCAGGTTTCTTTCTGTTCATCATCTGCACAGGGGTGGTGGTGCTGAACACTGACTGGCTGGTCAGGATCTGACCTGCTTTAGTAAACCTGTCACGTAGCCATGAAACAAATGTTTACTGAGCCCTGCTCACACAGGCACACTTTAAATGCTGGGCTTCTGCTGCACAGAGGCTGCTTAGGGCTTCCATGAGAAAGCCATTGTTCTAGGAGACATGAAGGACTAAGGAGAGGGTAAAAGTTGACCAGATTTGAGGTGACATTAAAGTAGATCTTAGGCTTTCATGTGGATTAGAGACTTGACACATTGGGCTGGAGAGAGCTACAGGGTTAAGAACACATGTTATACAATCCTGCGGCCGATTTTGGACCCAGCAGCCACTCAACAAGCGGATGGTCCCTCAGACACAAAGCTGGAACCCCAGCTTTGAGGATCCGATGCCCCCTCTGCTGCATGACACAACCCTGGCTCACAGATTTTTTTTTTTTTTTTTTTTTTTTTTAAGAAAGAAGGTGACAAACTTGGGTAATCTGTGGAGCCCATTCAGTGGAGCTGAGCTTGTCTTGGGAGGCAGGCAGGATGAGCACCTGCAGAAAGCAGGGGTGCCAGGGCTAGATAGGGAGGATGAGTTACCTCCTGGGCTTAGAAGCTGGGTTGACTGGAGATGAGGGACCCAAACTCAGTGGAGCATGTAGTCCTGAGAGCACCAGGGCTCGAGGGGGAGCCCAAGAAATCAGAGACCGTGGGTAGAGGCTTTGGTTTGGTTGCTGCCACCTATGTTTGTGCCCTGGGTTGCTCTGGGCTTGCAACATGGCACAGGGCCTCTAGGATCCCGGTGCCCACAGCCTTGCAAACAGGCATGGTGGTGGTACCACACCCCATGTGGTCCAGATTGAATGGGGTGACTCAGGATGACGCAGCCATCAGCAACTCTGGGGGAAGGAGGACCTACTGCTCTCTAGTTCCACGTGGCTGAGCCTGTGGCTGGAGGTGGGGAGGGGTCAGGGCAGTGCCAGAGCTGGCAGCCCAGCTTGGGGCGGGACCTGCCTTCAGCTCTGCCTGCCAGCCTTCAGCATGGCCTTGACTGCCCCTGGTGGCCACATGATGCCACCTGAAAATCACTCCAACAACTGCTGCTCTTAACCAGCGCCTGCTACTTCTGTCTCTGTCAGGCTGCTTTGCCAGGTGTCCTCCGGCCTTGCCCTGCCCGCCAAAAGGTGTTTGCGCCTGGCACTTGGATACTGAATCCAGAGCTCCCCCACCCTCCTGGGGCTATTGGCATTCTCTGACCTAAGCCACCTACCTCTACGCACCTCTCCTGCAAGAGGCTGCGTGTTTGTGGTCCCCTGACCCACCTGGGAGGACTGGTTCCTGCTCCCTACCCTAGCCATTCAAGGACCCTTCTCCAGATTCTCCATACACTTCCAGAAACATCTTTTCACACAGATGAATACACAAATATAAAATATGGCTTCATTCTCCATCCTATTTTTTTACATAGATTTTTGTGTTCCTTTTTTTTATGTATATGAGTGTACTGTCTGCATGCAGATCTGTGCACCCATGTCGTGCAACGCCGCGGAGGTCAGAAGAGGGCGTTGGATTCCCCTGGAACTGGAATTAAAGACGATTCTTAGTTGCCATGTGGGTGCTGGGAATCAAACCCAGGTCCTCTGCAAGAGCAGTTGGTGCTCTTAACCACTGAGCCATCTCTCCAGCCCCTTGTGTTCTCTTTTAATAGTGTGTATGTGTGTGTATCTTTATGTATCTATATGCATGCCCTGTGTGTGTACCTTTATGTATCTATATGCATGCCATGCGTGTCTGTGTGTGTGTATGTACCTGTATGTATGTATATGCATACCTCATTCTGATTGCCAGAGAGGCCATTGGTTCTTCTGGAATTGGAGTTACGGGTATATGTGAGCTGCCTGGTATATGTGCTGGGAACAGAACCCAGGTCCTCTGCAAGAGCAGCCAGTACTCTTAACTCTTACTGAGCCATCTCTCCAGCCCTTGTTAGGTTACTTTCGAGGCAGGGTTTCACTGTGTAGCCCAGGCTGTCCTAGAATAGAGCCTCTTGCTTCAGCTTCCAGAGTACCAGACGTGGTTGTAATCCAAAGTAGTAAATGGTTAACACACTGAGCCTTGCTCTTCCCTCCTATCTAACATACTTTGCAGAAGTTTCAGTAGCTGTGCACAAATACCAATGTGCTTGGTGGCAGCTCCATCACTGTTAACCTGGGACAGCTTCATTTTTCATCCTTTTTTAACTATATAGTGTTCCACAAAATTTGTAGGAAGGTCCATAATTTAGGGGGATCAGCATAAGGTTTGAGTCTGCCTCCCTTACTGGCATAGAGCCTTGAACTCTATAGTCAGCCTCCTACCTCTGCCTTACCAATGCTGAAATTAAAGGTGAGTGCCACCATGCCTGGCCCTATTTTTATGTATTTTAAAGTAATGAGTTCACTGGGCGTGGTGGTGCACGCTTTTAATTCCAGAGCTCAGGAGGCAGAAGCAACCAGATCTCTGTGAGTTCAAGGCCAGCCTGACCTACACAGCGAGTTCCAGGACAGCTGGGCTACAGGGAGACCCTGACTCAAAAAGACCAAAAAAAATAAGTTGAGAACATGGGAAAATCTATAAAGCTGTCAAAGCCATTCTTTTCTTTCTTTTCCTTTTGGAGGTAATTCTAACTGATTAACTGAATCCAGGGATGTACCTCAGTTGCCAACTGCTTGCCTACAACACACAAAGCCCTCAATTCAATCACCAACACCCCATAAATTAGGTGTGATGGCCATGACTATAATCTCAGCACTCAGGAGCTAGAGACAGAGGATCATAAATTCAGGTCATCCTCAGCTACATAGCAAGTTTGAGACCAACCTGAGCTATATAAAATTCCATCTCCGGCCCGGGTGTGGTGGCGCACGTCTTTAATCCCAGCACTTGGGAGACAGAGGCAGGCAGATCACTGTGAGTTCAAGGCCAGCCTGGTCTACAGAGCAAGCGCCAGGCCAGATGGGACTAAAGGGAGACCCTGTCTCAAATATAAAAAAAAAAAATTCTATGTCAAAAAAATTGGGGGAGGGGAGATGGCTCAGTGATTAAGAGCACTGGCTGCTCTTGCAGAGAAGCAAGTTCAATTCCCAGCACTGACATAGTGGCTAACAACCACCTGTAACTCCACTTCCAGGGGATCCAACCCCATCTTCTGACCTATGCAGACATTGCAGGACATGCAGGCAATATACTCATATGTATACAATTAAAAATTAATTTAGCCGGGCGTGGTGGCGCACACCTTTAATCCTAGCACTCGGGAGGCAGAGGCAGGCGGATCTTTGTGAGTTCAAGGCCAGCCTGGTCTACAGAGTGAGTTCCAGGACAGCTGGGGCTACAGGGAGACCCTGTCTCGAAAAGACCAAAAAAATAAAAATAAAAATAAATTTAAAAAACAGGCTGGAGTGATGTCTCAGCAGTTAAGAGCACTGACTGCTTTTGCAGAGGACCAAGGTTCAGTTCCCAGCACCGTATGGCAGCTAGCAGCCATCAGTAACTCCAGCTTTGGGGGATCTGGCCTTCATAGGTATTACATGGCATGAATGCACTTATGGGAAGGGAAGGAAACAGAGAGAGAGCAAGAGAGAGAGAAAGGTTGGTCTATGGTGTGGGATGGGGCCCAACTGTAGAGCCCTTGCCTAGAATATTCTAGGCCCTAAATTCAGTCTCCAGTCGCAGCCCAACAAGGAAAAAGAGATGAAAGCATATAAGTTTATGTCTTTTTTGATTTGTAATAAATATCCATGCTTTAATGTTGGAGTGCTGAGCATATAAAGTATTTATTCTCTCCTTAATTATTGACCATCTCATTCCAGTAGGTTCACACATGAATAATTAGCTGGGATAATGTCACTACAAAAGTCCATGGGGGGGGGCTGGAGAGATGGCCTAGTGGTTAAGAGCGCTGACCGCTCTTACAGAGGACCCGGGTCCGATCCCCAGCACCCACATGGCGGCCAAGAACCATCTGAAACTCCAATTCCAGGAGAACTCCAGTTCCAGGGGAATCCGACACCCTCTTCTGACCTCTGCGGCATTGCACAACACGGGTGCACAGACCTGCATGCAGACAGTACATTCATATACATACAGAAATAAATAAAATTAAATTAAAAAAAAAAGTCCATGGGGCTAAGCCAGGCATGGTGACGTACACCTTTAATCCTAGCAGTTGGGAGGCAGAGGCAGGTGGATCTTTGTGAGTTCAAGGCCAGCCTGGTCTATACAGTGAGTTCCAGGACAGCTGGGGCTACAGGGAGACACTGACTCGAAAAGACAAAAAAAAAAAAAAAAAGTCCATGGGGCTGGAGAGATGGCTCAGCGGTTAAAAGCGCCGGACTGGAGAGATAGCCTAGCAGTTAAGAGTACCGACGCTCTTGCAGAGGACCCGGGTTTGATCCCCAGCATCCACATGGCAGCAAATTGTAACTCCAATTCCAGGAGAACTCCAGTTCCAGGGAAATCCGAGACCCTCTTCTGACCTCCACGGCATTGCACGACACGGGTGCACAGACCTACATGCAGACAGTACATTCATACACATACAAAAATAAATTTAAAAAAAATTAAAAAAAAAAAAAAGAGCGCCGGCTGCTCTTGCAGAGGACCCAGGTTCGATCCCCAGCACCCACATGGCAGCTAAGAACCGTCTTTAACTCCAGTTCCAGGGGAATCTGACGCCCTCTTCTGACCTCCGTGGCATTGCACGACAAGGTACACCCACCTACATCAGACAGTAAAAAAAAAAGTCCATGTGTGGGGCTGGGAGAGATCCTAGCGGTTACAAGCACCGACTGCTCTTGCAGAGGAACCCGGTTCAATCCCCCAGCACCCACATGGCGGCTTAGAACCATCTGTAACTCCAATTCCAGGAGAACTCCAATTCCAGAGGAATCCGACGCCCGCTTCTGACCTCCGAGGCATTGCACGCGACACGGGTGCACAAACCTACATGCAGACAGTACATTCATACACATAGAAAAAAAAAAGTCCGGGTGGGTGGGGGTGGGCCCATGCCTTTAATCCTAGCACTTGGGAGGCAGAGGCAGGGGATCTCTGTGAGTTTCAGGCCAGCCTGGGCTACAGAGTGAACTCCAGCCAGTTGGGACTAAAGGGAGACCCTGTCTCAAAAAAACCAAAAAAAAAAAAAAAAGTCTTGAGGAATTTAAAAGGCCATATTACAAGATTTTAACAAGATAATCTTACAATTTTGAAGACATCATTCCTTTTTTTTTGGGGGGGGGGTGTCTTTTTGAGGCAGGGTCTCCCTTTAGTCCCAGCTGACCTGGAGTTCACTCTGTATTCCAGGCTGGCCTTGAACTCACAGTTCTGCCTCCCAAGTGCTGGGATTAAAGGCGTGTACCACCATGCCCAATGAAGACATCATTTTTTTTTTTCACTATAGATATAGCTTGAAAAGACATCATTCTTAAAACACTAAGGTACTAAGAATGTGGACATAGGGTTTCCTGAAAATAAATAGAAAATAATAGAAACTTAATGCAGCCATCTAGCCAGTGAGATGGCTTGCAAAGGTCCTGCTCACAAGGTAGTGAGTGACCTTCAAGAAGGTTAGGCTCAAGTTGCACTAGTGTGAAAAGCAAACAGCTCCCCCCAAAAGTTGTTACAACTGCGCTGGAACAATAGTCATAGTAATAAACAACCATCAGGAGCGGGACTAGGCCAGAAGAGGTCACTGATCCCCTGGAACGCAAGTTACAGACAGTTGTTAGCAGGCATATGGAGACTTGGACCTGAACCCAGGTCCTCCACAAGAGCAGCCAATGTTCTTAACAGCTGAGCCATCTTGCCAGCCCTTTTCTCGTCTTGTTTTTTAACCTTTCCTTTTTTCTTTTTCCACCATGCTCTGCTTAAAGCCAATGTTTTCTTTTTTTTTTTTTTTTGGTCTTTTCGAGACAGGGTCTCCATGTAGCTCCAGCTCTCCTGGAACTCGCTCTGTAGACCAGGCTGGCTTTGAACTCACAAATATCCGCCTGCCTCTGCCTCCCAAGTGCTAGGATTAAAGGCGTGCACCACCACGCCCGGCCCAAAGCCAATGTTTTATTGAAGCTCTGTGCATTTCATACAAATTAACCTTTTCCCTGTGTGTGTGTGTGTGTGTGTGTGTATGTGTGTGTGTGCTTGTGTGTACATGACAGTTCTAACTATAACCCAGGCCTTGAACTTTCAGTCCTCCTACCCTAGCCTATCAAATGCTGGGATCAGGGTCAAGCACCACCAGCTGCTACAGAACACTTCTAAAAATATTTGTTCCTAGCACTCGGGAGGCAGAGGCAGGGGGATCTTTGTGAGTTCAAGGCCAGCCTAGTCTACAGAGTGAGGCCAGCTGGGACTAAAGGGGGACCCTGTCTCAAAAATACCTCCCCCCCGAGGCTGGAGAGATGGCCTAGCGGTTAAGAGCGCCGACCGCTCTTACAGAGGACCCAGGTTCGATCCCCAGCACCCACATGGCGGCCGAGAACCGTCTGAAACTCCAATTCTGGGAGAACTCCAGTTCCAGGGGAATCCGAGACCCTCTTCTGACCTCCGCAGCATTGCACGACACGGGTGCACAGACCTACATGCAGACGGTACATTCATACACATACAGAAATAAATAAAAATTAAAAAAAAAAATACCCCCCCCCAAAAAATTGTAAGAAGTAACAATATAGGGAGTTGGACAGGTAGCTCAGTGGTTAAGAACATTGACTGCTCTTGCAGAGGACCCAGGTTCAATTCTTAGCACCCACATCATGGCTAACAACTATCTGTAACTCTAGTTCCAGGGGGATCCAAAACCTTCTTCTGACCTCCTCAGGCATTGCACAACAGCGCTGCACCTACTCACATGCAGGCAATACACACATAAAATTAAAAATAATAATTCTTCTTTGTCTTTTTGAGACAGGGTCTCCCTGAAGCCCCAGCTGGCCTGGAACTCACTATATAAACCAGGTTGGCCTCATACTCACAAAGATGGAGATCCCTGCCTCTGCTTCTGCCTCCCAAGCACTCGCATTAAAGGTATTCCTCACTCACTATGCCTGGAAAAAAAAGCCAGGTGTGGTGGTGCATACCTCCAATCCCAACACTCTGGAGGCAGAGGCAGAGGCAGGTAGATCTCTGAGTTCAAGGCCAGCCTGGTCTATATAGTGAGCTCCGGGCCAGTTGGAGCTAAAGGGAGACCCTGTCTCAAAAAGAACCCCCCTCAAAAAAAAAAAAGAGAAATAACAGAGGCTAGTGAGATGGCTCACCAGTAAAGAGCACTGGCTGCTCTTGCAGAGGACCCACATTCAATTCCCAGCACCCAAATGGATGCTAACAACTGTCCATAACTCCAGTTCCAGGGCATCTGACACCCTCTTCTGACCTCTACGGGCATTGCACTACACATTGCATTTACACACAATGCAAGTAATACACTCATACACATAAAATTAAAATAGTAAGCTGGGTGTGGTGGCGCACGCCTTTAATCCTAGCACTCGGGAGGCAGAGGCAGGCAGATCTTTGTGAGTTCAAGGGCAGCCTGGTCTACAGAGCAAGTTCCAGGACAGCCTGGTACTACAGGGAGACCCTGTCTCAAATTTTTTCAGCCTGGCCTACAGAGCGAGTTCCAGGACAGCCTGGGGCTACAGGGAGACCCTGTCTCAAAAAAGACCAAAAAAAGTGCTAGGATTAAAGGTGTGTCCCACCACGCCCGGCCAAAATATCTTTTAAAAGAAAAATAACATTATAGGCACATGCTGTGCAAGTATGAGAAGCCGAGTTTAGATCTCAAGATCTTACATAAAAATCTGAGCATGGCACTTGGGAGGCAGAGGCAGGCGGATCTTTGTGAGTTCAAGGCCAGCCTGGTCTACAGAGCGAGTTCCAGGACAGCTGGGGCTACAAGGAGACCCGGTCTCGAAAAGACCAAAAAAAAAAAAAAATCTGAGCATGGCCCTGTTATTCCCTGTAACCACGACAATGTCTTCAGTATGACCAAACCAGGTGTGCATACACCCCCCAACACAGAAATAAAATAATTCAAGATAAAAAAAAAATAAAAATAATTGGATCTAAATTGCAAACTGTTTGAATGGAAAAACATTTCTCTGCCATTGACTGTCTGAAAAGGGTGGGTTGCTCTTAACTGGGCTTTGCGCCAAGCAAGGACAATCCTGAAGACTAGCCATGCAGAACCAGTAGACCCGCCATTGATGACCATTATCCACAGCCGACCCCTGCAGGGCACAGCCAGAAGAAAGGAACCTAGCTCTAGCTATGCGAAGCTTGTGGATAGAGCAGCAAGGCCCAGAAGATAGAAATGTGTGGTGTTTGCAAGCAGGACTCTGACACCAACATGCCTGAGTTCAGCCAGGTTCCCCCGAGTAAATGATGTGATGTATCAGAATTTCTTTACCTGAAAAATGGAGATCTCGGATATGTTGGTGCATGCCTGTAATCCCAACACTTGGGAGACAGAGGCAAGTTCAAGGCCAGTCTGAGCTATGAAACATAGCCTTGTCTCCAAAGATAAGTGAGGGAGGGGCTGGCTAGAACTGAGTGCTTGTTTGTCCAAGGCCATAGGTTCAATCCCCAGGGCAGAGACAACAGGGAGACAGTAAGAGAGAGTCATAACCTTTTCCTGTGTTGGTTTCACAGATGCACTGCCTCTAATGTACACTGTATTCCATCAGCTTCATCAGGCTGACCTATGAAACCACTGAGCTCTGCCTTAATGTGGATCTTCCCCAAAAGCAAAGCCACAGAAAGTGCAAGTGGGCTCAGGCTAAATGGAGGCAAGGTGAAGCAAGGAAGAATATGGCCAACTGCTGTGGTTCAAGCACAGAACCTCTTAATTCTTTTCACTTTATTTATTTATTTATTTATTTATTTATTTATTTATTTATTTATTTATTTTGGTCTTTTCGAGACAGGGTCTCCCTGTAGCCCCAGCTTTCCTGGAACTCACTCTGTAGACCAGGCTGGCCTTGAACTCACAAAGATCCGCCTGCCTCTGCCTCCCAAGTGCTAGGATTAAAGGTGTACGCCACCACTTTATTTATTTCTTATGTGTATGAATGCACTGTCTGCATGTAGGTCTGTGCACCAGTGTTGTGCAATGCTGCGGAAGTCAGAAGAGGGTGTCGGATTCCCCTGGAACTGGAGTTAAAGATGGTTCTCAGGGGCTGGAGAGATGGCCTGGCGGTTAAGAGCACCGACCGCTCTTACAGAGGACCAGGGTTCGATCCCCAGCACCCACATGGCGGCCGAGAACCGTCTGAAACTCCAATTCCAGGAGAACTCCAGCTCCAAGGGAATCCGAGACACTCTTCTGACCTCCGCGGCATTGCACGACACGGGTACACAAACTTGCATGCAGACAGTACATTCATACACATACAGAAATAAATAAAAATTAAAAAAATTAAAAAAAGATGGTTCTCAGCACCATGTGGGTGCTGGGGATTGAACCTGGGTCCTCTGCAAGAGCAGTCAGCGCCCTTAACCACTGAGCCATCTCTCCAGCCCCACTTTTATTTTATTTATATTTTGTTTATTTAATTTTTTGTATCTGAGTGTTTTGCCTGCATGTATGTCAGTGTACCTGTGTCATGCAATGCCTGTGGTGGTCAGAAGAGGCTATAGGAATTGGAGTTACAGATGGTTGTTAGCCACCACGTGGGTGTTGGGCATTGACCCTGGGTTCTCTGCAAAAGCAGCTAGTGTTCTTAACCACTAAGCCATCTCTCCAGCCCCAGATGCAGAACCTGTTAAGAAGCCCCTCTAGCCATGGTGGTGCACACCTTTAATCCCAGCATTTAGGAGGCAGAAGCAGGCAGATCTCTGTGAATTCAAGTCCAGCCTGCTCTACATAGTAAGTTCCAGGTCAGCTGGGGGTACAAAGAGACCCTGTCTCAAAAAGACCAAATGAACAAACAAAACCAAAAAACCCTCTAGCAAAGGCTGTATCCCCAGGGTGAACCTACCAGGAGGTGGAGGAACCTCCCAGAGGCTTTGGGAGTTTGACTGACACCGGAGTTAGGAGGCTCCAGCCCTGCCTCTTTTTTCTTTCCTCTTTTAGGGGTCCGGGGTGGTTGATTGGTTTGTTCTTTGTTTTTTTCTTTGTTTGTTTGTTTGTTTGTTTGTTTTGGGACAGGGTCATGTCCTAGGTCAATCCTAGGCTGGCCTCCAACTCTCTGTTTATCTGAGGATGATCTTAAACCTTTGACCCTTCTGTCTCAGCTATGATTACTGGAGTTTCACATCACTTCCAGTTTATGTGCTGCTGGGGGATCAAACCCAGAGCTTTGTGCTTGTTAGGCAAACACTCCAGCAACCCAACTACACCCTGGCCTCACTGCTCTTTCATTTGTGCGTCCTGGGTGATGAGGTAAGCACATCCCTTCTACCATGCTTTACTAACATGCTTTACTAACATGCAGTGTTGCCTCACCAGACCCCAAACAGTGCGGCCAACTGCTCATGAGCCGGAACTCCAAAGCCATGGGCCCTTTTCTTTCTAAAGCCAAATTGGGGCTTATTAAAGATTTTTTTTTTCTTTTTGGTCTTTTTGACACAAGGACTCCCTGTAGCCCCAGCTGGCCTGGAACTCACTATGTAGACCAGGCTGGCCTTGAATTCACAAAGATCTGCCTGCCTCTGTCTCCTGAGTGCTAGGATTAAAGGTATGCACCACCACGCCCAGCTCTTAATATATCTTTTTTAAGAAAAAAGGAGGCATTTCAGAAAGAAAATAAGACACAGCCCAGAGCAGAGGTGTGAGCTTTGAAAAGTTACCAACCTTTTCTCTTTATAATTTATTTCAGGACCAGAGAGATGGCTCAGTGGTTAAGAACACTGGCTGCTCTTGCAAAGCACCCAGTTTTGATTCCCAGCACCCACATTTCGCCTAACAACCATCTGTAACTCCAGTTCCAGAGGATCTGATGCCTTCTTCTGACCTCTGCCGGCACTGCACAACACGGATGCACTTAAGACACATGCAGGCAATATACACATCCACATTAAAAAAAAAAAAAAAAAACAAAGAGAAAAGCCGGGAACGGGCGTAGATGGTAGCCCATTCCAGCACCTTTATAATCCTAGCATGAGGGAGGCCGAGGCAGGCGGTTTTTGTGAGTTCAAAGCCAGCCTGTTCTACAGAGTGAGTTCCAGGACAGCTGGGGCTACAGGGAGACCCTGTCTCAAAAATACAATAATAATAGGGTCTGGAGAGATCGCCTAGCAGTTAAGAGCACTGAATGCTCTTACAGAGGACCCGGGTTTGATTCCCAGCACCCACATGGCGGCCGAGAACCATCTGGAACTCCAATTCCAGAACTCCAGTTCCAGGGGAATCTGACACCCTCTTCTGACCACAGCATTGCACGACACGGGTGCATAGACCTGCATACAGACAGTACATTTATACACATAAAGAAAATAAATAAAAAATTTTTAAAAATACAATAATAATAATAATGAAAGATATTTATTTATTTGGTCTTTTTTTTTCTTTTTTTGGTGTATATATCTGTATGTAGGTGTGTGTACAAAGACGGGAGCTTGCAGAGGATCTCTTGGAACTGGGATTACAGGCAGTTGTGCACCACCTGACATGGGTGTGGGGGAACTGAATTCAGGTTGTCTGGAGAACAGCAAGTGCTCTTAACCACTGACATATCTCTCCAGCCCTACATTTCATTATTTACTCTGTGTGTGTGTGTGTGTGTGTGTGTATCCTGGTGAAAGTGGAGGTCAAAGGACAACATTTGAGAACCAGCATTCTCTTGCTGGGTGTGTCCTGGAGATCAAACTTAGGTTGTCAGGCTTGGTGACAAGTCCCTTTACTAACCCAGCCCTTAACTTCTTTTTTGAAACAGTCTCAATAAGTAGTCCAGGCTGTACTCAAAATCTTAATTCTCAGGGCTGGAGAGATGGCTCGGCGGTTAAGAGCGCCGACTGCTCTTACAGAGGACCTGGGTTTGATTCCCAGCACCCACATGGCAGCTAAGAACCGGTTTTTTTGGTCTTTTTGAGACAGGGTCTCCCTGTAGCCCCAGCTGTCCTGGAACTTGCTCTGTAGACCAGGCTGGCCTTGAACTCACAAAGATCCGCCTGCCTCTGCCTCCCAAGTGCTAGGATTAAAGGCGTGCGCCACCACACCCGCCCTAAGAACCGTTTTTAACTCCAGTTCCAGGGGAATCTGATGCCCTCTTCTGACCTCCGAGACATAGCACTACACGGGTGCACAAACCTACATGCAGACAGTACACTCATACACATAAAAATAAAAACTGAAAAAAAACCTTTGATCTTTGTTAGTCTCGTGGATGGAAAAAAACAACAGTAATCATATTTTAAATTTA
Organism: Rhizomys pruinosus; assembly: GCA_009823505.1. Lineage (NCBI taxonomy): Eukaryota > Metazoa > Chordata > Mammalia > Rodentia > Spalacidae > Rhizomys > Rhizomys pruinosus. The sequence goes on from VZQC01005960.1 coordinate 2,072,141, forward strand.
ATTTGTGGGGCTAGAGAGATGGCTCAGTGGTTAAGAGTGCCGACTGCTCTTGCAGAGGAACCAGGTTTGATTCCCAGCACCCACATGGTGGCTAAGAACCATCTTTAACTCCAGTTCCAGGGGAATCCGACGCCCTCTTCTGACCTCCGCAGCATTGCACAACACGGGTACACCAACCTGCATGCAGACAGTACACTCATACACATAAAAAAAATAATAAAACAAAATTTTAATTTGTAACACTGACACCCAGGACCCCCAAGAAAGTGTAGCACCCACAGGCAGATTCTTGTTACTGTTGTTTTGAGGTTTTTGTTTTGTGTTTTTAGTATTTTTATTTATTACTTTTATGTGTATGAGTGTATTGCCTGCATGGATGTAAGTGGGCCCACATCATGTGATGCCCAAGAAGGTCCGAAGAGAGGTCAGATTGCCTGGAACTGATGTCACAGATGGTTATTAGCTGCCGAGTAAGTGCTGGGGACCAAACCCAGGTCCTCTCCAAGAGTGCTCTCAACAACTGAGCCACCCTCCAGCCTCTTGTTTTGTTTTTTGACACTGGGACTCCAGTAGCCTGATTGACTTCAAACTCCGAAGTCTAGCAAAGGATGACCTTGAATCTGATCTTCCTGCCTCTGTCTCCCAAGTGCTGGGATTATAGGCATGCACCACCACACCTGGTCACCTGGTCTAGGGATCAACCCACGGCTCACACATGCTAGATGAGAACTCTACCAACCGAGCTACATGCCCAGCCTCTGTTGTTTTGATTGCACATACCTATTTATTTGTTTATTTATTGATTTATTGGTTGATTGATTTACAGAGAGAGAGAGAGAGAGAGAGAGAGAGAGAGAGAGAGAGAACTCACATGCCTCACAGCTCCTGTGTGGAGAGGTCAGTAGACCATTCGGGAGAGTCAGTTCTCTCCTTCCACTACTGGGTCCCAGGAATTGAACTGGCCTGGCAGCAAATGACTTTGCCCACTAACCCACTGATCCATTTTGCTAGTCCTGGTTTTGTTTTTTTTTTGTCTTTTTGAGATTGGGGTCTCCCTACTGCTCCAGCTGGCTTGGAGCTCCCTATATAGACCAGGCTGGCCTTGAACTCACAGAGATCTACCTGCTTCTGGGCATGTACCACCACGCCCAGCTTCAAGAAGCACTTTTTTTTTTTTTTTTGGTGTTTTCGAGACAGGGTCTCCCTGTAGCCCCAGCTGTCGTGGAACTCACTCTGTAGACCAGGCTGGCCTTGAACTCACAAAGATCCGCCTACCTCTGCCTCCGAAGCGCTAGGATTAAAGGCGTGCGCCACCATGCCCCGCTTTGTTTGTTTGTTTTTATGACAATCTCATGCAGCGCGGGCTGGCCCCTCATCTGCCTAGCTGACCCTGAATTCCCGATCCTTTTGCCTCTCCCAAGTGATGGAGTTACAAGGATGCATCATGAAGCCTGGTCCACGTGCATATCCCTGCCAGAAAAGAAAATTGATATGGGATAAGCACCTTGGCAAATGCCTTTAATCCCAGCACTCAAGAGGCAGAGGCAGGTGGATCTCTGTGAGTTCAAGGCCAGCCTGGTCTACACAGTGAGTTCCAGGCTAGCTGGGTCTATAGGGAGACCCTGTCTCAAAAAAGACCAAAAAAAAAAAAAAATGCTTTTTAACTGGAGTTGTGATCCCTTCCTATGAGCTGGACCTGTGGTTTCCTCCCATGAGCTACAGAACTGTGGCCCCTTCCCTTCATATGTCTTGGAGCTGTGGTCCTGTCCTGGGAGCTGGAGCCGTTGCCCTGTCCTATTAGCCACAGTTGTGATCTCCTGTAAGCCTGAGCTGTGGTCTCCTCCTATGTCCTGGAGCTGTGGTCCCCTCCTGCGACCTGGAGACATGGTCCTCTCATGTGACCTGGAGCTGTGGTCCCCTTCTGTGTATTGGGGGAACTGGAACTGTGGTCCCCAACCATGAACCACGTTTCCACATTCTACTGGTGGTAGCGATGGTGGAGCAGAGTAGCACATGGAGGACTTCCTAATGCTGGGCAGCAGTTTCCATCTTCTCTGAGTGACTGTATTCCCCAAAGCCCCCTCCCCTGAGATCCCAGGCTGTGCATGCCTCTTATGCTGGGGACAGGGAAGGCCTCTGTTATTTGGAGATTCTGGTCTTGGGAGGTGTGATCCTCTAGACCCGACCTCCCTCCTCCCCATAGGGCCAGCTGTGGTCTTGACTCCACACGTGGTCCTGGGCCTCCAGGCCTTGATGTTAGACCTCTCCCATTACAGGATGTCAAGAGGTTTTCCGTTATGTTTTTATTACTCTTTCACAGCCTCAGTATGCCTTCACCTGTGCCCTACAGAAAAATGCTAAATACCTAACAAAACTTCTAGAGCCAGGAGGCAGAGGCAGGCGGATTTCTGTGAGTTCAAGACCAGCCTGGTCTACAGAGTAAGCTCCAAGCCAGCTGGAACTAAAGAGAGACCCTGTCTCAAAAATACCAAACAAAACAAAACAAAAACCCAAAAAACAAACTTCTAGAGATAAAATTTACAATCTGGGAACAAAAAAAGAAATAGAATGTACTGTAATAAACTGATATAAACTCAAACTTAAAAATGTATTTTAGAACAGAAATTCATAATTCTATATGATACTATATATTTTTTAATTTTATTTATTTCTGTATGTGTATCAATGTACTGTCTGCATGCAGGTCTGTACACCCATGTCGTGCAATGCCGCGGAGGTCAGAAGAGGGTGTCAGATTCCCCTGGAACTGGAGTTCTCCTTGAATTGGAGTTTCAGACGGTTCTCGGCCGCCATGTGGGTGCTGGGGTTCGAACCCGGGTCCTCTGTAAGAGCTGTCAGTGCTCTTAACCGCTAGGCCATCTCTCCAGCCCCGATACTATAATTTTTTTTTTAAATTAGTTTTTTATTGATGCTTTGTGCATTTCATACATTTTTTCCAATTCAGTTCAGGCTTATTTCCCTTTCCCTCCCCCCCACCCCCACCCCATCCCAGATCATGCATTCTGCCATAACTGTCCTGCATCTTTCTCTCAGTTTTTTTTTTTCATTTTTAGCTATAAGTGATAATCCATGAGTACAAGCATCCTTCATGCAAAACCTATCTGCAGGCTGTTGTGCCCAAACACCTACAGCCCCACCATCCAGTGGGGGGTGACAGGTTGTTTGTTCAATCAAGTTGATCAAATGAGTGTTCAGACTACATTTGCTGTAGTTCACGCACCATTCACCCCAATCGCCTGCAGCCCTTACATTCTACCACGCCCCCTCTTCTGCAGGTTGTTCCTTAGCGCTTAGAAAGGGGCACAGGTGGATGAGAGGGTAAAACAGTCCACTCGTCTCTGCAGCTGTGACTTGACCTTGGTTCCAAATCTGGCGTTTCCTTTCATGCGGCTGCACAAGTTGTCAGTAATACCCTTTCGATCACTGGCCTGGCGCGTTATGGCGTCTCCACTGCGACCCCGGTTCCCGCCCCCCGATACTATAATTTTTTTATTATACTGACCACGCTCTACTCACTAACCAAGCTTCAACAATAATGTAATTGTCACTGTTGCTCTGATAATATGAGTTTTGCCATTCACTCTCCCTTCCAAATTCTCCCAACGTTATACAAAGTTTTTCAGTGTCCTTATGTGTACTTATTTTTTGTTGTTTGTTTTTGTTTTTTGGGTTGTTGTTGTTTTTGTTTTTGGTATTTTTTTGAGACAGGGTCTCCCTTTAGTCCAGCATGCCTGGACTCGCTGTGGTAGACAGGCCGGCCTTGAATTTAACAGAGATCTGCCTTGCCTCTTGCCTCTCAGAGTGCTGGGATAAAGGGCATGCGCCACCAGCGGCCGTCAACATTTATTTTTTGAGTTAAACCAATTTAATTCCACTATGAATTATTTTATGAAAAATGTTCAGTATTTACTAAAATCTCCCCCTCCTCCTCTATTTTCCTTGACAAGATCTAGAACTTACCATGGAGCCTAGGCTGGCCCTAAACTTGCAGCAGTCTTTCTTCTGCCTCAACCTCCTGAGTACAGGCATGGTGGCCATGGTGAAATGCTTCCAGGTAAATGTCAACATGTGATTTGCCTGGGGGGCAAGGGTGGAGTGATGGTGAGTAGGTACTCTCCTGGAGGTATGCCCAGGGCCTTGCATCTACCTTCTACCTACATGATCCCTTTTAGTTTTTATCTATGTCCTGCCTGCCTTTGGTTGTTATCTACTGTGTCCTTTTTTTTTTTTTTTGGTCTTTGTGCTGGATAGCTTTAGTGTCAACTTGACACACCTGGGTTGAGGGAGCCTCAGTTGGGGAATTGGCTCCATTGGATTGGCCTGTGGCCACATCTGTGGAATATTGTCTTGATGGTCGAGCAGTGTGGGAGGGCCCAGCCCACAAGAGTGGTGCCACCCTGGGCAGGTTGTTGTGTACTGTATAAGAAGGCGGGCTGGGCATAGGCCAGGGAGCAAGCCAGTGGACAGCATTCCTTCATGGCCTGTGCTTCAGCTCCTGCCTCCAGGTTCCTGCCTTGGGCTCCCTAAGTGATGAACTGTGACCCAGGAAATGTAAGCTGAATAAACCCTTTCCTCCCCAAGTCGGTGTTGGTCAGAGTGTTTTGTCACAGCAATGGAAGACAAACTAGAACAGTCTTTTTTGAGACAGGGTCTCCCTGTAGTCCCAGCTGGCCTGGAACTCACTCTGTAGACCAGGCTGGGCTGGCCTTGAACTCACAGAGATCCGCCTGCCTCTACCTCCCCAGTGCTGGGATTAAAGGTGTGCACCTGCACGCCCAGCTCTGTTCCAATATTTTAGGTCAAATTTGGCTAAATGTTTTTAATATTTTGAACTTTTAGTAAATAAACCAATTGAACACCATATTCAATTTTAATTTCTGTCAACTTTTTTTTTTTTTTTTGGTCTTTTTGAAACAGGGTCCTCCCTGTAGCCCTAGCTGGCCTGAAACTCGATATGTAGACCAGGCTGCCCTCAAACTCCCAGAGAACCAACTGCCTCTACCTCCGAGTGCTGGGTTATTAAAGGCATGTGCCACCAAACTGGGCTGGCTTATTTAAATTTTAATTCCACACATAAAAATGTTTATGGTAGGGCTGGGAGTGTAGCTCAGTAGAACTCACTTGCCTAGTCCAAACAAGGCCCTTGGTCGGACCCCCAGCACCATAACTTTTTAATTGTGTGAGAGAAAGAGGTTGTGAGTATTTGTGTCCATTCTACAGAGCATGAGTGCGATGAGCAGAGGATGACTTTGGGGACTTGGTTTCCTTTCCACCATGGATTCTGGGCTGTAACTCAGGTTTGCAGGCTTGAATCCTCACCCATTGAACCACTGAGCCATCCCCATTAAAAAATTATAACATTTCTTTATTTTATGCGATGTGGGCACACCTGCCACAGCAAGTACATGAAGGCTGGAGGAAAACCTGCAGGAACCGGTTCTCTCCTTCCACTATGTCCTGGGAATTGAACTTGGCTTGTCAAGTACCTTTACCCGATAAGCCAGCTCACTGGGCCCCCAATTAAAAACATTTTTTTTTAATTTACTGTTGGGCGAGGTGCGATGCGAAGGACACACATGCTGTAGCTTTCAAGTGTGGAAGTCAGAGGATAACTTTGGAGTCAGGTTCTCACTTTCCACTTTCATGTGGGTTCTGAGGTTCAAGATCAGGCTGTTAGACTCGTGATAAACACCTTTCCCCACCGAGCCACCTTGCTGTACCCTCCCAACTATTTTTAATAATAATAAAAAAAGCTATGTGATCTTGCTTCTGTGTTGGTTTTGTTTGTTTGGTTTGGGTTTTTGGTCTATTTGAGACAGGATCTCCCTGCAGCCCCACTGGTGTGGCACTTGCTCTGTAGACTAGGCTGGCCTTAGTCTCACAGAGATCTGCCTGCCTCTTCCTCCTGAGTGCTGGGATTTAAGGCGTGTGGTACCAGGCCCAGCAGTGTTGTTTTGTACACCTCCAGGTAGGTTGATCATTTGTCCACAGTTCTGTCCTTCCTCCGGCTCACCACATGTACTCTGGATAGAGGATACTTTGCTGCCTGTTGATCTCTGCCTTGGCCTTGAGTGGCAGCCCATGTTTTCCAAAGATGACAATGAAAACATTCCCATCTCAAGGCTGGAGAGATGGCTCAGTGGTTAAGAGCACTTGCTGTTCTTGCAGAGGACCTGGGTTTGGTTCCTTAACACCGTCATAGTGGCTAACGACAGACTGTAACTCCAGTTCCAAGAGATCTGATACCCTCATTTGGCCTCCACAGGTACCAGGGATGCACATGGTACATTTATATACACATGCAGGCAAACACTCATACACATGAAATAAATATAAATCTTTTAAAAAAATTCTTATCTTTGAGCTGGGCGTGGTGGCGCATGCCTTTAATCCTAGCACTTGGGAGGCAGAGGCAGGTGGATCTTTGTGAGTTCAAGGCCAGCCTGGTCTACAGAGTGAGTTCCAGGACAGCTGGGGCTGCAGGGAAACCCGGTCTCAAAAAGACCAAAAAAAAAAAAATTATCTTTGTAGCCGGGCTTGGGGGCACACGCCTTTAATCCCAGCACTTGGGAGGCTGAGGCAGGTGGATCTCTGTGAGTTCAAGGCCAGCCTGGTCTACATAGTGTGCTCTAGGCCAGTTGGGACTAAAGGGAGACCATGTCTCAAAAAGACCAAAAAAAAAAAATTCTTATCTTTGCCAGATGTGGTGGCACAGTCCTTAAATCCCAGCACTCAAGAGGCAGAGGCAGCTGGATTGCTTCAAGTTCAAGCGCAGCCTGGTCTACAAAAATAAACAAATAAATCTTATCTTGAGGACTGGAGAGATATGACTCAGAGATTAAGAGTACTAGCTAGTTTTGCAGAGGACCCAGGTCTGACTCCCAGCACCCACAGAGCAGTTTAACAGCCATCTATAACTCCAATCCCAGGGAATCCAACACCCAAACCCTCTTCTTTTTTTTTTTTTTTTTTTT